>JANAVB010009398.1:25734593-26109465 GCA_029216955.1 Iris pallida | reverse complement strand
CCGTTGCCACCGTGTGCCACCGCACCGCGCCGGAGCTCCACCGCAGCGAAGCTTCTGGAGATCTGTGCTGACGTTTCGAGTTTCGTGCACCGCCAGAACTCACCTCGATCCTCGTGCCACCGCCATCAGCACGGGATAGGGGGTCTCGGAGATCGCGCTGCCACCTTGGGCCGCGTGCACCGCCAGAGCTCACCTCGGGCTGCGCTGTCGCTTCGACTGCAGCGCCGTTCTCGAGCGCCGAGCCACCGCCATCATCAGGGCTGGGCGTCGCGTCCGAGGAGCGCTGCTTCCTCGTAGCCTCCGCCACTGTAACACCCAGTTTTCTGAAATTGGGATATTTAAAAACTTATTATTTTTATTATTAAATATTGGAGATTTAGTCATGTTATGAATTTTGGTGATTTTTAGAATAGTTTAAAACTATTTTCTAAGTCATGGCTTATGACTTTGGTTAACTACTAGTGTAACCCAAATGTAACCCTAGAGATTATATGACTTAGAGACTAACCAGGACCATGTAAGCCTAACCATGTGATTAGGATATCAAATTACCACTTTTTAGTCAAAAGGGTATTTTGGTAATTTATTAGAATTTATTTGGATTTATGTAATTTATTATTATTTAATTAGTTGTTAAGTGTCATGTTAGCTTCTAACCTAGTTTAGCACTAATCTAGAGGTTAGCAACTAACATAGAAGACTAAGTAGAGGATGTTAGCTTATGTGTAACTATCTAGTTAGATAATATCTAGATATGTTACTTTTTAGATATTTTAGAAACCTAGAAATATCTATCCCCTTAGTCAAAACCTTAAGGGCTAAGTTTACTAGGTGGAAAGGAACCCTAAATATCTACCCTACCCCCCCCCCATGGCAGCCAACCCATACCCCCTTCCATATAAACACACCCCCCCTTCATCCATGCCTCATTTCATACACCCTAAAAACCTAGTTTTTCCTACAACTTCAACCCCTCACCATTTAATCATTTTGACTCCAAATTGAGCCTAGTTTCTTGCTTTGGAACCCCCTACACTAGAGGATACCAGTTATGGCTTGCTAGCAAGGAAATTGTGGAGCTTTGGACATTGGGAGTTGAAGGAGGTTTTCATTCAAATAGGCCTATTATTGAGGATTTTGCACTCATAGGTAAATACCCTCAAACCTTGTTAATATTGTGATTTCTCTTCATGATTGCATGCATCTAGGTACCATAGACCTGTAGGCCAAGTTTGGTAGGAAGTAGGTTTGGTTTGGTGTCCGTATCGGACACGTATCCTAGGTTATAAAACCATGTTTGATGAATTGCCCCAAGGGTTTTGACTTCTGTAAAATGTAGAACAAATTGCATTTTCAGGTAGCCCTAACCTTGCTAACCCTAACCCTAACTTACTGAGCACGAATCCGAGTCGTGACCGTGTCCAAAACGGATACGAACTCACTGTACGATGCACACGAATAGTGCCCTGCTACCACGTTGTTCGTGCTCACTGCACAGAGCACTAGGACACGTAAAATTTGACATGGATACGGGGGCAATGTCTGCGAACATGCCCCCAAAGTCTCATCACTTCTCGTGTCATGTCGAGTGAGAAAACTCACTTGCACTGGACACGCACTGCACTGCACGTGCACGTTTTCCTCACTGACACGCGACTCGTGTCGTACGGACACGAGTCGTGGACACCTCGTGTTGACACGGATGTGTAGCCTAACACGTAGGCTATACGTGGACATGACCACGTGGCCCCACGTGGCGTGTGTCGTGTCCACGAGACACTAGAACACACGCACGACACTGTCTGAAACAGTGTGTATCAGTCGAGAAAACTCGACTGATACGGGCCTCGTGTCGACACATAAAGACACTTGGACACGGCTCAGGTACCTAGACACCTAGACCAACCCTAGGCGAACCTAGGGACACAACCACGAGAGCCTAGGACACGTTGTGTCGTGTCCTACGCACGTGTGCATCTCTGCACGACGTGGTGATACTGCAGCTTACCCGATTTTGGGTTTTACCATCTGGACACGTCGTGTTGTGTCGTAGTGGACACTTAGGGACACAAGGGACACGAGTACACTTAGGGGCACGATTACCAACCATTGGTTTCAAGACTTAGTCGAGTTTAGGGGTCGGATTTGGGTTTACCCCCCTTTAAGTTCAGTAATGAACAGTAATGTTCATTCCTGTATTTTTTCCAGTTTTAAATCGATTTTGAAATGCAAATTCTGTGATGTTTATACATGTATATGTGTGTATATATATTGTATATACATATGTATATGTATTGTGTGTATAGGTGTGTGTCTTAGGGTTTATACATAGGTGTATGTGTATATATATGTAGGTATATATGTGTGTATGTATTGTGTGTGTGTGTGTGTGGTTCTCAGAATTCTGAGAACCCCCCCTCTCACTGTCACCCACACTCTCACATCTCTCTCTCTCTCTATTATTCTCTCTCTATATATGTGTATAAATATATATGTTATGTATATATAGTGGTATATATATATGTTATGTATATATATAAGGGTATTATATATAATGGGTATATGTGGTTATATATATGTGAATGGGTATATGGATAGATATGTATATGTATATATATGTATTATATATGGTTAAGTATAATAGGTATATATAAATGGTATGTTATATATATATAAGTTATATGTGATGGATTATGGAATATAGGGTACCCTAGATATTTTAGCCTATGGCCTATAGCTAGTGAGCCTAGAATTGACCATTAGGTCTAGTAGACCTAGTTTGACTAGGTAGTTGACCATTGTTGACCATGGTTGACCAAAGTCAACTATAGGTCAACCATGACCTAATTGACCTAGAAAGGGGCTTAGATGAACATAGAAGGACTAGTTGACTAAAGTTTGACTAAACCCTAACTAATTGATTTATGTTTGACCATATGGTTATGAGGATAGTCCTATGTAATTTAAGATATGTATGGGGTTAAGTGGAATACTTAGAGGTTGTGTCATGGTTTGAGTTAGTCTTATGGAGTATTGACTTAGATAGTTGACCATTGACCTAATTACCTTGTTGACTAGTCTTTGTTGACCCAAAACCTTAGTTAGTCTAAGATTGACCTAGTTTGACCATATTGACTAGTAAATGACTATTCTGACCATTGTTGACTAAACCCTAGATAACTTGACTAGTTTGGCTAGAATGTTTGACCAAGAGTTGACTTTAACCTAGATTAGACTTGTTTAACCTTGTTTGACCTTGTATGACTTAGTTTAACTTCTTGTGACCTAGTATGACTTAATTTGACTTAGTTTGACTGAAGAGTTGACCAAGTTTGACATTGACCTAGATTGGCTTAGAATTCATATAGATTGTATTATAGATTTTATTTACCTTCATATTAGACATGTCATAACTATATTACTCTATTTTAGGACATTATGACCCTGGTACAGACATCTGATATTACACTACTCTTTTCAGAGTATCAGGCGAGTACATTCTCTGATAGTTCTCTCATTTATTTGTCAATTACTGTATTTCAGTTCTAGTTAGTTCTATGTGATTCTTTGTATCAACATGTATAGATATTTCTGGATTCATGTATCGACACATACCTTACTTGCTGGCCTCTATTACTGGAGTCATTGGAATCATTTCGGAATCATTTATGGAATCATCATGTATTGGCCGGACTCATCTCGATTCTTTTGTCGATTTTGGATTCACTTGCTAGGCGGGAAAATATTGAGTAAGACATGTAGACATACCCCAAATCCAGAATCTCCTACTGGAATCTACCGAAAGCATAACCATCTCTTGTCTGATCAGTGAGAGATGTGCCTGATACCTACAGCCGTTTACATGTCGACCTCGGTATTTTAAAACACACTGTTAGATCATAGTTGGACTCACCCTAGATTCATTGATCACTGTTGGACTCATCTTGTACTGGAAATCATCTGGTATCGGATTATATGGACTGGACTCACACTGGGATTACATTAGACTTATATCGTACTGTCTGGACTCATACATGTTATTCTAGTTCAGTTAGCTTTTATTACCGTCTTCATTGCCATGATTCTTCTCTTGTTTTAGTTATCTTTCTTTTCTTGTATCTTACTGTTTCTCTATGCCATCATTACCTGTATAAAACTGCCATGCTCATCAATAAAACTGTCTATAATTGTTTTATAGTTCTTTGTCATTTACTTGGATTTTCTAGATGAGTTGTACTTGTTCCTGTCCTGATTGGACCTGTTGAAAATATTACAGATGATAATCCTGAGGACACATGCCCTACTTACCATGGACCTGGCGAGAGATTAGCTACCTTTGGTCCCGACTCTCAGGAGTTATTCAGGAGATTAGCTAGTAGACTACTTTAGCTTTCATGTTTTGACTTGTTGTATTAAAGTTAAGATATTGAGTTTGTATTAAGTTTGTTTGAGAAAATGTTGTATTATTTTAGTAGTTAGTTGTTGTTGTCTTTAATTCCTTAGGTATAACTTCTGTGTTATCTTATCGTGTTTTAGACTGTGATTGAGTATATCCTATCCTTTACTTGTCCTCGATTCGGAGCTGACATCTGGACAAGTACATTATATACACTGCATGAGATTAGTTAGCAACCTAGGACAGCTTACTACCGCCGATACTGCGGCGTAGGCTGGACGTACCCACTTCTCGTGCCCCTATACAGGGTGCGGGTCGTGACACATTTTTAGTGGTACCCCCATGCAGGTCATCGAGACTCAATTGTTTGGTTACGTTATTGTACCAAGCATGCCTGCAATTAGGAACTTAAGGTAATTAGACAATATTAGGAATGACGCTTAGAACACCTAGAGGAATACTAGGATTGCAACATAGGAAATACATCACATGCTTGCTATTATAATTAGATTTTTTTGTCTATGATTGTTTTGCTTTAAAGAGTCCTTATAAGTCCTTTTTATTGTAATTAGATGGTGTTTACTCGTTCATCCCAGTATGTCACACCTGAGAATGGCGCGCTCTCCATCCAGTCAGCTGACCAGTTAACTGATACACCTCCACCTACCACATTCCCCCACTCCACAGATCCACAAACCCAGATGCCTCCACCACCTTCCACCTTACAGGCCCAGCAGGACCCAATACTTCCACCACCCCCTATCACTATACCTACCCAGGCTTCCATCACACTCGACGGGAACCAACTGCTCACTCTGATCTAGGGTTTCCTAACAACCCATCAGGAGCAGACCACCCTACTCCGCCAGAGCATGGAGCATTCTGAGGAACGTACCGTGGTCCCACCACCTGTAGAGCCGCGGCAGAGAGCGGGGACGATCAAGGACTTCATGGGTCTGAACCCCAAGGAGTTCTTAGGGACTGAGGGCATAGTAGTAGCAGATGACTGGCTAGACTCGGTAGAGAGGAAGCTCCTTGGAGTTAGGATGCCGGGTGACCTCCAGGTCGAGGCAGCGGGATTTCTGCTGATAGACTTGGCAGGAGTCTGGTTCCAGAATGAGCCGTTGTTTGCGAGAGGGAGAGCCACTTGGGATCAGTTCAAGACCCAGTTCAAGAAGAAATTCTTCTCGACCACTGCTAGAGTAGCCATGGGGCTACGATTCCAGAACATCCAGCAGGGAAACCGTTCTGTCGACGAGTATGCGACAGAGTTTAGTCGCCTGAGCCGTTTCGCACCTAGTCTGGTTGCTGACCCTGAGGAGATGACGCGTAGATTTTGCCATGGTCTAGTTCCAGACATTGGCATTCTTATAGTGGAGAACGGTATGACTGACTACTACCAGAGCTTAGAGTTAGCCGGGAGTATCGAGGAGCGTCTTCTGTCTTGCAAGAGGCCGGCTTCTGTACACATTGAGGGACCCTCCAAGCATCAGGCTTTCCAGCAGAAAGTGTCGACGCCACACCAGCAAACATATCGTCCTCCCATACCACATCATTCGACCCCGCCAGTTAGAGCCCCGGGACCCCGGCAGCAGCAGAAGGGAGCTTTGTATGTATACTGTAAGGGGCCACACTTTCAGCATCAGCAGCAGAGGCCATTTCAGCAGGTACAGCATCAGTATCGGGGTCAGGACCCGAAGACGATCAGTTGTTCATACTGCAGGAAGCAGGGACACACCAGGGAGCAGTGTAGGAAGAGGCTGAAGGTTTGCTATACCTGTGGGTCTGATACCCACCAGAAGATGGATTGTCCTGTTGCACCTCCTTATAAGGGTGCTAGGCCACCTGTAGCTCAGCACCAGAGGGGTGGAGCTTTTGCGATGACGGTCGAGGAGACCAACGCTGCAGGTGATGGGTTAGCAGGTTTGTCTTTTCTGTCCTTCCTTTCCCATCTTGTTGTGTGATTCCATTAGTACCTGTCAGGATATGCTTGTGATATACTAGATAGTATAGTTACCCTGTTCGAGACTGTGGAATCACGACCAGTAGGACTATGATTGCATGTTATCTTTTGACTTTGATTGACTGGGGTTTGACCTAGAAGGAGTACGACTATCTTAATTTCGAGGACAAAATTTTTCTAAGGAGGGTAGACTTGTAACACCCAGTTTTCTGAAATTGGGATATTTTAAAAACTTATTATTTTTATTATTAAATAATGGTGATTTAGTCATGTTATGAATTTTGGTGATTTTTAGAATAGTTTAAAACTATTTTCTAAGTCATGGCTTATGACTTTGGTTAACTACTAGTGTAACCCTAATATAACCCTAGAGATTATATGACTTAGAGACTAACCATGACCATGTAAGCCTAACCATGTGATTAGGATATCAAATTACCACTTTTTAGTCAAAAAGGTATTTTGGTAATTTATTAGAATTTATTTGGATTTATGTAATTTATTATTATTTAATTAGTTGTTAAGTGTCATGTTAGCTTCTAACCTAGTTTAGCACTAATCTAGAGGTTAGCAACTAACCTAGAAGACTAAGTAGAGGATGTTAGCTTATGTGTAACTATCTAGTTAGATAATATCTAGATATGTTACTTTTTAGATATTTTAGAAACCTAGAAATATATATCCCCTTAGTAAAAACCTTAAGGGCTAAGTTTGCTAGGTGGAAAGGAACCCTAAATATCTACCCTACCCCCCCCCCCATGGCAGCCAACCCATACCCCCTTCCATATAAACACACCCCCCTTCATTCATGCCTCATTTCATACACCCTAAAAACCTAGTTTTCCCTAAAACTTCAACCCCTCACCATTTAATCATTTTGACTCCAAATTGAGCCTAGTTTCTTGCATTGGAACCCCCTACACTAGAGGATACCAGTTATGGCTTGCTAGCAAGGAAATTGTGGAGCTTTGGACATTGGAAGTTGAAGGAGGTTTTCATTCAAATAGGCCTATTATTGAGGATTTTGCACTCATAGGTAAATACCCTCAAACCTTGTTAATATTGTGATTTCTCTTCATGATTGCATGCATCTAGGTACCATAGACCTGTAGGTCAAGTTTGGTAGGAAGTAGGTTTGGTTTGGTGTCCGTATCGGACACGTATCCTAGGTTATAAAACCATGTTTGATGAATTGCCCCAAAGGTTTTGACTTCTGTAAAATGTAGAACAAATTGCATTTTCAGGTAGCCCTAACCTTGCTAACCCTAACCCTAACTTACTGAGCACGAATCCGAGTCGTGTCCGTGTCCAAAACGGACACGAACTTACTGCATGATGCACACGAATAGTGCCCTGCTACTACGTTGTTCGTGCTCACTGCACAGAGCACTAGGACACGTAAAATTTGATATGGACACGGGGGCAATGTCTGCGAACATGCCCCCAAAGTCTCATCACTTCTCGTGTCGTGTCGAGTGAGAAAACTCACTTACACTGGACACGTACTGCATTGTACGCGCACGTTTTCCTCACTGACACGCGACTCGTGTCGTACGGACACGAGTCGTGGACACCTCGTGTTGACATGAGTGTATAGCCTAACACGTAGGCTACACGTGGATATGACCACGTGGCCCCACGTGGCGTGTGGCGTGTCCACGAGACACTAGAACACACGTACGATACTGTCTGAAACAGTGTGTATCAGTCAAGAAAACTCGACTGATACGGGCCTCATGTCGACACATGAAGACACTTGGACACGACTCAGGTACCTTGATACCTAGACCAACCCTAGGCGAACCTAGGGACACAACCACGAGACCCTAGGACACGTTGTGTCGTGTCCTACGCACGTGTGCATCTCTGCACGACGTGGTGACACTGCAGCTTACCCGATTTTGGGTTTTACCATCTGGACACGTCGTGTTGTGTCGTGGTGGACACTTAGGGACACAAGGGACACGAGTACACCTAGGGGCACGATTACCAACCATTGGTTTCAAGCCTTAGTCGAGTTTAGGGGTCGGATTTGGGTTTACCCCCCTTTAAGTTCAGTAATGAACAGTAATGTTCATTCCTGTATTTTTTCCAGTTTTAAATCGATTTTGAAATGCAAATTCTGTGATGTTTATACATGTATATGTGTGTATATATATTGTATATACATATGTATATGTATTGTGTGTATAGGTGTGTGTCTTAGGGTTTATACATAGGTGTATGTGTATATATATGTAGGTATATATGCGTGTATGTATTGTGTGTGTGTGTGTGTGTGTGTGTGTGTGTGTGTGTGTGTGGTTCTCAGAATTCTGAGAACCCCCCCTCTCACTGTCACCCACACTCTCACATCTCTCTCTATTATTCTCTCTCTATATATATGTGTATAAATATATATGTTATGTATATATAGTGGTATATATATATATATATATATATATATATATATATATATATATATATATATATATATATATATATATATATATATATATGTTATGTATATATATAAGGGTATTATATATAATGGGTATATGTGGTTATATATATGTGAATGGGTATATGGATAGATATGTATATGTATATATATGTATTATATATGGTTAAGTATAATAGGTATATATAAATGGTATGTTATATATATATATATATATATATATATATATATATATATATATATATATATATATATATATATATATATATATATATATATATATATAAGTTATATGTGATGAAAAAAAATATATATATATATATATATATATATATAAGTTATATGTGATGGATTATGGAATATAGGGTACCCTAGATATTTTAGCCTATGGCCTATAGCTAGTGAGCCTAGAATTGACCATTAGGTCTAGTAGACCTAGTTTGACTAGGTAGTTGACCATTGTTGACCATGGTTGACCAAAGTCAACTATAGGTCAACCATGACCTAATTGACCTAGAAAGGGGCTTAGATGAACATAGAAGGACTAGTTGACTAAAGTTTGACTAAACCCTAACTAATTGATTTATGTTTGACCATATGGTTATGAGGATAGTCCTATGTAATTTAAGATATGTATGGGGTTAAGTGGAATACTTAGAGGTTGTGTCATGGTTTGAGTTAGTCTTATGGAGTATTGACTTAGATAGTTGACCATTGACCTAATTACCTTGTTGACTAGTCTTTGTTGACCCAAAACCTTAGTTAGTCTAAGATTGACCTAGTTTGACCATATTGACTAGTAAATGACTATTCTGACCATTGTTGACTAAACCCTAGATAACTTGACTAATTTGGCTAGAATGTTTGACCAAGAGTTGACTTTAACCTAGATTAGACTTGTTTAACCTTGTTTGACCTTGTATGACTTAGTTTAACTTCTTGTGACCTAGTATGACTTAATTTGACTTAGTTTGACTAAAGAGTTGACCAAGTTTGACTTTGACCTAGGTTGGCTTAGAATTCATATAGATTGCATTATAGATTTCATTTACCTTCATATTAGACATGTCATAACTATATTACTCTATTTTAGGACATTGTGACCCTGGTACAGACATCTGATATTACACTACTCTTTTCAGAGTATCAGGCGAGTACATTCTCTGATAGTTCTCTCATTTATTTGTCAATTACTGTATTTCAGTTCTAGTTAGTTCTATGTGATTCTCTGTATCAACACGTATGGATATTTCTGGATTCATGTATCGACACATACCTTACTTGCTGGCCTCTATTACTGGAGTCATTGGAATCATTCCGGAATCATTTATGGAATCATCATGTATTGGCCGGACTCATCTCGATTCTTTTGTCGATTTTGGATTCACTTGCTAGGCGAGGAAATATTGAGTAAGACATGTAGACATACCCCAAATCCGGAATCTCCCACTGGAATCTACCGGAAGCATAGCCATCTTTTGTCTGATCAGTGAGAGATGTGCCTGATACCTACAGCCGTTTACATATCGACCTCGGTATTTTAAAACACACTGTTAGATCATGGTTGGACTCACCCTGGATTTATTGATCATTGTTGGACTCATCTTGTACCAGAAATCATCTGGTATCGGATTATATGGACTGGACTCACACTGGGATTACATTAGACTTATATCGTACTGTCTGGACTCATACATGTTATTCTAGTTCAGTTAGCTTTTATTACCGTCTTTATTGCCATGATTCTTCTCTTGTTTTGGTTACCTTTCTTTTCTTGTATCTTACTGTTTCTCTATGCCATCATTACCTGTATAAAACTGCCATGCTCATCAATAAAACTGTCTATAACTGCTTTATAGTTCTTTGTCATTTACTTGGATTTTCTAGATGAGTTGTACTTGTTCCTGTCCTGATTGGACCTGTTGAAAATATTACAGATGATAATCCTGAGGACACATGCCCTACTTACCATGGACCTGGCGAGGGATTAGCTACCTTTGGTCCCGACTCTCAGAAGTGATTCAGGAGATTAGCTAGTAGACTACTTTAGCTTTCATGTTTTGACTTATTGTATTAAAGTTAAGATATTGAGTTTGTATTAAGTTTGTTTGAGAAAATATTGTATTATTTTAGTAGTTAGTTGTTGTTGTCTTTAATTCCTTAGGTATAACTTCTATGTTATCTTATCGTATTTTAGACTGTGATTGAGAATATCATATCCTTTACTTGTCCTCCATTCGGAGCTGATATCTGGACAAGTACATTATATACACTGCATGAGATTAGTTAGCAACCTAGGATAGCTTACTACTGCCGACACTGCGGCGTAGGCTGGACGTACCCACTTCTCGTGCCCCTATACAGGGTGCGGGTCGTGACAGCCACCGCCACGGAGGAGCATCGCCGTCACGCCGCTTCGACAGAGCCACTGACACATCGAGCCGCCGCTTGGACCAGATCGAGCCGTTGATCGACCGCCTCGTCGTCGGATCTCCACCGTCGCACTGTGGATCGACTTCCCCTTCAGGCCGGTGAGCTCTTCTCGATCCATCTCGACCCTCTTCTCCTTGTTTTCTACGGTTTGGGACTAGGGTTGTGGTGACAGGAGAAATTAGGGTTTCGAACCAGTGAAGAAGACGAACAGATTTGGGGAAGACAACCTAGAGATCTAGGGTTTCTGACCTAGACTTGGGGGCTAGGATTTGTGTGCGGCCATGGCTAGATATTAGGGTTAGGGTTTGTTCTTGGCTAGGAGTTGAGGAAGAAGATGACCTAGAAATTAGGGTTTCACCTAGGGTTTTGTGGCCGGTCGTGAAGGAGAACACCTAGACTAAGGTTTTTCTATGGGAGCCTAGAGCTAGGGTTTCTGAGAAGGTTCGAAGCAGAGGGAAGACGAAGGGAAGACGAAGACGAAAAAGAAAGTGTTAGAGTTAGGGTTTACTCGAAGTGGAGTGGGCTGGTTCGCCGGAGAAAAAGACGGAGACGGGGGGGTCTCTCGCCGGAGCAGCCGGAGGAGACGAAGAGAGAGCTCTCTCGAATGTTCGGCTTCTGTCGGTTTGAGAGGGTTAAAGGAAATGGTAGGAGAGAGAAAACGAAGGAGATTATATTTGAGTTAGGTTCGGGCCGGGTTTCTGGGCCAATGGGTTGGGCCAGGATCGGGTTTTAGTTTAAAACAATTTAATTTTTGTTTGTTTAGACAGTAAAGGCCGGGTCTTTGGGCCGAGAGAGAGTGGGCTTTAGTAAACCAATTTAAGTTTGTTGATTTATCAGTGTATATATATTAGGACTGTGGGTCGGGTCTCTGGGCCAATGGTTGGGCTGGCTCAGGAAGTAATATGTGTTGGGCTGTTTTGATTAGAAATATTAAGTTAAATTATTAACAGTTGGGTCTGTGGGCTTATGTGTTGGGCTGGGATATTGGGCCAGTATGTTGGGCTGGTATTATTTAGTGATGTTTTGCTAGTAGTTATATGAGTTGTAATTACTACCTTGCTAATAAATATTTCCAAAAAATTATAATTATTACTTGTTATAATTATTGAAGCATATTAACAAATGTTACTTATAAGATTTTACTAAAACAAGTTCGTATTTTTTATTACTATTGTGCAAATTATTCAAAAGGATTTTGTCTACCTAATATTATTTTGCTACTAAAATGTTTCTAGTATTTAAAAGTGATATTATTATTATTATTTTGATCAAATCATGTTATAAATATTTTCATAGTAATTAGTTAGTTTATGGTTAATAAAAAGTATCTTCTAAACATAAATGTCTTCTTGCAAAAACTAGTTTAAATATTTCTATTTTCTTGATAAATAATTTTAGTAAATAAAAATGTTTCTAAAAGTTATAGAGCTATAATATATGTTGATAGCTATTAGCTAATATATGGATAATAGTTTATTGTGATAATTGTCATAGTTTAAAACCCTAATAAACTTGTACAAAATATAACAGGTGATTTACAACCATGCAGTACTACTCTCGTGCAACCAAACCGAGGCAAGTACACTGACTCGACTTGTACTTTATTTTTCTGTCTTACCTTCATGTGCCATGTTCTCATATCGGACACGAGATACACACGATTGTCTTGTACCATTGTTCATTGCTTGTGCGTCATTATTTATTGCGGGGATTGGGAGAAATATTAGCTTTTGTGTGGCCACACCCAACATAGGTAATTGTGGATAGCCTAATCGTACACGTCACGTACGATGAAGCCGTACCTTGTAGAATTGACTCATTGACTCATTGCCTCATTGATTGATTGATTGCTCCTAAGCCGGTCACACATTAGTTTTAATATTTTAAAACTGTCACACTTGCATATTGATTGTCGTGATTCATTGCCTTGTACATTGATAGCCGTGTTCATTGTCTAGCATATTGATTGTCATCCATTGCCTATAGTTTTATATTTCATTTCTGGTACCGCAGTTTCACTTTCATTTCATGTCCTAGTATTCTGGTATTCTGGTTTCACCTTGTACTCTGGATCACAGATTACATTGTATATTGTCTGGTCAGGGTTGTACTTTGCTCTTTTCCTGATATGATCGTTGCAGGTGAGTGGAAGATTACATGGAGCTGGTGATTGCTTGGATATTGCAGCTTTTATTTCAGTTTATTTTTTTGGAGATTGTATTGTAGATATTCATTATTGTATATTATTTCATTTGACCGGATTTGTCTCCGGCTGAGTTTGTATTTAAAACACTTGATGGATATTGGTGATTTCTGGAAACGTTATAATAGCTGTGTTTTGGTTTACATTACATTGTGACTTTGAGTTTTCCTTAGTATTATACAGCTTACTTCGTCGTGTCCATCGACGAAGGCTGGGCGTGTTCGACTCGTATCCGATTATTCGGGAGCGGGGCGTGACAGTTACACTGGTCTACATTGCTGTCTGGACTTTATATCATATTACCCTGGTTCAGCTAGTTCTATTTTTATAGTCTTCATTGATATGATTCTTCTCTTGTTTAGTTATTTTCTTTTCTTGTACTTTATCTGTCTTTCTTACCATCACCTGAACATAAATTGCCATAATCATCAATACAACTGTCTATAACTGCTTTATAGTTCTCTGTCATTTACTTGGGTTTTCTAGATGAGATGTGCTCGTTCCTGTCCTGACTGGACCTGTTGTAAATTTTACAGATGATTGCCCTGAGGACACATGCCCTACATGTTACAGACCAGGAGATGGCTTAGCTACCTATGGCCCCGACACTCAGGAGTGATCGGGAGTTTAGCTAGTTTGTCTTGTTTTAGTTTTTATGTTTAGAACTGGAGTTGTATATATAGAATTGAGACTTGAGATGTATTTGAGATTGTTTGAGTTTGTTGTTATTATATCAGTAGTTTTGTTGTCTTCTATTTCTTAGTTATATTTCGGTGTTATCTTATCGTGCTTAGACTGTGATTGAGTTACACCATATCTTATACTTGTCCTCCGTTCGGAGTTGATCATGATGAGTACACTATATACTGCATGAGTTGATGGTTAGTTAGAGACTTAGAACAGCGTTCTACCGCCGACACTGCGGCGTAGGCTGGGCGCTGTTACGTACTCGTACCCTCACAGTGGGTGCAGTTCGTGACAGTTTTTGTAGTTTGGAAATGGATTTTGAATTCCTTACCTATGTTTGGTATGTTTAGGATTGAGAATGAGGAGAGAATAGGAGGGACTATGGAGGAAAAGTTATTCCCATTAACTTGGAAAAGTTATTCCCAAGTCCCCCTTGAAAATAGATTTGCTTATCTAGAAATGATGTTTGGCTATTTTGTTTGGACGGTTATGTCCTCTTTTTATTTTTAAATTTTCAACTTCTATCTCAAACATGTAAATCATCATGAAATTAATGAAAGGGTATAAAGGAAAATTAAATAAATTAATATTTCTATCCCTTTGTAAACCATGGAGATGAAATTTTTAAAATTTTTGAACTACGTATTTCCAACCTAACCAAACATGGGTATGAAAATGTTGAATTCCTGAAAGAGCTTTGCTATGCCTACAACCAATGTTACAACCCCCTTACAACTTTGACACGTGTCGGACTTCGATTGGAGGAGGAGGAGAAGTGGTGGGACCGGGTGGATCCCATGTAGCAGGGGGGGTGAGAGTGGTGATGGGACCCGGTGGGACCCATGTGTAAGGGGTAGGAGAGAGTGGTTGTAAGAAGGTTGTAAAAATTTGGTAGTAAACTTAGCATTTTCCTTCCTGAAAACCTATTTCTAGGAATACAAAAACTTGATCCAAACGAGCCCTTATGGATAGTGGATTTTACGAGCCAATTGAAGATGAGACATTTTGATTTATCAGTAACATATTTGAGCTCTCGCATAGAGTCATCATACTTGGAAAAAAAAAAAAAAACTGGAAAGGGAGCAGGAAATGTGAAGAAGATTAACATGGTAGAGGAAATGTATAGGAAGATTAACATGGTAATGTTCGAACCATAATACCTTCAATTCATCATAAACTATTTGGCTATATCACCAAATCATATTAGGAAATCAACATGGTACAGGAAATGTGATGAAGATTAGGAGTATAAAGGAAAAACAATGTACAGGAACACAACTGTGCATAGCCGGACTTGGTATAAGGCCCATGAGACTGATGCTTCGGGCCCAAAATTTTAGAGAGCACTAAATTTTTATAAATTACTATTTAATTATGTAAGTCCAATTATGAACAAACGTCTGTAGTCTCATTCTAATTCTTTTCGTCCGCGTAAAAAGTTTTTTTTTATATGATATTTTTTTTGTTAAAGAATATATAACTGTCATATACTAGAAGACCAAAAGACAACCCAGTTAGTCAGAATAAATTAAGAAAAAAAATTGGTGTAGTCGCCATCAAAATTAAATCCTCTCCCCTTTCGTCGCTCTAACAGTCTGACACTCCCAATCTCCTCTACCCTTCTGTCGTTGCCAATCTCCTCTACGATTATGTCGTTGTCAATATCCTCTCTCTCTCTCTCTTGGAGGTAATTGAAACATAGAACAAGTGGTATCCCAAATAGTATTATTTATTTGTCTGGGACATCTTATTTTTTGGTTACGACTTACGAATATCTTCAGCTTTATTAGTAATTTATTATGACATATATTATTTTGTTTTTTATTTTGTTTTTTGAATTTTGTGTTGGTAATACTATTCTATCATTGTCCACACAAAAAATTATATTAGCATTAGGGGCTGTTTGGTAAACCGTAAGTGTTGGAAAATATGGATTTGGACTTTCAAAGAGGAAAGTTGGATAGGAATCCATGTATGGATTTGGACTTTCAAAGGGAAGAAATGTGTTTGGTTGAGATAGGAAGTGAGAAGTGAGAAGTGAAAAATCAGAGGAATGTGTTTGGTTGAGATAGGAAAGTGGAAAGTGGAAAGTAAAACAATATGTTATAATAATAAAAATTATGATTATCAATTTAGTTAAAAAATAATAACAATAATACCGGTCATTTTAATTTTAATTACAAAATAATAATAATAATAAAAATAATTTGGTATTATTATTATTATTATTATTATTATTATTATTATTATTATTATTATTATTATTATTATTATTATTATTATTATTATTCACTATCATTTTGGTAATCTTAAAATTATTATTATTATTATTATTATTATTATTATTATTATTATTATTATTATTATTATCATTTTGGTAATCTTAAAATTATTATTATTATTATTATTATTATTATTATTATTATTATTATTATTATTATTATTATTATTATTATTTTCATTAAATAATTTATTATTATAATAATTCGATATTATATAAAGAGAAATCGGTATATAATAATAATAATTATTATTATAATTATAATTATAATTATAATTATTTAATTATTTAATTAGTTAGTAAATATTTGTGATTAACTAAGTACTATATATATTAATTAATTACTTACTTCTACCTTTTTTTTTCACTTTCCAACCCACATCCTCAACAAAAAAGAGGAAGTTGGAATCCGGATTTGGAGGTGGGTCCCATGGATTTCAGGAACTGCACTTACCAAATTTTACTTCCACATGCCCGCGAACCAAACACCCGAACTTAATTTCCATTCTCCACTTCCACCCGGTTTTAGGAATCCAGGCCCACTTCATGTTTACCAAACAGGGCCTTAATTTAGGAACACCACTTTTAGATTTTGCCTAAAATTTTAAACTTGAAAGTCTGACATGGACAGTGAATTTTGACTTTCAATAAAGGGGCTGTTTGGATAGAAGTAACTCTTTGAAAGTATAAAAGTGACACTTGTAGCAAGTTGAGTTACAATGCACTTGCAGCAAGTGACACTTTCTAAAATGTGTTTGGATAGAGTATTTTTTGTCTGTTGCAAGTGAGGAAAAAGAGATCATTGTTTGGATGGTTGTCGAAAGTGAAAAAAATGAGTTTAGTTTTTTGGATAATTGTTGAAAGTGAATGTTGAAAGTAATAAAAATTACTGAAAATTAATTAAAAATAATAATTCTAATTTAAATCTAAATATTATAATCTAAAATATTATTAATATAGTATATTATTACTATTGTTAATTATTATCATTATCGTTATTATTATTATTATCACTGTGACAATATTAATTAAATTAACAACAAATATTAAAAAAATATCTCTAGATTCTTCTGTCTTCTTCTTCTTGCGGTTCTTCTTCTCTTTCTTAAAATAGCACCATCCAAACAAATCCAATTTCTTTAACTTCGGATGTGAACCAAACAAACCCAATTTTTTAAAATTCTCCTTCTGTTGTTCTTTTTCTCCTTCTTCGCATGTGGCTCTTCTTCTCCTTCTTCTCTAGAACTTCACATGCGGTTCTTTTTCGCCTTCTTCACATGCTGCCTTCTCTCTCGGATCTGGGTCCAGCAGCAGCCGCCACTGTCCGGATCCGACGAGCTCGCCGCGGGTGGCCGCGTGGTTGGTCGAGCACCGGTCGGCGTCGCCTTTTCCGTGCCGACCGCCGCTGCCTCCAGCTTGGAATAGAAGTATTAGAAATATTTTTGATTTAATTTTTCTGTTGAAAAGTCCTTAATTTGTTATGAATCAGAGTTTTTATAGAATCAGAATTTTGATTTAATTTTCTTCTTTCAAGAAAAAAAAAAAAAAGGAGGGAACAGCAAGTGATCGATGTCAGAAATTTCTCAGGAGCAAACCAAACGACGAAACTCGACAGAGCTGTCGGCACTCACAGTGGAAAGTGACAGTTGCAGCCAAGTCGCTGCCAACCGAAGAGGCCCTTTGATCTATTAGTTAAATGTCAAGACAGTTGTGAGCATCAGACACATTATATCAAGGAACGTTATAACGAGTTAATGATGTGATATATCAAGGAACATTATAACAGAGTTAATGATGTGATACAATATCGTGACTTCATTTTTGAACTCATACCATATTCTAATCGAAAATTTTCGTTTAAAGCTTCTAATTTTTTTAAAATTGTTGTCATAATTCACAAGAACCTCTTTTGAAAGACGTTATGCTAAAAAAAAAAATATTAAAATATACGTCTTCTTCTTTTTTTTTAGACATAGAAAACGCCTTTCATTTCACCTAATTTTAAATTACCACCTTAACTTTCGTTAACCCTCCAACAAAACTATTAAAAAATTACTAATAAAAAATTAATAAAAAGAAAAAAGAAAAACGTCTTTCACTTGGGCGTTTTCCTTTTTTTTTTTTCCTTTAATTTGTTCAGAAGCCACCAAAATTCTAATCCTAAAAAAGAGCAAAAAATATTTCATACACTCCATCAATGGTGAAGAAGCAAGCCACATATTTAAGAGCATCTCCAACCCTATTGTCTTGTTTTGTGTTGTAATTTCTATGTGACATGAGGCACAAGACAATGTATTTCCTATGTAGCAAGATGATATTCACACAAGACAATAAAATGAGATTAAAAAAAAAGTGTTCTCTAATGCAAAAGTATTGAGAAGCCAATAAAAAAATATTTTTTCTAACTTCCAAGACAAGTCCTCTATTTCTTCAATTTTTATAAATATTTCTATTCATAATTGATGCTGTGGAGACAAAGTCATTATGAAATGTATTGTCTAGATCTAGACAACCAACTTCATATTGTTCTTGCCATGTCAACTTCATGATTTATTAGACATTTGCATTGGAGAAGGATTTTTGAAATAAAAACTTGTCAATCCTATGTGGCAACCATTTTTCTAAACTCACAATAGGGTTGGAGATGCTCTAAGTGTATGAGAGAGTGAAGCACATTAACTCCTGTAGTAGCTGAACATTAACATTTTACTTCTTCCTCTTAGAGCCTGTTTGGTAGACCGTATTTGAAGTTGGATTTTAGGATTTTATGGATTTGGAGTCAAATCCATGGATTCATATGCTTGGTTGGAGATGGATTTGGATTTGGAAAGTATGATCAAATCCAAAATTTGGATTTGGAATAAAGAGGTTGGATTTGGGAGGAAAAAAAATAGTTATTCTTTAATAATTTCTTAAAATATTTAATTCATAGTTTATTCAAAATTAACTAATAGTTAATTAAAAATTAGTCATTATTATTATTTAAAAAAATTATAAATAAAAAATATTATTGTTTTATTAAAAAATTATATAATAATTTTTTATTATATAATTATAATCTAAGTTAATAATTTATTAATTAATAATCTTATTATATAATAATATATAATAATCTTAACTAATAATTTATAATTTTATTAATCATAATTATAATAAATTTATTAATCATAATTGTAATCTTAATTAATAATTTATTAATTAATATGTAACTATATTCATAATTAATAATTTATTAATCTTATTATAATATTAATTAATAATTTGTTATTACTATTTTATTATTAATTAATAATTTATTAATTATCATTATATTAATTTATAATTACTATTTTTAAAATATTAAATATATAGTTAATTAAAAATTAACTAATAGTTAATTAAAAATTAGCCATTATTATTATTATTTAAAACAAATTATAACTAAAAATTAGTTATTATTTTAATAAATAACTAATAGTTAGTTATCATAAATTATCATCGGAATTAAAAATTATTTTTAAATAATTTCATAATTAATATATTATTAAAATTTTAATTAATAATTTATTAATCGTCGTTATAATCATCATTATATCTTAATTAATAATTTACTAATCATAACTATTATCATAATTATAATAATAATTTAATTATTAATCATAACTACAATAATAATTATAATAACTAATTAATAATTTATTTATTTATTTATTAATTATAATAATAAATTTATTATTGATCATAACTATAACTATAATTATAATAGCTAATTAATAATTTATTAATCGTCATTATAATCATAATTATATCTTAATTAATAATTTATTATTTTATTCATTATAATAATAATTTATTTATTAATCATAACTATAATTATAATTATAATAGCTAATTAATAATTTAGCAAATCTTATGTTTGGTTAGAGTTGAATTTGGATTTGAAAATTCATGATTTGAATTTGAATTTGAATTTGAATTTGAATTTTGGATTTTCAAATCTTAATCCAAATCCATTTTACCACCTTCGAGTCTCTCTTAAATCAAAATCTCTTTTCCAGACTTGGAGTTGAGCTCACTCTTTCTCTTCTTTTCTCTTCTTTTTGTGCATAGTCTCATTTGTCATTGCTCTTCTTTACTTATTTTGTCGTTGAGATCCTCTCATTTAAGTCAACAGGAATTCTCTTGTCCTCTTCTTCTTCCTCTCTTGATCACTTACTCCTCCTCCTCTTTCTTTCTCTACAGTGGTCATGGGAAGAGCTCCTTGCTGCGAGAAGCAAGGGCTCAAGAAAGGCAAGATCCTCCTGGAGGTAACTTTCCAAACTCGCTGGTAACTTCAATTCCTTCATTTTCTTTCCAAAGAAGTGTTTTCTATTTTTTTTAATTTTTTTTAGTAGCCCTTTCGAACGTTCTTGTTGGCAGCAATTTTGAAAAAAAAATTATGCTTTAGACGAAAATTTTCTTATTCTAATTGTATAATCAAAATATGTATGTAAAATACCCGTAACTAACGTATATATATATATATAGGGGTAAAGTGCATTTAAACCCTCCTTAGAGTTGCCTCGTTCACAAAATAAGACCTTATAGAAAACTTATGCAGTTTGCACCCCCGCAAACCCGGTTTTGAGCAGAATACCCATTTCCGTCAAAATAACGTCAAAAGTAGCCGTTGGCACCCAAATTTAGGAGAGAGAAATTATTCTACTCCCCAAAATACCCCTCCATTTGACCGTTGGGGACAGCAGCCTATTCCATTCCTTCTCTATATATAGGATAGTGGAAACTTGTTTGAAACATTACACTTAAAACACACACTTTCTATTTTCTATATATTAATCCGGTAGGCTGTAGGAAAAATAACGTTTTTTTTTATTCCTTTTTATTTTACTTATTTGCTATAAATTTTTTCTTACCTACAGATCTCCAATCCAACTGCAAATTATGGCCAGTAGCTCTCAATCTTCATTCTCAAGACGTCCAAATAGGAATTACGGAAGAACAATTTGTTGCTATTGTGGATTAATTAGTCCACTGAAGACTTCATGGACACCAACCAATCCTGGAAGAAGATTTTACGGGTGTGCAAATTTTCCAACAAATTCTTGTGGTTTTCTACTATGGGAGGATGAGAAACTTTCAGAACACTATCAAATTCTAATGTGGAATTTAATGAAAGAAGTAAAGGAGCATCGAGGCCAAGGTTTACAGCCTATTCCAAGAGGATCGACAGAGGCGGTGGCAGCAACTGAACCCAGACCATGCTTCAACATACATATGTTACAATTTATTTTAGGATTTTTGACATGTTTAGTACTATTTAAGTTATTCGTTTAAGAAATACGGATGTGATGAAGATCATATTTGACATGTTTTGTATCAAGATTTACAATTAAAGTTTCCAATCCAAGCAACATTTGGAAATTGCCAATGTAAACTGCAGTGAGCTGCAAATGTAAACTGCCAATGAGCAATAATGAACTGCAAATGAACTGCAACATTTGGAAATCAAAATCATGTTTGACATGTTTCCAACCCAGATCATATTTGACATGTTTTGTATCAAGATTTATAATTACCCAGATCATATGTTCATCAACACATAAAAATGAACTGCAACATTTTGAACTGCCACATTTGGAAATCAAATGTTCATCAACACATAAAAATGAATTGCCAATGAGCTGCAAATGAACTGCCATCAAAATCAAGTTGCCAATGGAACACATAAACTGGCAATATTCACCAATGAGCTGCAAATGAACTGCAAATGAACTGGCAATATTCAAAATCAAGTTGCCAATGGAACACATAAACTGCCATCAAAATCAAGTTGCAACAATATAAACTGGCAATATTCACCAATGTAACTGCAACAATATAAACTAGCAATGTTCATCCATTCATTTCACAATATAAACTTTCTTCAACAATATAAACTTTCTTCATCCAGCACAATATAAACTTTCTTCAACAACATTTCATCCATTTGTACAAGAACATGTGAGACAACTACTTAAACACATTACATCCATTCATTTCATTCATTTCTTAAGAGTTCAAAAGCTGCACATCCAAAATAGTGCCTCCTACAGCAACATTCAGCATGCTTGTATACTGCAGGGAAAAAGGAAGAATAGTTAGGGAAGGTGCTGAAATGAAGGAGTGTTATGAACATGTGTAGCATGACAAACCTTGGTAGGGACAGCAGCAAGACCAAAATAATAGTGCCTCGTACAGCAACATTCAGCATGACAAAATGATAAACTTGGTAGGGACAGTGGCTCAGATGAGTTAGTGAGTAAAGGATAACAGGTCACCAAAATGATAAAGACCCCACAGCAACATTTAGCATGACAAAATGAGGTAGGGACAATATCATGCTCCCCACAGACAGAGCACCCCACTTAAACAGGTAGGGACAACATCATGCTCCCCACAGACAGAGCCCCAAAATGATAAAGACCCCACAAACAGAGCATAAAGGGTCCCAATTAATCATTGCCACATATATCCATATACTCACATAACTCGAATTCATCATTGCCACATTTCAAATAGGGTCACCAAAATGATAAGGACCCTGTCCTTGTCTACAACCTATGAGAGACAAATGTATAGACAAACAAAAGTTAAAAATGAGTAACAAATTTAAAATGATTAAAATGCAAATACATACCTTTGGGAGCTAACACTCTCCCCCTTTTAGGAGCTAACACTCAATATATCATTGTCACCCAATACCTGAGTCTTTCTTCCATCTACAGGATCAAAATAATAAATTTCACATGGAGCCTGGACCCCAGCAGATGCACATAACCCATCAAGATCAAACCAGCACATCTCATCTCTGTCCACACATTCTTTCAGTTCTAATGCCATACCCCCCACATATTGGTTATCAACACTAAAATCTCCCCCCACAAACATATTAACAACATACTTCGTATCCATTAATCCCTCTACACACACACACAGGCAACAACATATATAAGATAACTAACAGACAAATAGACAAACATATAGACAAACAGACAATATAAACAAATAGACAACATATAGACAACATAGAGACAAACATATAGACAAACAGACAAATAGACAAACAACTAATTAATGTAGAAACAAAAATGTATAGACAAACAGAAATTCATCTAATTTAATCCTACCTACATACAAGGATCATATACTACAAACAACACCACATATCATGCATGAAAGCTGACATTTTTCTCAAAAAATTACTAAATTTAACAACTCATATACTACAGACAGACATGATTCATGCATTTTTCTCAAACAATTACGAAATTTAACAACTCATATAGTACAAACAGACATCATGCATGCAATTTCCTCAACAAATACAGAAATTCATGCATGATGTCTGTCTGTAGTATATTTGTTAGGGTTAGAAATACATAAATTTAACAAGTCTACATACAGACATCATTCGTGCATTTTTTCTCAAAATTTTCATACTGCAGACAGACATCATGCATGAATTTTTCTCATGCATGAATTTTTCTCAACAAATTCATACTACAGACAGACACTACATACAGACATCATGCAGACATTTAGAAAAATTCATCATACAGACATCATGCAGACATTTTTCTCACAAATTCATACTACAACAAATTCATACTACAGACAGACACTACATACAGACATCATGCAGACATTCAGAGAAAGTGTAGTAAAATTCTGAGAACTAGGATTTTAGAAAGTACCAGTACGAGAATACTCCACTTCGATCTCGAGTCCGACCTGCACTCCGACCTCCACTCCGATCGACCAACAGCAGCGAGAGAGACTTGAGAATGAAACGTCGGTTACCAAATCGACTTCGGGTTTGCAAATCGATTTAGGGTTTGGGAAGAGATTTAGGGTTTGGGAAGAGATTTAGGGTTTGGAACGGGGGAGAAGAGTTGAGAACGGGAGAGAGAGAGAGAGTTGAGAATGAAACGTCGGTCCACTCCTTTGGTTATATGGCAGGGGTAGTTGGGTCATTTCACCCAAA
Organism: Iris pallida; assembly: GCA_029216955.1. Lineage (NCBI taxonomy): Eukaryota > Viridiplantae > Streptophyta > Magnoliopsida > Asparagales > Iridaceae > Iris > Iris pallida. Next base: position 26,085,060 of record JANAVB010009398.1, on the reverse strand, counting down.
AGTTAACAGCGGTTAACAGAAAAGTGGGATTAGGGGGTGTTTTAAGCATTTTTGTCTCTATCTGGGTTTTCTAAATCAGGAAGTCTTTATTTGCCATTTCGTGACATCTAAGGGGGGTTTAAATGCACTTTACCCTATATATAGTGTCACTAGCTATAATAGGACATTCCCCATAAGAGATGTGTTGGAGTGGTTCGTTCCCAACAAGATGAAGGCAAATGTTAAAGGCCATCCCCTTTTACTAAGGGCAACCCATCTACTAAGGACAACCATACCTTTGTATTTTTTTTTTACTAAAAGCAACCTAAAGTTCACAAGTTTACTAAGGACCACCAAGAGGAGGGTTGAGCTCGACGGAGAAGAGGAAGTGCTGGAAGTGGTGGAAGTCCTCTAGCGAGAGGAGGGGTTGAGCTCGACGGAGAAGAGGAAGTGATGGAAGTCCTCCAGCGAGAGGAGGGGACGCGAGAGCTTCCCCAGCGGGTTCCGGTGCCGGATCTGCCGGACCCGCTCCACAATCCGCTCTGCCTCGGCGGCGCCAAGGTCGCCCTCCTACTGGCGGTCGGCGAGGAAGCGGCGGAGGTGGTCGGAGGTCATGCTGGCCCCGCCTTCGGCGAAGTCGGCGAAGGCCTCCTCGACGTCGGGAGGGGGCCGGGCCTCGTTCCACCGGAACTTCCTCGTGAAGCATATGCAATACTTGTAGCTCCCCATTCCGCGAAGAGCCCCCTGGGATTTCTGTTATTTGCAAATGAATCCCCAAGTCCTTGCTCTGACGGAGAAGAGGAAGTGGCCGACTGGAGGTGATGCGGATCCGGACTCGGAGGGGGCACGACGTGGTGGCGGTGTACGTCCGGAACCCCACGGCACAGTCGACGCTACTCTACTCCCACGGCAACGCGGCCGACCTCGGCCAGATGAACGAGCTCTTCCTCCAGCTCAGCGTCCAGATGTACGAGCTCTTCCTCCAGTTCACGGGGAAGGCGGACTGCGGGCCTTGCCTGCAGTCCTGTCTTCACTTTGGTCTGCAGACAAGTCCTGTAGTCACTGTAGGTAAAAAAGAAAAAGAGAAAAAGTTGTCAATTGAGGACTGCAGTTCTCAATTGACAGGAACGGGGTGGCCCTTAGTGTTTTCAAAATGACAAACTTGTAATTTTTTTAAAATTTTAAGTTGGTGGTCCTTAGTAAAAAAGGAATGGCCTTTAACATTTGCCGAGATGAACCATATTAATTAGTGGTTTATAAGACACGTTTGTAGACTATAGAGAGCCAAGACTTAACTGGTTAGCCACTTGCACCAATACTTTACAAGTATAACGCCAAAATTTTACAAATAACGAAGGTCGGTTATATATAGTTATATGATCCCAACAACTAGATTATCTATCAATTCATACACTAACATTAAAAAAAGAATTTAATGAAATAATTAAGAGAAAAATTAATCTACTCTATTTATACAAAGCTAAGTGGCCACGTTGAATGTTTATAGGTACTGTGTAAGAAAGAAAAAAATGGAACAATTATAGGATAATCATATTTTAATTACTGCCAGCACGATGTAGTGCTCTTTACTTATAACGATGGCTTACTGAATAGAATAAAAACATATCACATTGTTGACAAAAGAAACATGATGTTTGTTGGGTTGTATTTCGTTTTCGGTTGAGCGTTCAAATAGGAGGTGACAATAGAGTTGATAATTTAGTCCCACATTAGTTAGAATATGGGATTATATGGTGTAGATAATTAGGATTTGTTCAGACCTTACATTAGAATTCTCTTTTAAGTCGTATGGACCCAATTCAATATCGCACCTCACGGCCAACTCATGTTCGGGTTATACCGCGTTTCCAACAAGTGGTATCATAGCCCATGGTTACGGGGTCGGATTTGGGCGGCTCTAATTGGTTCGAGATGTAGTGCCCCGTCCCTACATCGTGTCCCGTTCTACGTCCGCGGGGTGCGCGAGAAAGGAACACTGTCGCTATCGATTCGGTCAGGACCGATAGGTCGGGATCAATCGAATCGATCGAACGAGAACGGTTGAATTAAGATCCATTCCCCGTTATGGAATGACTTTTTCGGAACCAAGTCCCATATTCAGCGGGTTGCGCCTCAAGGATTGACTCTGCGGCTGAGTCGGGAGAGACCTCCCGTTGCTCTGCTTTTCACGCCGCTTGCGTTGGTTTTGGCTTTGTTTTCTGAATGCGTTTTTGTGAATATTTTCGATGGTTTTCATGGCTTGCATTTCGAACTCGCATTTCCTATCGAACTTCTTGAATAATGCAGTGTTATAATCGGTTGCGTGTGCAATTTCAGGTAATCACGTTGGCGACGTCTAGCGCGACCAACATGTTCTCTCGCCTGAAGTAAACTCAAGGTGAGTGGCTGACCTTTCTCTTCTCAACCCCTTCTTAGGAAATAAATGTTGTTGTTGCGAATGAAAGAATAGATGCAAGGGCACGGACACGATAAAATGAACAAGTTTCAAAGAGAATATAGGCTATATCTTTATAACTAAAAATTGTCTTTGCACGGTCATTGGACAACTAGTGCACGAGGAACGGCTTCCTCGAGCGATACCCCGAGACACGGGATCGTTTCGGCCTAGGAGGAAGCAAAAGATAGCAGAGCTCGACGAAAGCAAAAATATGGTTAGTCGGAAGAACTTACAGCGGGGCTCGCTACCCGCGCTGAAAGGGTCGTCGTCTAACCCAGTTATAGTCCAAAATGGCTTGTGGTGCCAGTGACCTTCACGTATACAAATTGCATACAAAAATGATAACAACTGACAGGGAAGAATATGGTAAGTCTCAAAGGCGCGGCACGGTCCGCCGTGGGTAAGTTCCAACGTATTTTACATTATGCTTGTCATATGCTTGTTTAAAATCCATTAGGATAGTTAGAAACATTCATACACGAAGTCATATAAACTTTTCAACCAAATGAGAGCTTGAAACTTAAATAGCCACGCACCAGTAGAAAGTGTAATGTACTGATCCTCGCTCTCCATGCAGGTACGCCGAACCCCGAAGGGCGTGTCACTTAAAGCTCAAGGCGGCGTAAACACTTTTGAAGCCTCGTCCGTGTATTAAAGGCTTGTTTTCTGAATTCCTTTTTGAAGACCCCGCACTCAGTCCAAAAGAAGATGACGACTCGACTCGCCTCCATAGCAGGTGTATAGTGTTATGATTTTGCTTGTAAAAAAGGATGTAATGTATGGAACGACTATCTCCTCGGCGTTCATTTTGTAATCGAGTCATGTTGTAGCCCGCGCGGGAATGATTGTAATGATGTCAATATAAATGAAGTTTTATTATCAATGAAAAGTTGATTCTATTTCAAAAAGTGTCAATCAACTATCTTTGCGTACTCTAACTTGATGTTGTGTTTCGGATGACCTTATGACTATGCCTTGTGCGATCGCAACTTAGGTTCGCACGGTATCACGCCCGGGGGACGACTATCAATTCTACGGAATCGGGTCGTGACATAATGGTATCAGAGCACGGCTTTACATCCTTTGGCCTTGCGTCTACAGTTTCAAACCTTTGACCTCGCATCGATGAGATAAGTTGTTCCATACAATGAGTCCGTAATAATTTGAGACCAAGGTTATAAACGGCGGTAGGCAGTTGCGCGGCGGAAAGGGTCCGCCTACCGCCTAGGCCGCCTAGGCGCCGCCTAGGCGTTTGTAATATTTGTCTATTTTTTATCCATATTAATTTATTTTGCATAATATGTCATGTCCAAAGTCTGATAGTGTCATTTTGTACAATATATATGGAGATTCAAAGACACTTCGCTAATGTTTATGTTTATGTTTCATTGCAAGGGCTGTTGTAGGATGAATGTTTCATATAGAAGTCTGATAGTGTCATTTTGTAAGGGCTACACTACAAACTCTTAAGAAACATTCAAACATAAACAACTAATTGTTTATGTTTGAATGTTTTATTGCAAGGGCTGTTGTAGGATGAATGTTTCATATAGAAGTCTGATACATTCATTCTCCAATCTCCAAAGTCTGATAGTGTCATTTTGTAACATATATATGAATCTCCCTAGCTGTTGTTTATGTTTGAATGCTTGAAACATTCATCCTACAACATCCCTTGCAACCATGCTTGAAAAAGCAAGGGCTACAACAGCTAGGGCCTAAACACATTCATCCTCCAAAATCCTTCCTTTTCATGTACAATATATATGGAGATTCAAGTGAAAAAGCAAGGGCTACACCAAGTCCAACTGATGTTTATGTTTCATTGCAGTTAGGGAGATTCAAAGACCAACTAGAGTCTGGACTCTGGAGATTGGAGAATATGGAGATCATTCCATACAAAGAAAAAAAAAAATCAAGAGCTAATGAGCTATACTTGTAATCTTGTGTATGTGATTGTGTGTAATAGACTAATAGTGTCATTTTGTACAATATATATGGGATGTATTTTCAGTTTCAAAATGGCAGATATGGATAATCTCAAAATGTGCTTGAAAAAGCAAGGGCTACAAGCCTACAACAGCTAGTTAACATTTTGTACAGTCTATTTGCTTTATAAAAGGGATATATGTATTTTCAGATTCAATACATGCAAAGGAGAACTTGTTACCTGTATTGCAAAAAAATAGCAAAAGTCATAATGAGTAAACCTGGATTGGAGATCATGCAAAAATATCATGGATTCCAATTGGAGAACTTGCACTGTAAAGGTCTGAGAACATATGTAAACTCATAATAATAGCAAAATAGCTCAGAGAACATATGAAAGCTCAGAGAACATAAATACATAATAGCAAAATAGCTCAGAGAACATTTGTGGCGTGTAAGCTTTAAAATAGCTCAGAGAACATTGTAAGCTCAGAGAACATATGTAAGCAATAAGCTTCAAAATAGCAAAAGTCATAGACTCAATTCTCCAATTCTCCACAAAATAGCTCAGACAACATATGTATGTAAGCTTCAAAATAACAAAACCCTCAATTTAAGCTCAAAGTTCTAGCAAAAGTCCAAGTCTAACTACTTTACTTAGTCTTCAAAGTCTACGCCAATGCCATCCACCACATCCATAATTCTTTCATCGTCCGATTCAAAATCCACCTCTTCATCCTCCTCCTCCTCGGACGTATCAAGGTCTTCATCAAGTTCTCTAATTGGGATATTTCTAGCACTCCTCCTTGCTTGAAGTGCTTCATCCGCTCCCGATGCTTCCGCCACCGTTCTCTAAGTAAGTCCCGAACCTGGCTCGACCTCATCATCATCACCACCCTCAACAAGCCAACCTTGAGCTTCATTAGCTTGCGAACATAGTAGCAATTCTTCACCCATCTCTCTTTTACACTTCTTCTTCGTAAGATTGGAATTGAATTTGACATATACAAGGTCGTTCAACCTTGATGCCTCAAGCCTATTTCTTTTTTTGGTATGTATCTAAACAATAAAAATGGGTCATAAATTAACTATTTAATGCATAATAAAATCTAGGAAGAGAACGTGATTAAAAAAAATCTACTTACCCCCTCAAATTGGCTCCAATTTCTTTCACACCCGGATGAACTACTAGTTAAAGAGAGAAATCTAATTGCTATCTTTTGTAAATTTGGGGTGTTACCACCATAATTTGACCACCATCCAACTACACATTAAAAGACAAAAAGAACCAAATTAGAAGTTTAGATAAACAAAAAATGTATTAAAGTCTTAAGGAAAAAGATTTACCCGGATCAAACTCATAATATGGAGCATCCTTCTCATATGCCGCTTGTGCCATTTTTCTTCCAAAGTTCCCAAATTTGCTCTTATATTTCAACAACTCATCATTAGAGATTGTGGATTGCATGTCCAAGTCATCGGGAAAAAGTTTCTCAACACAATTCAAAAATCCATTCATAACATTTTTATCATTCTCTATGCTTGGATCATTGTAGTAAAAAATTGGATTCAACAAGTAAGCGGCGTAGTGCAAAGGACTATCAAGTCTATTCTTAGACTTGTCATCAATAATCTTCAAGATAGGTTTGGCATTCTCATCTTTCTTGAATGCAATCTTAGTCTCTTCCTTTGCTTTTCTAAGTGCACCTACCACAAAGGGCATGGAGGGTTTTTTATCCCCATCCACTAGGCGTAAAACCTTCACCAAAGGAGTAAATACATTCAATGCCAATGCCACATTATTCCAAAAAGAGACCGACAAGATCGTTGCCTCCGCCGCCTTTCCCTTCACACTATTCCTTAATTTTGTTTTGCTCCACTCCACGGATGTAAACATAAGCCTTAGTGCATCTTTTTTGCCTTGAAGACTTTCCAATGTCAAGAAAGAAGTAGCAAATCGAGTCACTCCGGGCCTTACAATATCCCTCTTCTTGGTATATTTTCGCATAAGAGCCAATGTCCTATGATGTGCATAGATGAATACCGTTAAAGCCCTTGCTTTTTCAAGCATTACACTAAACTTTGATAGCTTACCGATCCCCTCAAGCATGAGATTGATGGTATGAGTTGCACAAGAGCTCCAAAAAATATGAGGAAAAGTGTTTGCTAACAAATCCGCCGCCGCCATATTATTTGATGCACTGTCCGTCACTACTTGAACCAGATGTTGAGGACCAATTTCTTTAATGTACTTTACAACAAAGTCATGGATATATTGTCCGGTGTGCGCCTCTTCAGAATCTTCCACGGAACCAATGAATGAAGTGCCAAGCTTGCAATTAACGCACAAGTTCATAATGCTTCTCCTCTTACGATCTGTCCAAGCATCGGTCATGACTGAGCACCCATTTTTCATCCACTCCTCTTCATGATCTTTGAGTGATTGTTTGGTCTTTTCGACTTCCTTTTTCAACAATGGTTCTCTTAGAAGATATTGGCTTGGAGGTTTGTAGCCGGGGCCAAATTGTCCAATAGCTTCCACAAGTTGTCTAAAACTTGCATTATCAATAGCATGAAATGGAACACCCGACTCATATATCCACCTAGCTACATACTCATGCACATCATTTGTAAATTTGTTTTTCAAAGCATCATTAATATTTTGTTATCGTGTCTTGTTCGGATCAATAGCGGTTGTCCATTTATCGATAGCTCCAAGACGAGTTGGTTTCTTCTTTTTGGACGAATCTCCCAACACTTGACACTCATCTTCTTCTTCACTAAATACATCAACTGTGGTCCTCTCTTCTTCTAGCTCTTGCAATCTCTCTCGCTTCTTCTTCTTATTTTGCTCAAGATAAGCTCTAACTTTAGCTTTGTCTTCACCCGATGCCTTCCGACATGCTTCAACTTCTCCGATGATTCCGGCTATGTGATGCTTCATACGAAATACTCCTCCCCTAATAAGCTTGTTACACAATTTGCATATGATCTAATCTCTTTTTTCTTTACAAGCTTTAATTCCATATTCCCAAACAATATCGGTAGACTTTGGCCTCAATTCAACCTCCGGTTCTTGCTCTTTATCCTCCATTAGCCTTTATAGAACAACAAAATATATCACTATTATTAATATAAAAAAAAGATATTCAAAAAAAATTCAGAGATATTCAAAAAAATTTCAAAACATGGGAGTCAAAAAAATTTCGAAAACATGGTGTACTCTTCCCTGTTCTGTAGTGCTATAGAACAGTAGTGTAAAAAAAATTCACAGAGAGATGTATAGAACACACTCAACACAGAACATATGGAGTCAAAAAAAATATAAAAGAACATGGAGAGAGAGAGAGAGACTAAACATCAGACTTTAGTGACTCAGTCCAAAAAAAAAATCCAAAAGGGAAAGGGAGAGGGAGAGTAACAGACCAGAAGGGCTCGCTCGTACCTGGCCGCCGCTGGTCGACGCCGAGAAGTTGGTCGTCGCCGGAGAAGTCGGTCGCCGCCGGAGAAGCTGGTCGCCGACTCGCCGGAGAAGATGCTGCTGCTGTGCTGGTTCTCCTTCACGTCACCTCTCTGTGTAAGCTTCCTCTTTCATTTTTTTTTTGCTGAATGCTGATGAGATGGGGAGCAACTTCCAAGTTGATAGGATGGACTTCGGCGGATGGGATGGGCCGACTGTTCAAGTGATGGGCTTTTTTTTTGTGGCTGACCGCCTCCCCCGCCGCTTAAGACCGCCTCCCCACCGCTTCAACGCCTCCCGCCGCCTCATCGTCGCCTGGCCGCCACATCCGCCGCCAAAACGCCTAAGCCACCGCCAATCCAGAACTCGGGGCGGTGAGCCACCGCCTGGCGCCTCCCGACCGCCTAGGCGGACGCCTACGACGCCATTTAGAACACTGTTTGAGACTGATGCGTTTGCCTTCGTATTGCAGAAGTGCCAGAACCCACGGCCGAGCAAGAGCAGAGCGCTTCTAGCGGCTCTAGTAGTTCGCGTCGTTCGCGGGCCGGACCTTCTAACAGTACCATCGAAAGGATGCTGCGCATAATGGAGGCACAGCGGAATCAGTCCGAGACCCGACATTTGTCACGCCCCGCTCTCGTAGGAGCGATCGTCCTCGCTAAGGCGTGATGCCGCACGAGCCTAGATTGCGTTCGTGCAAGGCGGTTTCCATAACGGCCGATTTCAGCGACTGCGACGGGGCCGTCGCACAGAAGTCCCATGCAGAGACATTGAATACTAGCAGCGGAAATTAAGCACAAAACACAAGTCATTGTAAAACACTCTTTTATTGATATTGAAACAACGGTTACATTGGGGGCACAAGGCCAAGATTACAATCACTCAAGCTCACTCATCTCACATTACAAGTTCACTCTGCTCTCTCTCATCTCTCGATACAACGCTTGAGCCAGCGGAAGCTTCGGAAGGAGACGTCCATACATTATGTCCCGTATAAGTCTTGACTCCATGCGTCCATACGCTTCGAATCGCCAAGGAACTCCGTGCCTCGACGCATCCAAGTGAGCTCCGCGCCACGAGCTTCTACCTATGCCTGCACATGTAAACTATGTGGGTGTCAGTACTCAACTGTACTGGTGGAATGAGCTCCTCGCCCACCCATACAAAACCGACACGTTTGATTTACTTTGTGCAATACAAGTCCCTTTACGATTGTCTTTCTAGTCTTGCCTTAGGATCAGTTTTAGGACCGACGCCTCGGCCTATTCTGTGTCGCTAGACTATCTCGTGCTTGCGACGACAATGTTAACCCACACCTTGCCTCAAGACCCTTCTCGTGCCAACAACGTTAATATATCAAGTCGTGCTTGCCTTTCGACATAAAATCAGAGACTCAACTACGCGGTAGTACCCAATTCCTTGTGACCGTGCTACAAATTTATCATACCGTGCCTCGCAACTCAATGTGACTTCACCATATCGCCGTCTCGCGGCCCTTGCTACTTCGATCACCAACAAACCCAATCAAGACTTCTTGACTAAGTAACACTTGACCGACTTCGTCTTGCGGCGTTTCCTGACTTAAACTCAAGATGACTTAAACCAACTTATGCAACTTATATGCCAACAACTTAAGACTCGACGCCACATCTCGTGTCGAAGCACGTCGTCTATGTTGTAGCCATTCTTTGGCCTAAACACTTGTGTTCCAACCATACACACATTCAACTAGACTAAATCCAAAGGCACACACGTGGATTGCCGCTCGTGCCGACCCATCTATATGAATTGGTCACTAACACCACAAGCTATCGTGGACTTATAGCCTTGTTATTCGAAGACCCTTTCATCGCAAGTAGCTAGCCCCGAAGAAAGTTCCCGAATAACCCGAGCGGTTCGTCCAGCTACGGCTATACTGTGTTTCCCTCCGGAACGATGCGGTCCCTCGGCGCCCAGGGTTGCCGCTCGTAGAAACTTTCTCCTTGTCGACAAGTTGTCCAATGACCATGCAAGACTCGACACAAACTGATGTCTCACACAGTTATTCCTCTTCCAATGTTACCATCTCTTTCAAACCAATATCAAGACTTCTATCCTTGAGATCCCTCGACGACCCACGGTCGCGAGCCTTCTCCCTTGATGCTCCTTTGAGATCCCTCGACGACCCACGGCCGCGAGCCTTCTCCCTGTTACCATATCATTTCATTCAACTCAATGCCTATTCGATAGTCCTTCCTCCAAAACTCATTAGATCAACCGTGGTTCATGTCTTAAAGACTAAGTCCGTGCATCGTGCCTTAATCGTGCTCTACGCGACACTTCTGCCCAAGTCGACGGGCCTTGAGACCGTAAGACTATATGGTTATAGCCAACCGTAGAACTCGTAGGTCCGTGCTTGCTACCACTCTGATAGCCTAACATAACTTGCCTGACTTAAACGCACAATGACTCGACGAGCAAAGGCTACGTCAAGTCTCGTATTACGGAAACGTGCCACGCATGCGTTCGACTTCTGAAGGACCAAGTCATTTGTGCGCCTAGACTTACGCCAGCAGCCGTACGACGCAACTTAACTCATAGGGCGGGTCAAGGCTATGCCATGCCTTGGACGATGGGACCGTGCATGCTTTATGAAGCATTCATACGGGCGACGCCTATGACTTAGGCTACGATTCATGACTTCGCCTACTCAACCAACTTTCCTTCTCCCAAGCCACGGGACGAAGGACCGAGTGTCATTTTCAAAGCACGTCGTGCACCAACTCTAAGCCGACCGTTGGACCTTTCCATATTCTAACTCAGTTCGATCCGTCGGGATTATTTTCTTATCTATGTGGATTCGTCTCTTTTATTATCAAGCCTACTTGTGCAAGTTGAAAATATGCGATTTATTATGTGAAAGCTAAGATGAGGCAAGTTCACCGAAACTACCCCACCTGAGCGAGCGATCGCCTCGACCGAGCGATGTCTTCGAGCAGTCGTTGCAAGGCTAAGTCCGAACGCCGTCGGCGTTTCGATTCCTCCGATTGACTGAGCGGGACGGGGCACTACATCATACACCACTCAGAAAAAGTTTCGTCCTCGAAACTAACTGAGTACTCTTATCGACTTATAACTTGATTTAACATTCAAGGACTCTCGCACACTTACCCTTGCGTTCCTTAAATCCGAGCCACGCTCGTGCTACCCTCAATCATTTCTTCAAAACTTACGGTCTCAAAATCCTCGACACTTTCCCGTTCCTCAAGTCTCACTTGATTCAGCGTATCACTTAATTTGGATCGTGCACACATTCCAGGCTTCTCCGAAATACACGTATTTTAACCAAGCCTTGTGATAGTGAATCTAATTCCACCTATCGATCCATCCTCTCAATCCTGAAAATCAATCCTACCGATGCTAACTCTCGTAACATGGACACCTCGCCTAGCCGCTAGGCAATCTCTTTAGGCTAAAGTCAATTGTCAGTATTGGAATCATAGTTTCCAAACAACGATATCAACACTGACCCCATCCTAAGGTCAAACGAAGTTGATAGTACAGGGTTTTCTACCCAAGCTCGCATCACTCGATTTCTAAACATCGAGCATCGATTCCCTACACACATCCCAATATTTCGTCGCACGGGGTCTGAGTCATTCAGCAAAGCCATCCTACGATCACTCACGTTTCAACCAATTCCACGACATATCAATATCGTCCGTTCAATAAACCCTCTTGTATAGTCTATCCTTTCAAGCACGTTTTATATAGTTCGCCTATCAATCCTTCTCAATTCAAGCACGCTATGACGCAATTCTTCGCTAACCAAAATTTTATATTCCACATTTCCTAAGTCATCTATTCTAATTCACGTAATCGATCATAAGGTCGTCTAGCTTAACAATATGTTGCGCCCCGATCTCACGCGAGTCAAATTATCCACGGTGGGCACAAATCACCATGCATGCTCCCGCGAGATAATCATTCTCATCGGGACGTAACTCTTATTTTGTGTCTAGACTAATTCATTCTCGATGCGCAGATTGGACCTACTCAATCCTCAAGTTTCATTCATCCATCAATCGCAAGTCCTAACATCCTCGAATTCTCCTTCACATCAAACCGACAAGTCGAGACAATCAACATTGCCGCGTCCTGATTTTTTCGAGTTCGATCATTCCCGCGATATGAATCACCATGTCAGCGCTCACGCGGAACGATCGTCCCAAATCTGACGTAACGCATGTGCGAGGCTAGAGTTGCGCTCGCACAAGACAAGATTGTCGACGTTGTGGTTATCCGCGTAACCATCAAAACACAATCATTTTCATCCAACATTCATCTCGATCAAAATCCTAAGTATAACACCCAACCGAACAATAACACTTGTACGATCGTCATTCGCCGAGTCAGAGTACCTCCGAGTTATCGCATATCGATCTTTGATACGCCTCAATACCATCGACGATATGCGTAACCTGACGATCTTCCTTTGCAACCAATTTCGAGTCGTGCGAATGATGCTATCGTCCGACTGGATAATTTCCTCGACATTCAAATTCAAGTTCGATCATTATCCCTCGATTCATTCACAACATCAATTTCCTCAAACCAAACTCACGTATCGTTCATCCGTCTATCTTAAGTCATCGACCAACGTATTTCCTCAATTCGTATCATTCCTTGCTAACTCAAATCATCGAGCAACATTCAATCCAATCCTTAAAGCCATTGCGTAACTTCAATATTTAACTTTTTATGTACGCTGTCTACCTGTCGTGCTAACTTTTCGTATACGATCCATATTTATTTCCTCGATCAAGTCATCCATTCGTACACCCTAACTTTCTTTAATTCAGTTTCACCTACTCAATCGTTCTCGCGTTTCATACTTCGCACAATCCTCAATTCCGTGCACGTTCCGTGCACGTCAATTTCTAAGTTATTCGAATCGACTCATCAAAATCTTCAAGACTATACTTTGCTCAATCATATTCAATCTAAGGCTTTGCATCCACGCGACGCTTGCTGATAGACTCATTGACACCCCACATCCTCAATCGAATGATCGATATTCCTGAGACTATCGCATACACCACTCAGAAATGAAGTCATTCAACAAATCCTTAAAACTATCATTCGAATCAAAATTGACTTCTTCGAATCTCATTCAAACCATTCCTCGAATTCCAAACACGCTCCTCTATATCGCATCGACGATATCGTCGCTCGATAGCACCCCTATCGATAGTCATCTCACTTTATTCAATCGAGTTCAACTCATTCTCGTCCGACACAATTCGATTCCCGCACTCGACTTTTCTAAGGCCGACGCAACTTTGGTGTATATGCCCAGCCCGACTTAGCCAACCGTACTTACGCGAACCATCTTTTTGTTTCATCAAAACTGTTCTCCTATATTTTGCAAAATAGTTAGACTTATTGTATGGACCTCCCGTGGGACATTTGAGAGAGAGCGCACCAATGATATCAACTTTGCGGAAGCAACGATTCAGAGTTTGCGAAAACAACGGAGTTAAAGAATTCAATCGATAGTCCACGGACGTAAAGTCGTGCACTGATACCATTATGCCACGCCCCGCTCCCGTAGGAGCGATCGTCCTCGCTAAGGCGTTATGCCGCACGAGCCTAGATTGCGCTCGTGCAAGGCGGTTTCCATAACGGCCGATTTCAGCGGCTGCGACGGGGCCGTCGCACAGAAGTCCCATGCAGAGACATTGAATACTAGCAGCAAAAATTAAGAACAAAACACAAGTCATTACAAAACACTCTTTTATTGATATTGAAACAACGGTTACATTGGGGGCGCAAGGCCAAGATTACAATCAGTCAAGCTCACTCATCTCACATTACAAGTTCACTCTGCTCTCTCTCATCTCTCGATACAATGCGTGAGCCAGCGGAAGCTTCGAAAGGCGACGTCCATACATTATGTCCCGTATAAGTCTTGACTCCATGCGTCCGTACGCTTCGAATCGCCAAGGAACTCCGTGCCTCGACGCATCCAAGCGAGCTCTGCGCCACGAGCTTCTACCTGTGCCTGCACATATAAACTATGTGGGTGTCAGTACTCAACTGTACTGGTGGAATGAGCTCCTCGCCCACCCATACAAAATTGACACGTTTGATTTACTTTGTGCAATACAAGTCCCTTTACGATTGTCTTTCTAGTCTTGCCTTAGGATCAATTTTAGGACCGACGCCTTGGCCTATTCTGTGTCGCTAGACTATCTCGTGCTTGCGACGACAATGTTAACCCACACCTTGCCTCAAGACCCTTCTCATGCCAACAACGTTAACATATCAAGTCGTGCTTGCCTTTCGGCATAAAATCAGAGACTCAACTACGCGGTAGTACCCAATTCCTTGTGACCGTGCTACAAATTCATCATACCGTGCCTCGCAACTCAATGTGACTTCACCATATCGCCGCCTCGCGGCCCTTGCTACTTCGATCACCAACAAACCCAATCAAGACTTCTTGACTAAGTAACACTTGACCGACTTTGCCTTGCGGCATTTCCTGACTTAAACTCAAGATGACTTAAACCAACTTATGCAACTTATATGCCAACAACTTAAGACTCGACGCCACATCTCGTGTCGAAGCAAGTGGCCTATGTTGTAGCCATTCTTTGGCCTAAACATTTGTGTTCCAACCATACACACATTCAACTAGACTAAATCCAAAGGCACACACGCGGATTGCCGCTCGTGCCGACCCATCTATATGAATTGGTTACTAACACCACAAGCTATCGTGGACTTATAGCCTTGTTATTCGAAGACCCTTTCATCACAAGTAGCTAGCCCCGAAGAAAGTTCCCGAATAACCCGAGCGGTTCGTCCAGCTACGGCTATACCGTGTTTCCCTTCGGAACGACGCGGTCCCTCGGCGCCGAGGGTTGCCGCTCGTGGAAACTTTCTTCTTGTCGACAAGTTGTCCAATGACCATGCAAGACTTGACACAAACTGACATCTCACACAGTCATTCCTCTTCCAATGTTACCATCTCTTTCAAACCAATATCAAGACTTCTATCCTTGAGATCCCTCGATGACCCACAGTCGTGAGTCTTCTCCCTTGATGCTCCTTTGAGATCCCTCGACGACCCACGGCCGCGAGCCTTCTCCCTGTTACGATATCATTTCATTCAACTCAATGCCTATTCGATAGTCCTTCCTCCAAAACTCATTAGATCAACCGTGGTTCATGCCTTAAACACTAAGTCCGTGCATCGTGCCTTAAGCTAATCGTGCTCTACGCGACACTTCTGCCCAAGTCGACGGGCCTTGAGACCGTAAGACTATATGGTTATAGCCAACCGTAGAACTCGTAGGTTCTTGCTTGCTACCACTCTGATAGCCTAACATAACTTGCCTGACTTAAACGCACAATGACTCGACGAGCAAAGGCTACGTCAAGCCTCGCATTGCGGAAACGTACCGCGCATGCGTTCGACTTCTGAACGACCAAGTCATTTGGGCGTCTAGACTTATGCCAGCAGTCGTGCGACACAACTTAACTCATAGGGCGGGTCAAGGCTATGCCAAGCCTTGGACGATGGGACCGTGTATGCTTTATGAAGCATTCATGCGGACGATGCCTATGACTTAGGCTACGATTCATGACTTCGCCTACTCAACCAACATTCCTTCTCCCAAGCCACGGGACGAAGGACCGAGGGTCATTTTCAAAGCACGTCTTGTACCAACTCTAAGCCGACCGTTGGACCTTTCCATATTCTAACTCAGTTCGACCCATCGAGATTATTCCCTTATCTATGTGAATTCGTCACTTTTATTATCAAGCCTACTTGTGCAAGTTAAAAACATGCGATTTATTATGTGAAAGCTAAGATGAGGCAAGTTCACCGAAACTACCCCACCTGAGCGAGCGGTCGCCTCGACCGAGCGATGTCTTCGAGCAGCCGTTGCAAGGCTAAGTTCGAACGCCGTCGGCATTTCGATTCCTCCGATTGACTGAGCGGGATGGGGCACTACAACATCAACAGACAGAGGCACGACAGGCCCAGTTCAAAGCTCGCTTCGACGCACAAGCTAAGCTGCAACAAAAGCAACTAGATACTCTGCAGCAGATCGTCCAGACAATCGTGGCCAACGGAAATTCTGCGACTGCGCCTGTCGTCACCACGCCTACTGTCACCGTGCCGGCGATCCAACCCATTGAAGTCGACACGGAGGAGCCCGAGCATCAACCGGCGACAACGAAAAAGTACAACTTTGAAGTGTCAGAATTCAAAAAAGCGTGCCGCACTTCCTTCAGCGGTACCGAAGGCCCCTCTATGGCAATCGATTGGTTGGAAGAGCTGGAAGATCACTTCTAGCACCTCGACATTGAAGAATCAAAGCAAGTCGCCTGCGCACAACTTCAACTACGGTTGAACGCGCACGACTGGTAGGCCGTGCACAAGCGAGCGATCCGACGCGACAACAACTCAGCGCCGATCTTTTGGGCCACGTTCCGTAAAGCCTTTGAAGTCGAGTACCTTCTCTCCGCCGTTCGTCAAGAGAAGGAGAATGAATTCATGCAGTTGAGGCAAGGGAACCGGACAATAGAACAGTATGCCACAGAATTCAACAAGTTGTCCAAGTTTGCTAGTACGTTTCTGCCTACAGAGGAGTACCGTGTGCGACGGTTCGAAGTGGGTCTGCGACGCTCTATTGGTGCGCATGTCGAGATCTCGGAATACAAGACCACGGGCGATGCTCTGAATCACGCTCTCCGCCTTGAGAGCCAGTACACTCCCGTTGCTGCAGACTTTGTGCATCACTCCAATCACAAATGTCCTAGCCATACGGGAGGCAATAATCACATTGCAAAGCGTCCGAACAACGGGGGCAACCAAGGACAAAGCACTAGGTCTCGTTGTACAAAATATAATTTCATCGGATACGATGCCAGCGAGTGCCGTACCCTGAACATAGACTGTCACTCTTGTGGGAAAAAGGGACACTACGCTAAAGATTGTCGTTCTCGACCGCAACGACAAGATGCTCTGCCACAACCAAATCATCAAAATCGAGGCCCAGTTCCTCGAGCTCCTCAACACATACAACAGAATGGCCAGGATCATCGCCCCAATGCCCAGGGCCGCATCTACGCCATGACTCGAGATGAAGTGCTTGCATCAGATACGGTCGTGACAGGTATACTAAATTTCAATAATGTGCCTGCTCGTGTACTATTTGATTCAGGCGCTTCGCCTAGTTTTATATCGGCGGACTTTGCCGACGAGTACAAATTTCCTGTAATATCATTAGATCTCGACCTTAGCGTAAGTACACCTTCGGGCACACCAATACTCACAAACTTAGCCTGCGCCGACGGGATTATCTGTATCGGCGGTCAAAAGATCGGTCTTGACGTGATAGTTCTAGACATAAAGGACTTTGACATCATTCTGGGAATGGATTGGCTCGGGCCGTGCAACGCAACCATAGACTTCACCGGAAAGACGGTCACCTTCCGCATACCAGGAGTGTATAAATTCTGCTTTTCGTGTGGTGAGGCGTCGTCGACCTGCATGCTGATCTTGGCAATTTTCGCTCGGAGGATGCTGCATTCTCTGTGCGAAGGCTGTTTGGCGTCCGTCCGAGACATGCGATAAGATGGTGCAAACGCGGGTCAGACCAACTTTGTGGCAGAATTTCCCGATGTGTTCCCGGACGAGCTACCCGGCATGCCCTCCGACCGAGAAATCGAGTTCAGCATCGATACATTCCCCGATACTCGACTGATTTCCAAGGCCCCGTACAGAATAGCCTCCGCCGAGCTGAAGGAACTCAAGGTCCAGTTACAAGAGTTACTCGACAGAGGATTTATTCGGCCTAGTGTTTCACCGTGGAGAGCGCCCGTGTTGTTCGTGAAGAAAAAGGAATGGGTCCATGCGTCTGTGCGTCGATTACCGAGAGATGAACAAGGCCACCATCCGGAACAAGTACCCATTGCCCCGCATAGACGACTTATTCGATCAGCTGCAAGGCGCCTTGGTATTTTCGAAGATTGATCTCCGCTCGGGCTATCATCAACTCAAGATCAAGTCAGACGACGTACAAAAGTCTGCCTTTCGTACTCGGTACGGCCACTACGAGTTCCTAGTGATGCCATTCGGCCTGACGAACTCCCCTACCGCCTTCATGGATCTGATGAATCGGGTATTTCGACCCTTTCTTGATAGATTTGTGGTAGTCTTTATTGACGATATTCTCGTCTACTCGAAGGATAGGGCGCATTATGCAGAACATCTACGGGCCGTGCTCCAGACACTTTGAGAGAATAAGTTGTATGCAAAGCAGAGTAAGTGCAAATTTTGGCTAAGCAGCATATCCTTTCTTGGTCACATCATTTCGTTCGAAGGCATTACAGTCGATCCGAAGAAAGTGGAAGCTGTTGTTGATTGGAAGCGGCCTGCGTCTGCTAGTGAGATTCGAAGCTTTCTTGGTTTGGCGGGATACTATCGACGCTTCATGAAAGTCTTCGTGAAGATTGCATCGCCATTGACTCGCCTCACTCAAAAGGAAGTCGTGTATGAGTGGTCGGATGACTGTGAAGCTTCCTTCCAGGAGCTAAAACAGCGACTAATTTTGGCACCTATACTCGCACTTCCGGATGGGCCAGAGGGTTTTTAGATATTCAGCGATGCTTCAGGCCAGGGCTTAGGATGTGTGCTCATGCAGTGAAACAAGGTGATATCCTTCGCCTCCAGACAGTTGAAGAAGTACGAGAAGAACTATCCTACGTACGACTTGGAGTTAGTGGCGATTGTGTTCGCGTTGAAATTGTGGCGTCACTATCTATATGGCGTGGCATGCGCGATCTATACCGACCACAAGAGCCTCAAGTATCTCTTCACCCAGAAGGAATTGAACTTGCGACAGAGGTGCTGGCTCGAACTGATCCAAGACTGTGACTTGACGATCGACTACACTCTGGACAGGAAAAATGTTGTGGCGGACGCTCTGAGTCGAAAATATCTTGTCTCGCTATCCATCAACCGCAGACTACTACAAGATCTAGAAGAAATGGGTATCGACCTCCGGGTCCGATTCAGGGATATACGGTTGGCGCAATTACAGTCAGAGCCGAATTTGCTGGAAAAGATCAAGACCGCTCAGAAGGATGATCCGTACCTGAAGGAAATGCACGAGCGAATTTCAACAGGTAGTGCGACCGACTTTACGGAAGATAAGACCGGCGTGCTGAGATTGAATGGCCGACTATGTGTTCCGGATGATTCAGAACTACGAAAGAAGATATTGTCGGAGGCGCATTATGCGAAATATACCTTGCATCCAGGCAGTACCAAGATGTATAAGGACCTTCGTACGACCTTCTGGTGGCACGGGATGAAGAGAGATGTGGCACTCTTTGTGTCACAATGCATGGCCTATCAGCAGGTAAAAGCTGAGCATCAGCGACCGGGCGGGGAGATGCAGAACCTTGCTATTCCAAAGTGAAAATGGGATCATGTCACTATGGACTTTATTGTTGGCCTGCCAAAGACACCACGGAGGAACGACGCCATCTGGGTCATCGTCGATCGGCTAACCAAGTCAGCGTACTTTATTGCCATCAAAGTTACATGGAGCGTTGATCGCCTGGTGCAGATTTATCTTGACGAGATAGTACGGCTGCACGAAGTTCCAGTATCCATCGTCTTTGATCGGGATTCACGGTTCATGTCGCAATTCTGGAGTAGCCTTTAGTCGGCACTGGGTACCAAGTTGCAGTTCAGCTCAGCTTACCATCCTCAAACCGACGGCCAAACGGAGCGGGTTAATCAGATTCTCGAAGACATGCTACGACTCTGCACAATTGACTTCAAATCAAGCTGGGACGTCCACCTACCGCTGGCAGAATTTGCATATAACAATATCTACCAGTCCAGCATCCAAATGGCACCGTACAAAGCTTTGTACGGCTGGAAGTGCAGATCACCTATTTGTTTGGATGAAGTCGGGGAACGACAGGTACTCAGCCCGGAGCTGGTGGAACAGACTGTGGAGAAGGTCAAGCTAATTCGGGAAAGACTGAAGATTGCACAGAGTCGGCAAAAGAGCTACGCCGACACCCATCGAAGACCACTTGAGTTCCTGGAGGGCGATCACGTGTTCCTGAAGGTGTCGCCCATGCGAGGAGTGACTCGGTTCGGCGCGAAGGGAAAGTTGAGTCCGAGATTCGTTGGGCCATTCGAAATACTCGAGTGGGTCACTCCAGTGGCCTATAAAATTGCCCTACCGTCGGCGCTTGAAGGTGTACACGATGTCTTCCACGTCTCTCAGTTGTGGAAGTACGTGCACGACCTTAGCCACGTGGTGGATTTTGGCCAGCTGGAGCTGAAGTCCGACTTATCCAACGTTGAAGAGCCAGTTCAAATCTTAGAACGCAAGGATAAGCTGCTGCGAAATCGAGCGATCCCTCTTGTTCGCGTACTCTGGAGGAACCATGCGACGGAAGAGTCGACATGGGAACTCGAGTCAGAGATGAAGGAAAAGTTTTCTTCCTTATTTTCATAGAGGTAGGTTCCGTTCTTAAGTTTCGAGGACGAAACTTTTTTCTTAGTTGGTTATGGTGTAGTGCCCCGACCCTACATCGTGTCCCGTTCTACGTCTACGGGGTGTGCAACGCCCCAGTCCCAAAATACTTGGGACTAGATACGTATCATGCCAGCTGCATACATGCGAAGCACACTCCAATATATGGAAATCTTACATGTATACATAAGCTGTAAAATGTAGTAATCCAAGACAAACTAAATCTCATCCACAATAAAAAGAATAATAGTATAAAATCAACTTGAATATTTATGGTACAATCGTTGGGTGGAGACAAAGTCCACTACCAACTATCAAAAGGAGATAAAGTATACAAGATAATGATCCATGAAAGTATCAAGACGAACCAAGAGCGATCATCTACGAAGAAATGGAGACGCCCACAATCTTGGCTAGAACACCTGCAGTAAACCATGAAAGCACACAACTGGAGAGATAACCAGGTCCTCAGAGGAAGTAGCAAGATACAGGAAGAACATGCCATTATAACTGCATAAGTAAAAATACTATAAAATATAACACAACAGGTTTCCTAACCATCTATGTGATATGCACTTTGAGGACAACGTTCTACGCAGGGGCTGTAGGATCAACAGAGTAAATAAAGAGTGGCAGTAAGTAGCGCTCATCCGAGTCACTATCGGTCCTGGGCAGAAGGTAGTGCTCCTAAGAGTCACCCTCGGCCCAAAATATGTGTAAAAATAAATGTAGCCCCTACGCTAATAGCTGTCCCCTCCCCCCAATGATACTGTACATGCATCGTAACCACGATACACCAACACGTGTCATTTCTACCACACGGTTTTATAATAGATAACTGTCAAGTCTTCTAACATGCATCTATTGACAGTTATTCCTACGCATGCGCACGGGTGATCAGCCAACACGCAAGTGACCACTACATGATACTTACAACTCACACACAACTCGTGATACAATCGTGACAAAGTTAATGACATGCACTCTATTGACGGAAGTCTCTTAACTCTAGGTCCACCAGCAAGAAGGAAAATAAATTGGAAATATAAATACAATAACTGAATAATAAAGTGCAACTAAATGTAAGCAGTAAAGATGGCAAGGTATCTTTCCTGAGGTTATGTGCAAAAAGGAAAACATCCAGTAGCTCGAACCGACAAATAAACGGAGCCAGAGAAAGCCAAATCCCGCAGATGACTCCGGATGCTGCAAAAAACATCACGAACGAGTTTGGAATAAAAGATATACCAAGAAAATGCCTGTCCAAAAGTTAAATTTTGGAACAGGGGCAAAATCATAATTTTGGGTCAAAACGATGTCCGCCGTTGGACCCGCTTTGCACAAAAATGCGCGTCAGAACCTACGGTCTCTAAAGTTGTCAAACTACATGTCTACGAATTTGTTTTGATGAGACGAACCCAACGGTATGTCGAATTTTGAATTCCGGTGGGCTGTGCACAAAATCGTCCGTTGAGCGGGATTGTCGGCCCGCTAAAATGGCGTCCCGATCAACCTTCTCAGAATTGAACCAAACTTGGCTCACAGGACCAAAAAAATATTTTGAGTCCAATGGCGCAAGTTTTGTCGCAATTTGATGAGTGTACACAAAGTTGTGACTTAATTTGCAAAGGGTCGATACGGGGGTATTTCGACGGATACGCACTGGTTTCGTCGCGCACATGCAACAAAATCGGGTTCTGTCAGTTCCCACACGTCGACAACATCCATACGCGCCTTTCGATGCGTATAGTGCGCAACCACGTCGCCCGGTTTGTCGGGGCGCACGCCGTATCGGGTTTTTTTCTACTTTTTGAAAACAGAATTTACAATTTTTCGTGAAACTTTAACAACGTGTAACTTTCTACATACTAGATGAAAAGTGAATCCAGAAGGTGCGTTACAATCTCGGTTATGTTGTCTTTGACTGTGTTTAATTAGTTTCTACAAAATTTTAATGTGCGTAAAGAAAAGTGGCCGACAAGTTGGTGTTTTAAAACAGTTTTTAATATTTCAGAAAAGTGATTTTTCTCCAACTTTGCCTCGATTTTTTGAGCAAGTTGGATGGCCATGTTGAAATCCACTTGGGGAATCTCGAAGAGGGTCATGTGGGCTTTCTACACGAATTTACGGATCTAAAATCGGATTAGAATTGAAGGAAAAATTTAATGGAGAAGTCGGCTACCTTAAAGTGAGAATCTGTTGTTTTATTGTTGTTGTTGTTGTCGCCGTGACGATCGGGAGGCGGAGATGCTGTCGCTTCGGCGAAGCTGGCACGCACGCCGAGGAGAGGTACGGGGACAGAGATGAGAGGAGAAAGGAAGGAAGGAGAGTGGAGGAGGAGAAATAATTAAGGATTAGGGTTTGCCATATATATATGTATGCATATATATGAAGGGGGAAACAAAGGGGTCAGCCTATAGCATTGCTGCTGCTTCTTTTGGGGTTGGGCGGCCACAAGGCTAGCACCTGCTGCTTTGTTTGCTCTTGTGGTCGGTTCCCACATGGTGGGGCCGACCACAATGAGTTTGTTTTGTTTTTTTTTCTTTTCTTTTCTTTCAAATCTTTTAAACCTTTTCTATATATTTATAACCATGTATATATATGCATATATCCATAAATTTCCACCATAAATCTTATTTAAAAATTTAAATACCAAATTAAATATTATCTACCTAATTATTTAATATATTTAAACATATCTACATATATATAAAATTCAAATCACAATAAATCAACTAAAAAAATAATAATATCTCTATAGAATAATCATGTTTATTAAATCTTCGCAAAATAAATTTTAATAATAATAAATTAGTAAAATCTTTCCAATGGGTGAACTTCTACTGCACACCCTTATCCAGGTCCAAAAATTTGTACAAATATTGCACGATATTATTTAATAATAAAATACCAATAATAGTACGAATAATTTAATAATTAGAAATTGCACATAAAATTCTAAAGTAATTTAGAAAATATTTGTATATACATAAAATATGCCTACATGGCCACATTTGGTCACACTACATGCTTACATGGGCTTAAATTGGTTCGGGCCCAATTCGGACTGGTTTGGACAAACCGGGTCATCTAAAAATCAATATAGAAAATAATATCTAAATAAAATATTTTAAATGCGTTATTTCACAACTCGGCTTGGTTTTCCTAGTTCGGACTGAACTATGGCTAGGCCTCCCACGACATGGCTAATGGTCAAAGCACACTGCTACATCTTTCGTGCCAAAATTCATGGTTGCCTTGTGCTCCAAACACAACAATGGCTAAGGTCCTTTTTTAATAATTAATAAAAACCATAAATTGTATAAATTAAATTTGAAGTCTAATAAAATAATAAAAATAATTTAAAAAAATTAGGGGTTTTACATCCTACCCAACTTACAAGAATTTCGTCCTCGAAATTTAGGATTAATAGGGTAGATAGGGTTGAGGGATAGGAAGAGTTCGTAAATACCAAAATACAATTAAAATTTTGAGGAGGCGATAAAACATCGTTCAACACCACCGTGCAATAGAAAATTGTGGAGTCAATATATACAAAAATATATCATGGTTATGGAATTGAATAAGGATTGCTAGTGAAGGTAACAAAATTTTGAATATCCAATTTTAGAGAACAGTAAGGAATTGAGTAGACTAAAGAGAATAAATTAGACATTTAGAAAATGTGATCCCTTAAGGGAGAACTGGATACTAATCGTCTTGGTCGAGGGTTTGATTAAGTGATGATTAGAATCACTCTCGTGCGTTCAAGTGGGATTAGAATGGCACAATAAAAATTTTAGGATTGAGGGGAAGAAGAATCTAAGGTGAGGGTATAGCCACATGAGTTGGTCGGTGGCTATCTACATTTCGTGTATATATAACTGATAGGGCAACTAAAGGTAATACTTTGAGTCATCTATCAAGTACAGTGTCTGGTCTTTCTAAAGTAAGTAAGCCCACAATAAAAAGAGTTCGAAGACGATGTTATTTAGTACGAAATACGAGGTTCATAGGCGACGGAATTAATTCAAATGAGAGTTGTCAATGCTGTCGAGATGAGACTCTAAGGCAGGTTTAACTATGTCTCCATCCACGTAGAATAATTCATGAAAAGCGAACCAAAGTGCAATAGGTTGATCAGACCATCATGCACCGGTTCTGATTAGACAATATATTAGTGAGTGCACCCAATAATATATGTCATCATCAAGCTTGATAACGAAATAAGCTTGCAAAACTGAAGCTACATTAGCAGTATGAGATAGTCAAAATATGAGTAAGGAAGGTACTGATGAAGGAAATTTTAAATAGTCCAAGATCTTTTAAAATCAAGTCTTGCCCGAAGTGTGGGCTCTTACAGTTGTCCTAGTTTTCTTCATTTATGGCTTGGTCGACTATATAAGTTTAGGGTCCTCTGAATTTCTAGTCTGAGTAAACTCGTCAACATGATTCATAAGGATAAAGGTTTTGTTAGGTTGTGAGGTATTCTACCCAACTTACAAGAGTTCAAATAATAGTGTGATGGGACAATGGGTCACGCAATCAAGGTAAGCACAAAGTTAGGCATTTAATGAATGAAGTAGAACACAATCACCTATCAGGTTGAAAGAAATGAGTCAACGTTGGACCTCTAATTCAAGTCCGAAAGTAACTGGTGTCATGGTAGAGGTTATAGCTTAGCCATTTGACTGGAAAGTCATATCAAGAAAATAGAGTACAAGGAGGCGTATTTTAGTGGGACATGATATATCTACATTAAGGTGGGCTCGTCTAAGTCTAACATATGAAGTTTGTTGGAAGGAAAAGTCTAGTGTTGTGCTCCAAATATTCATATCACGGTAAGGGATGCCAAAATATCCAAAATAGAAAGTGGGAGTTCATGAGGTGAATAGTAATGCTCCAAAAATAAAGGAGAACAAGTTAAAGCATGCAATAAAATTAATTAAAAATCCAGCAAAATAATTTAGGATCACAGTTCTAGAGAGAAGATAGCTCTTAAATGAATACAGTCAATGAACAATTAAATCATTATTCAAATTGCAACTAGGTTAGAAGGTTACCATAAGGCCTCGTTTGGTTCGCGGAATCTCCCGGTTGGAAAAGGAAAGTGATTACTTTCCTATGTTTGGGTGTCCAAGGAATTGAGGAGGAAAGGAAAGTGATTCCCAATGGAAGGGAAATTAGGGGGGAAAGTGATTCCATCCATCCAAGGATGGAATCACTTTCCCACATTGAAGTATTCACTTTCCTTTCCAAATTCCTTGGCATTGCCAAACATCGGAAAGGAAAATCAATAGGAATTAAAGTTTCCCAAAGGAAAGGAAATGACAAGGAATTGATTTCCTTTCCCTTCCATTCCGCGAACCAAACGAGGCCTAAAAGATCGAGATTCGAGGGAAAATCGAGTAAGTAAAGATTGAGATACAATATAGTTTGGTAGATGACTAGCAACGCTTGTGTATATACTACTATCATGGTCATGAGTGACATGGCATTTAGTATGGAATACTTCCAATTTATTAGGACTATCTTGGTGGCCTAATATCAAAATTGAAAATTCAAGTTTCCTCCAAAAGTTCCTTAATAAATTTCTCTAAAATGAACTATCCAAATTTCGTATTCACTCCAAGCCGTCAAATTTAATTATGACCAAATCAAATTCCTTTCCAAGTAAACTTCCATCACGTTACTACTAACCTTTCCAAAATTTAACATTTCTACTCCAACATTTAAACTCAAGAAACTCATGAATCAAAAAAAAATTTATATCACTTCATAACTTTAAAACTCCAAAAATTTCTCCAATAACCCTCAAGATAAAATTTTAACATATCACGAATAATCTAAAATTTACAGCTCAATATTTTAACGCACTCATCACATAACTTCTATTTCTAAGTCATTCAAACGAAATCACAACTTTTTAAATGGTAAATTTCTTTAATCAATCAAAATAACTTTTCACCACATCTTTAGTAACTTTTTCCAAAGATTGTAATATTAGCAATCTAACTGTAAACTCAATATTCAAATGATCTTATCAGTCATCCAATCAAATTTTTTTTCCAAAATTTCCAATCAATCTCGAATAACCTTTATTGTATCACAAATCAAATCTATATATTTTTCTTCTTCTATCATTAATCCAAATCTTAAACTCAAAAATTTAAATAGGAGTTATCAATCGTAATTCATACAAGAGTTTAAAGTAGATCCTCAATTTGATTATATATCCTTCAAAATATTTTTAACCAAAATTCTTAATAACCTTACTCCAAACTTAAAATTCAAAATTTTACGAACTTATTAATTGGGAACCATACAATCCAATTTAAAAACCAAGCTTTATCAACCGCCCTCATAATCTTACAGTAGCATTTAAATTTTAAAAATTCTTTTCAACTAACTTTATATCTATTCAAGGATGTATAGCTATAATTCACTGAATCATAAGTATTTTTCAAAGACCTTCAAAAATCAAAAATCAAAATCAATTCAATTACCTTTCTCAATTGTATATAGATTCCTCTATCATAAAAATAAAGTTCTAAAATCCTTCGAAGTTATTAATGTTGCTACTACCCAACTTGGAATTAACTAATCCCTAAGTTCATACTTCTTGAAAATATGGTCCCTCTATCCTCATAGCTTTATAACTCAATTAGGATCTCAAGACATACTAGTTGTCAATGTAATCATTCTAGCCATGTGATTGACCAATGAGCATATATTAGTGTAGTCATCTTCCTATCAAGTATGGAAATAAGGATTACGGTAGAAAGAGCTCAAGCAAGATGCAAATCAAGGAGGTCGAACGAGAGTTCGGAATTTGAAGTCAAGAAAGGGTGTCAAGTAGGTGGATGAGATTCTAGACTCTAATCCTATATTACAGGTCCGTTCGGTACAATCATGTAACCGAAATGGCGAACTCGACCTGCATGGGCCACCACAAAATTATGTAACGCCCCAGTCCCAAAATACTTGGGACCAGATACGTATCATGCCAGCTGCATACATGCGAAACACACTCCAATATATGGAAATCTTGCATGTATACATAAGCTATAAAATGTAGTAATCCAAGACAAACTAAATCTCATCCACAATAAAAAGAATAATAGTATAAAATCAACTTGAATATTTATGGTACAATCGTTGGGCGGAGATAAAGTCCACTACCAACTATCAAAAGGAGATAAAGTATACAAGATAATGATCCATGAAAGTATCAAGACGAACCAAGAGCGATTATTTTCGAAGAAATGGAGACGCCCACAATCTTGGCTAGAACACCTGCAGTAAACCATGAAAGCACACACCTGGAGAGATAACCGGGTCCTCAGAGGGACGTAGCAAGATACAGGAAGAACATGCCATTATAACTGCATAAGTAAAATTACTATAAACTACAACACAATAGGGTTCCTAACCATCTATGTGATATGCACTTTGAGGACAACGTTCTACGCAGGGGATGTAGGATCAGCAGAGTAAATAAAGAGTGGCAGTAAGTAGCGCTCATCCGAGTCACTATCGGCCCTGGGCAGAAGGTAGTGCTCCTAAGAGTCACCCTCGGCCCAAAATGTGTGTAAAAATAATTGTAGCCCCTACGCTAATAGCTGTCCCCTCCCCCCAATGATACTGTACATGCATCGTAACCACGATACACCAACACGTGTCGTTTCTACCACACGGTTTTATAATAGATAACTGTCAAGTCTTCTAACATGCATCTATTGACAGTTATTCCTATGCATATGTACGGGTGATCAGCCAACACGCAAGTGACCACTACATGGTACTCACAACTCACACACAACTCGTGATATAATCGTGACAAAGTTAATGACATGCACTCTATTGACGAAAGTCTCTTAACTCTAGGTCCACCAGCAAGAAGGAAAATAAACTGGAAATATAAATATAATAACTGAATAATAAAATACAACTAAATGTAAGCAGAAAAGATGGCAAGGTATCTTGCCTGAGGTTATGTGCAAAAAGGAAAAGATCCAGTAGCTCGAACCGACAAATAAACGGAGCCAGAGAAAGCCAAATCCCGTAGATGACTCCGGATGCTGCAACGAACATCACGAACGAGTTTAGAATAAAAGATATACCTAGAAAATTGTCACGACTCGTTACCCAAATTGTTGGGCCGGGCCGAGTCATGTCCAGCCTGTGCTTGAGATAAAGCACAGTAAGCTGTTTTAGAAATAATAAGATAAGACTAAATGTGCTAACAGTTCTATAAGTGAATAAAAGTCATAAATGCTCCAAACACAAAAGTCGACTATATAGTAAATTGTCCAAAGTACAAGTCTGAAATGTAAAACTGGATACATGTCCAGTTACAAAACACATAGTCTAATACATGACTACTCTCAAAAGTCTAAAGCAAAAAGACAACTAGGCGAGGTTCTCCGCAGGAACATCCTCGTAAAGCAAAGCCGGGTCCTCGGCAGTATCTCCATAATATGAGTCACAGAGTAACTCCTCCTCAGTAAGGACACCTACAACGTTATCCTGTTAGGACGGGAGCAAGTACTGAATCTAACAAACTAGCATATGAAACATGGAAATGAACATAAGAGGAATAACTGAAAACATGGCATCACACGATCTATCATGGCAAGGACACATATGTCATAGAGACAGATGTATATGTAATGTTTAAAACTGTAGCAGGTACGTGATCGGTCAATAGATGTACAATGTGCAGGGGCACATAATAAAATGTACTTCCGTACAAGTGTAAAGGCGATAGATGTACATACGCACAAATACAGCTTTGAGATAAAGGCCTACGGCGCAGTAACATATAAAATAAAACTTTGCTCGGTACTGTAGAGGGGGTATGATCACGTACTCAACTATCAGTTTCCCTATAACCCATATTCTAATCATGTGAGAGATACATAAAGACTGTTCTAAGCATGGTAGTAACTGAAAGTACAAACATGTGGAGATTTAACTTGCTACCCCAAGGATCAGCATCTAACATGGTTGGATTTGTAGTTCATTTATGTAACAGTATGTAAAGTTTGTAGAAAGTACTTGCCTCTAGCAAAGCAAAGCAAGCTGCGATAAAAGTGCTATAGATGTCTGGTAACTCGTCACTGTAGAAATAAATATATAAACTTAGTTTTTACACTAAGCTAAAACACTAAGACACTAATTGGTGCAACACGACTTGTGACTGGACACCTAGCCAAAATGATAATTTTAGCATAAGAGACCAACGTGGGGTGACACACTACTTTAACTATCTTTCTAGGGTCTTTACAAAAAGTTACAAGTCGTAATTAATCAATAAATAAATCAAATGATCATTGTATTTTAACAATTTTTGAGATAGACAAAAGCTTATTTTTACTTAAAGTAAAGTACCAAAATGATCATTGTTAACCATAGAAATTTATTAAAAATTTTCTGGAATTTATTAACCAGTACAAGTATTTTATAAAAATCAATTTTCCTAAGTATACAGAAAATGAGTTTTGGTTTCATATGCCAAACTAGTGGCAAAACTGTAAATTAAATACTATAAAAATTATACTAAATTAGCTAAATTAACATAGTATCTAAATACTATTTTTCCAGAATTTTAACAGTACTTTAAGTATTTTTAGAAATTCAAAAACAGCTTGCACACAATTGAAATTAAATAATTAATTATCTGCGTATTTTGTCCATGTATATAATTTGAACCAAAGTTCAAATACAGGACCCAAGGCCATGAATCAAGTCCAATATGACTTGTACAGGTCTTGAATGTGTGAAAACATATTTGGGCCCAAAAATCCATGCTAGGCTTGGACACCAAATGGTTGCAGTATTTTAAATATACTAAAATACAAATTGGTAAAAAGTGCAAAATAAATATTAATATTTTGATAAGGTAAAATTATACATAGTGAATATATACATACATATGTTAAAAGTACATATATATATATATATATATATATATATATATATATATATATATATATATATATATATATATATATATATATATATATATATATATATATATATATATATATATATAAGAAAATACTTAATTATAAAGTATATATATATATACAAATATTGTATACATATATAATAATATATATATATAATAATATATATACACATGAAAATATATACATATATACATATATGTATATAAATACAAATATATATATAAAAAGTTACCAACTATAAAATACATATACATATATAAAAATACTACCAATATATATATATATATATATATATATATATATATATATATATATATATATATATATATATATATATATATATATATAAAAAATAACAGAAAACAGAAAAAGAAAAAGAAAAAGAATTAAACGCAGCAGCAAGGGCTCGAGCTCGGCCCACTGCGCGCGGGGGGGGGGGGTAGGTCGGGCTGGCCAGGGGGTCAGCCCGAGGGTTGTGTTAGGATTAGGGTTTTAGTTAGATTTATTTATGTTTTGAATTAATTAATATATATAAAAATAATAATAAAGTCGATCCTGTGTCCGGACAGTTAGGGACACATGATTCTACGTGTCCGTGCTATGCACGACACGTACGACTGCTAATTCACGTGTCCAAACACTGGACTAGTGTCCCCGTGTCCTGGCGAACCACGTACGTGGATTCGGGACACGGACGACACGAAAAGACTCCCGTTACTCACGTGTCCGACTAGTCTGGGGTGGGTTCGAGCGTGCTGGCCGACGGAGGAGGCGTCGGGGCGGTGGCGCTCCGGTGGCGCTGCGGTCGTCTCGCCGCGGCGCGTCGGATGATGGCGGTTGTGGGCGGTGACGTTCGTCGGTGAGGCTGGACGGGGCTCGTCGGAGTTAGGGTTAGGGTTTTGAGTTTAGGGTTGTCGGGGAGGCGGTCGTGGGTAGCTGGGTGAGGATTTAGGGTTAGGATTTGGTCTGGGGAAGAAGGGGGGTTTAAATAGGCGGGTTTGAGGCGGTCGGGGGGCTGTGTGCTGGCCGAAAATGGCGGGGGCAGTCGCCGGTCAGCCGTCGTCGGTCGTCGGGCAGGGAGTGGGTGAAAGAGAAATAAGCATCTAGGCCCCTATAGTTTAGGAAATGACAGAAAGGCCCTAACAGTTAATCAGTACAAATAATAATTTGCATTCCACACTTAAAATATTTTATTAATTATAAATTGATATTAAAACAATTCTAATAATTACAAAATAATATTAAAACAATTTAGAAAATTACAAATTGATATTTTTTGTATTTAAAACTCATTTAAAATTTATTTAAAAATTCTAGAAAAATTCCTAAAAATCATAATAAATATTTTAAGGCTAAAAATAACATTAATAATTAATTAACACTAATTAAATAATTTTTGAAAAACAGGGACTTACAAGTCTTCCCTCCTTGAAAAATTTTGTCCTCGAAATTCACAAGGATTGAAGATCCTACAATATTCTAACATAGCAAGCAATGCAATAAATAACTAAGGCTACGATCGAAACTAACCTCTAAGATATCAAGCGGGAACGGGTGGTTCCCTCGCAGCGGTTGGATCGAACAAGTAAGGGTATCTCTCCCTCATGTCCGACTCCCTCTCCCAAGTAGATTCACCCGGAGAGTGACGGCTCCAAGCTACTCGTACTAACGGTATAACCTTGTTCCTCAGCCTCTTCTCTCTCCTGTCTAATATCTCCACTGGCTGCTCAGAAACTGTAAGGCTCGGTCCGACCTCCAACTCTGAATGATCTAGCACATGACTGGGGTCTGGAACATATCTCCTCAGTTGAGATACGTGAAAGACATCGTGAACTCCTGCTAGGTTGGGTGGAAGTGCAACCCCGTAAGCTACCTCTCCAATCCTGCCAAGTACCTAGAACGGCCCGATGTATCTGGGGCTCAGCTTCCCTCCTCGTACGAACCGGATCGTCCCTCTAGTAGGTGATATCTTCACTAGCACCATATCACCGTCTGCGAACTCCATCGGTCTGCGACTAGCATCAGCCCAGTATTTCTGCCTGTCCTGAGCTACTCTGAGCCTGTCTCTGATCATCCCGACTTTCTCTGCTGCATCTGTGATCATCTCTGGCCCAAGCATAACTCTGTCTCCAACATCATCCTAAAAGAGCGGTGTGCGGCATCGTCGTCCATATAGCGCCTCGAAAGGAGACATACCGATACTGGCTTGGTAGCTGTTGTTGTATGAAAACTCTACCAAGTGCAGATGGCTCTCCCAAGATCCTCCGAAGTCCAGCACGCAGGTCCTCAGCATATCCTCCAGTGTCTGTATCGTCCTCTCGGACTACCCATCTGTCTGCGGGTGGTACGCCGTAATAAACTTGAGCCTACTGCCCAACTCCTCCTGCAAGCTCCTCCAGTAGTGGGATGTAAATCTGCTGTCTCTGTCCGATACGATGCTCACTGGCACTCCGTGCCGGCAAACTATCTGCTGCATGTATAGCTCCGCCAACTTCTCGGTGGAAAGCCCCACCTTGAAGGGTATGAAGTGCGCACACTTCGTCAGCCTGTCCACGATGACCCAAATGGCATCCTTCCCTCCTTGGGAACGAGGAAGCCCTGAGACGAAGTCCATCGTAATATGTTCCCACTTTCACTCGGGAATGGGTAACGGCTGCAACAAACCAGCTGGCCTCTGGCGCTCCGCCTTGACCTGCTGGCAAACTAGGCATCTCGAGATAAAACGTGATACATCCCTCTTCATCCCGTGCCACCAAAGATGTTCCCGCAAGTCACGGTACATCTTGTTAGCACCATGGTGAATAGAATATCTCGATCGGTACGCCTTCTGCAAGACTGCCTCTACCAGCTCTCCCTTCGGCACGCACAGTCGACTACCATGCCTCAAGGATCCATCCTCTGCTATAGTGAAGTCATCCAGCAATCCAGCTAACGCCTGGGCTCGAAGTCTGCGAAGGCTCTCATCTGTAGACTGTGCCTCCCGGATCTGCTCCATCAAACCTGACTGAATGTCAAGCGCCATCATCTGTATCACTGATCCTGGCCGAACTAGCTCGATACCGAGCTTCTCCAGGTCCTCCCGCAAATTCTGACCAATCTTCAAGTAACATGCCATCGGATGCCTGCTCAGCGCATCCGCCACCACATTTGCCTTCCCGGGGTGATACTGTAAATCGATGTCGAAGTCTTTCATCAACTCCAACCATCGTCTTTGCCTCATGTTCAGCTCTTTCTGCGTGAACACATACTTCAAGCTTTTGTGGTCAGTAAAGATTTTTACACGCTCTCCGTATAAGTAATGTTTCCATAACTTGAGTGCAAAGATCACCGCAGCTAACTCTAGGTCATGGGTAGGATAATTCTGCTCATGAGTCCGCAATTGCCTAGATGCATAAGCAATCACTTTCCCATGCTGCTGTAGGACACATCCTAGCCCTTTCCCAGAAGCATCGCTGTAAATGGTAAAACCTCCAGAACCTGAAGGTAATGTCAGAACTGGAGCGGTCGTCAGCCTCCTCTTCAGCTCCTCAAACGCTGCCTGGCAGTCCTCTGACCAGATGTACTCTGCGTCCTTCCGCATCAGCTTCGTCATGGGTTCAGCTATCCTAGCAAAGTCCTGGACGAACTTTCTATAATAGCCTGCTAAACCCAGAAAGCTCCTGATCTCTGAAACTGACGTCGGATCCTTCCATGTCTCAACTGCAGCAATCTTCCTGAGATCTACCGAGATTCCATCTCCAGTAACTACATGGCCGAGAAACTCCACTCTGTCTAAAAAGAACTCGCACTTTTGTAATTTGGCAAACAATCTCTCCTGCCTCAGAATCCTCAAAACTATCCGCAAGTGCTCTGCATGCTCCTCTGGCGTCTTCGAGTATATCAGGATGTCGTCAATAAACACTACGACGAACTTATCCAGATACTGGTGAAATGTCTTATTCATTAAATTCATAAAGACAGCTGGCGCATTTGTGAGACCAAATGGCATCACCAGAAACTCGTACTGCCCGTACTTCGTGTTGAACGTCGTCTTCTGGATGTCTGCTGCCCTAACCTTCACCTGGTGGTACCCGGATCTCAAGTCTATCCTGGAAAATACCTTCGCCCCGCTCAACTGGTCGAACAAATCATCTATCCTGGGCAGAGGATATTTGTTCTTGATGGTGATGGCATTCAAGGCCCGGTAGTCAATACACAACCGGACTGTACCATCCTTTTTAGGCACAAAGAGCACTGGCGCTCTCCATGGAGAAGCACTGGATCGAATGAAACCCTTTTTCAACAGGTCATCAATCTGCTCTTTCATCTCTACGGCCTCCTTAGAATTCACTCTATAGCAAGCCCGGGATACTGGTGATGAACCCGGCACTAAATCTATAGTAAACTCCACATCTCTGTCAGGCGGAAGCCCTGGAAGATCCTCTGGGAATACATCCATAAACTCCCTAATGATAGGGTATGGCGGTGCTACGTCCCCAACTGTCGCACAACAGTTGGGCTCTAGGCTGATCTCCGGCCCTGTCCTCCTGACACTGAATGGTGCTGTGCTTGGGGGACTGAACAAAATACTACCCTCATGACAATCTATAGATGCATGGGCATAGCTAAGCCAGTCCATCCCCAATATGATATCATAACCGGGGAGTGGCATCACAAAGAATCGTCCCCTGAACTCTCTCCCGGCTATAAAAATAGAACATCTATAGATAGCTCTAATAGGCACTGGTCCTCCTCCCGTCATCACTCTACTAATCTCCGCAGTAGGTGTAGCTACTAGATGGTGTTTATGCATAAACTCTAATGATAGGAAGCTATGAGATGCACCAAAATTAAACAAACATAGAGCTAGAAAAGTATGCAAATAAACATAACCTGTGATGACGTCAGCTAAGTAATCTGACTCCGAAACCTGCTTCGGCTCCGGCTCAAGGGCTAGACTATAAACCTTCCCCTGAGGTCCCTTTTGCTGCTGCAGATGCTGCCCAAACCTCTCTTGCTGTGTCGGAAGCGGTCCTCTAGGTCCCTTGGCTGCTGGGCAGTTCCGAAGCTGATGGGTGGCAGACACACAAGCCAAATACTGACCCAACCTCTTCCTGCAGACGGCAAAGTCATGACCTGGTCTTCCGCAGAAAGAACATATAGCTCCCTTCTGCCGCTGCTGCTGATGTCGGGGTCCCGGGGCTCTAACTGGCGGGGTCTGATAATATGGTGTAGGGGGACGGTAAGTCTGCTGGTGCGGCGTCGGTGCTCTCTGCTGGAAAGCCTGACACTTGGACGGTCCCTCATGATGTACAGAAGCCGGCCTCTTGCTAGACAGAAGATGCTCCTCAATGCTCCGGGCCAACTCTAGGCTCTGGTAGTAGTCAGTCGTACCGTTCGCCACTATAAGAATGCCAATATCTGAAACTAGACCATGGCAAAACCTACGGGTCATCTCCTCTGGATCTGCAACCAGACTAGGAGCAAAACGGCTCAGGCGACTAAACTCTTCCGCATACTCATCAACAGAACGGTTCCCCTGCTGGATGTTCTGGAATCGTAACCCCATGGCTACTCTAGCAGTGGTCGAGAAGAATTTCTTCTTGAACTGGGTCTTGAACTGATCCCAAGTAGCCCTCCCTCTCGCAAACAACGGCTCATTCCGGAACCAAACTCCTGCCAAGTCTATCAGCAGAAATTCCGCTGCCTCGACCTGGAGGTCATCCGGCATCCTAACTCCAAGGAGCTTCCTCTCTACCGAGTCTAGCCTGTCATCTGCTACTACTATGCCCTCTGTCCCTGAGAACTCCTTGGGATTCAGACCCATGAAGTCCTTGATCGTCCCCGCTCTCTCCCGTGGTCCCACCATAAATACAAATATATATATAAAAATTTACTAACTATAAAAATATATATACATATATAAAAATACTGCCAATATATAGTATATACATATATATACAAATATATGTATATACATATATATATATATATAAATATATATATAAAATAACAAAAAACAGAAAAAGAAAAAGAGTTAAACGCAGCAGCAAGGGCTCGAGCTCGGCCCACTGCGCGCGGGGGGGAGGGGGGGTTAAACTAGGTCGGGCTGGCCAGGGGGTCAGCCCGAGGGTTGTGTTAGGATTAGGGTTTTAGTTAGATTTATTTAGGTTTTGGATTAATTAATATATATAAAAAAAATAAAGTCGATCCTGTGTCCGGACAGTTAGGGACACAGGATTCTACGTGTCCGTGCTATGCACGACACGTCCGAATGCTAATTCACGTGTCCAAACACTGGACTAGTGTCCCCGTGTCCTGGCGAACCACGTACGTAGATTCGGGACACGGACGACACGAAAAGACTCCCGTTACTCACGTGTCCGGCTAGTCTGGGGTGGGTTCGAGCGTGTTGGCCGGCGGAGGAGGCGTCGGGGCGGTGGAGCTCCGGTGGCGCTGCGGTCGTCTCGCCGCGGCTCGTCGGATGATGGCGGTTGTGGGCGGTGACGTTCGTCGGTGAGGCTGGACGGGGATCGCCAGAGTTAGGGTTAGGGTTTTGAGTTTAGGGCTGTTGGGGAGGCGGTCGTGGGTGGCTGGGTGAGGATTTAGGGTTAGGGTTTGGTCTGGGGAAGAAAGGGAGTTTAAATAGGCGGGTTTGAGGCGGTCGGGGGGCTGTGCGCTGGCCAAAAATGGCGGGGGCAGTCGTCGGTCAGCCGTCGTCGGTCGTCGGGCAGGGAGTGGGTGAAAGGGAAATAAGCATCTAGGCCCCTATAGTTTAGGAAATGACAGAAAAGCCCTAACAGTTAATCAATGCAAATAATAATTTGCATTCCACACTTAAAACATTTTATTAATTACAAATTGATATTAAAACAATTCTAATAATTACAAAATGATATTAAAACAATTTAGAAAATTGTAAATTGATATTTTTTTTTGTATTTAAAACTCATTTAAAATTCATTTAAAAATTCTAAAAAAATTCCTAAAAATTATAATAAATATTTTAAGGCTAAAAATGACATTAATAATTAATTAACACTAATTAAATAATTTTTGAAAAATAGGGACTTACAAAAATGTCTGTCCAAAAGTTAAATTCTGGAACAGGGACAAAATCGTAATTTCGGATCAAAACGATGTCCGCCGTTGGACCCGCTTTGCACATAAATGCATGCCAGAACCTACGATCTCTAAAGTTGTCAAACTACATGTCCACAAATTTGTTTTGATGAGACGAACCCAACGGTATGTCCAATTTTGGATTCCGGTGGGCTGTGCACAAAATCGCCCGTTGAGTGGGATTGTGGGCCCGCTAAAATGGCGTCCCGATCAACCTTCTCAGAATTGAACCAAACTTGGCTCACAGGACCAGAAAACTATTTCGAGTCCAATGGCACAAGTTTGGTCGCAATTTGATGAGTGTACACAAAGTTGTGACTTAATTTACAAAGGGTCGATACGGGGGTATCTCGACGGATACGCACTGGTTTCGTCGCGCACATGCAACGAAATTGGGTTCTGTCAGTTCCCACACGTCGACAACATCCATATGCGCCTTTCGATGCGTATAGTGCGCGACCACATCACCAGGTTTGTCAGAATGCACGCCGTATCGGGTGTTTTTCTACTTTTTGAAAACAGAATTTACAATTTTTCGTAAAACTTTAACAACGTGTAACTTTCTACATACTGGATGAAAAGTGAATCCAGAAGGTGCGTTACAATCTCGGTTATGTTTTCTTTGACTGTCTTTAATTAGTTTCTACAAAATTTTAATGTGCGTAAAGAAAAGTGGCCGCCAAGTTGGTGTTTTAAAACAGTTTTTAGTATTTCAGAAAAGTGGTTTTTCTCCAACTTCGCCTCGATTTTTCGAGCAAGTTGGATGGCCATATTGAAATTGACCTGGGGGATCTCGAAGAGGGTCATGTGGGCTTTCTACACGAATTTATGGATCTAAAATCGGATTAGAATTGAAGGAGAAATTTAATGGAGAAGTCGGCTACCTTAAAGTGGGAATCTGTTGTTTTATTGTTGTTGTTGTTGTCGCCGTGACGATCGGGAGGCGGAGACGCTGTCGCTCTAGCGAGGCTGGCACGCACGCCGAGGAGAGGTACGGGAACAGAGGTGAGAGGAGAAAGGAAGGAAGGAGAGTGGAGGAGGAGAAATAATTAAGGATTAGGGTTTGCCATATATATATATGTATGCATATATATGAAGGGGGAAACAAAGGGGTCGGCCTATAGAATTGCTGCTGCTTCTTTTGGGGTTGGGCGGCCACAAGGCTAGCACCTACTGCTTTGTTTGCTCTTGTGGTCGGTTCCCACATGGTTGGGCCGACCACAATGAGTTTGTTTTTTTTTCTTTTCTTTTCTTTCAAAACTTTTAAACCTTTTCTATATATTTATAATCATGTATATATATACATATATCCATAAATTTCCACCATAAATCTTATTTAAAAATTTAAATACCAAATTAAATATTATCTACCCAATTATTTAATATATTTAAACATATCTACATATATATAAAATTCAAATCACAATAAATCAACTAAAAATAATAATAATAATATCTCTATAGAATAATCATGTTTATTAAATCTTCGCAAAATAAATTTTAATAATAATAAATTAGTAAAATCTTTCCAATGGGTGAACTTCTACCGCACACCCTTATCCGGGTCCAAAAATTTGTACAAATATTGCACGATATTATTTAATAATAAAATACCAATAATAGTACGAATAATTTAATAATTAGAAATTGTACATAAAATTCTAAAATAATTTAGAAAATGGAAGATTTATGAAATGTCCAAAAACTAAAAAAGTTTTATGTAAAACCCACCGCTAAAAAAACTTTCATCGCGTGCCCAGAATTAGAGAAACTTATCCAAAGCGGGTTCCAAATGACCCTTTTGCCCTTCCTTTTAATTTATTGGAAACACCCACAAAACTGCTCTTAAAAAAACGTTTCAATACTCCATCTTCTTCCATACGCTGCTCACTTTCGAATCTAGGTTTTCCCCTCAAAAATCTTCAAAAACTCGTCGAAAAATTTCGGAAAGACCGGGACGAACGACAAAAGTGCTAAAACGGAGGTCCAAACATCATTTTTTTGCGAATCTAAAATTTCGGAAGGCCGTCTAATGATGAAGCTGTTACTTTCAGTCTCCTCGATGATACGCTCATTTTGCGACAAACGGGACCTCGTTTCGACCTCCCAGTCAAAAGTTATGGCCCTCCAAAGTTTCAGCTAACCATAAAATACAGGAGAATGACATTCTCCGTCTTAATTTACACGGAGAATGACCATTCTCCGTCTTAATTAGGACGGAGAATGACATTCTCCGTCTTAATTTATACGGAGAATGGTCATTCCAGTGTTAAAACGCAAGAGAATGACCATTCTCCGTGTTAGAAACACGGAGAATGCCATTCTCCGTGTTAAATAAAACGGAGAATGGCATTCTCCGTCCTAATTAAGACGGAGAATGGCCATTCTCCGTGCTAAATTAAACGGAGAATGACCATTCTCCGTCTTAATTAGGACGAAAAATACCATTCTCCGTGTAATTTATCACGGAGAATGGTCATTCTAGTGTTAAAACGTAGGAGAATGACCATTCTCCGTCTTAGAAATACGGAGGATACCATTCTCCGTGTTAATTAGGACGGAGAATGCCATTCTCCGTCTTAAATAAAACGGAGAATGCCATTCTCCGTCCTAATTAAGACGGAGAATGACATTCTCGGTCCTAATTAAGACGAAAACGGAGAATGTCATTCTCCGTGTTAATTAGGACGGAGAATGGCATTCTCCGTCTTAATTAAGACGGAGAATGCCATTCTCCGTCCTAATTAAGACGGAGAATGGTCATTTCCAGTGTTAAAACGTGTAATTTAGTTTTTTCAGGAATAAAGAGTTTCGTTCTTCTTTCAAAGCGATGATAATTCTTATGGAAAAGAAGAAGAAAGATCTTCTCTCCACAATTGAAGATCTGAGTTCAAATGTCTCCACGATGAAGATGATGATGATGGTGATGATGATGACGAGCGATGATCTGAGTTCGACTGAAGAAAAACACACCGAACTACGAACGATCTTTGCGATCTCTGCTGAATATGAGAGCAATGGAATTCAGATTTCCCGTGAAGAAGAAGAAGACGAAAATCGCAATCCAGATCTGAGTTTTTTGAATTCAAATACATATAGATGACCAATTCGCGCGGAGGGGTAGTTTCGGTATTATAAAAATAGCAGTTTCTAGTGGGTGGCATCTAAAAGGGAATCTTGGAATATTTAACGTGAAAATACTTAATTCTGGGTATTTCATAAAACTTATCCAGCGGGTGGGCATTTCATAAAAGCCCACCCCGAAATTGGGTTTCTCAGCAATTTCCAGTATTTGTATATACATAAAATATGCCTACATGGCCACATTTGGTCACACTACATGCTTACATGGGCTTAAATTGGTTCGGGCCCAATTCGGACTGGTTTGGACAAACCGGGTCATCTAAAAATCAATATATAAAATAATATCTAAATAAAATATTTTAAATGCGTTATTTCACAACTCGGCCTGGTTTTTCTAGTTCGGACTGAACTATGGCTAGGCCTCCCACGACATGGCTAATATACTGGTCAAAGCACACTGCTACATCTTTCGTGCCAAAATTCATGGTCGCCTTGTGCTCCGAACACAACAATGGCTAAGGTCCTTTTTAATAATTAATAAAAACCATAAATTGTATAAATTAAATTTGAAGTCTAATAAAATAATAAAAATAATTTAAAAAAATTAGGGGTTTTACAGGGTGCGCGAGAAAGGAACATTGTCGCTATCGATTCGGTCGGGACCGATAGGTCGAGATCAATCGAATCGATCGAACGGGAATAGTTGAATTAAGATCCATTCCCCGTTATGGAATGGCTTCTTCGGAACCAAGTTCCATATTCAGCGGGTTGCGCCTCAAGGATTGACTCTGCGACTGAGTCGGAAGAGAGCTCCCGTTGCTCTGCTTTTCACGTCGCTTGCGTTAGTTTTGGCTTTATTTTCTGAATGCGTTTTCGTGAATGTTTTCGATGGTTTTCTTGGCTTACATTTCGAACTCGCATTTCCTATTGAACTTCTTGAATAATGCAGTGTTCTAATCGGTTGCTTGTGCGATTTCAGGTAATCGCGTAGGCGACGTCTAGCGCGACCAACAAGTTCTCTCGCCTGAAGTAAACTCAAGGTGAGTAGCTGACCTTTCTCTTCTCGATCGCTTCTTAGAAAATCAATGTTGTTGTTGCGAATGAAAGAATAGATACAAGGGCACGGACACGATAAAATGAACAAGTTTCAAAAAGAATGTAGGCTATATCTTTATAACTAAAAATTGTCTTTGCACGGTCATTGGACAACTCGTGCACGAGGGTACGGCTTCCTCGAGCGATACCCTGAGACACGGGATCGTTTCGGCCTAGGAGGAAGCAAAAGATAGCTGAGCTCGACGAAAGCAAAAATATGGTTAGTTGGGAAAACTTGCAGCGGGGCTCGCTACCCGCGCTGAAAGGGTCGCCGTCTAACCCAGCTATAGTCCAAAATGGCTTGTGGTGCCAGTGACCTTCACGTACACAAATTGCATACGAAAATGATAACAACTGACAGGGAAGAACATGGTAAGTCTCAAAGGCGCGGCACGGTCCACCGTGGGTAAGTTCCAACGTATTTTACATTATGCTTGTCATATGCTTGTTTGAAATCCATTAGGATGGTTAGAAACATTCATACACGAAGTCATATAAACTCTTCAACCAAATGAGAGCTTGGAACTTAAATAGCCACGCACCAGTACAAAGTGTAATGTACTGATCCTCGCTCTCCACGCAGGTACCCCGAACCCCGAAGGGCGTGCCACTTAAAGCTCAAGGCGGCATGAACACTTTTGAAGCCTCGTCCGTGTGTTAAAGGCTTGTTTTCTGAATTCCTTTTTGAAGACCCCGCACTCAGTCCAAAAGAAGATGACGACTCGACTCCCCTCCATAGCAGGTGGATAGTGTTATGATTTTGCTTGTAAAAAGGGATGTAATGTATGGAACGACTATCTCATCGGCGTTCATTTTGTAATCGAGTCATGTTGTAGCCCGCGCGGCAATAATTATAATGAAGTCAATGTAAATGAAGTTTTATTATCAATGAAAAGTTGCTTCTATTTCAAAAAGTGTCAATCAACTATCTCTGCGTACTCTAACTTGATGTTGCGTTTCGGATGACCTTATGACTATGCCTTGTGCAATCGCAACTTAGGTTCGCACGGCATCACGCCCAGGGGACGACTATCAATTCTACGGAATCGGAGCGTGACACGAGACATATGATGATGAATGTTCATGTGTATAATTGGATTATACGAGTTTTTCTCAAGGTGGAGTAGGAGCATCAACTACACGAATTGGCTTCAAAGGTGGGTTTGACGAGCCTAGGTGGAGCAATGCGTTGTGGTTGGCACACAATGGTGGTGAAGATGAACGTGTCAATTTGGTTTTGTGGTCGAACGAATTGAGATGACAATATGTTGGATTTTCTGGGTCTCGGTTAGCTGGAACAACTAAAAAGGTAGCAAAGAGTGCTAAGGTTGTTCGGCTGACGGAAACGAACAAAATGTAGCATCCACCAATGGAGTTGGTAATTTAGTCCCACATCAGTTAGGAGATGGGATCATGTGGGGTAGATAATTGGGATTAGTTCAGATTCAGATTATTCGATTGGACTATTTCTATTGTTTAATAGGTCGAACCCAATGTTAAAATTTTGCGTAAATTGTATTAAAATATAGGGGCTTAAT
The DNA here is from genome assembly GCA_029216955.1 of Iris pallida. Lineage (NCBI taxonomy): Eukaryota > Viridiplantae > Streptophyta > Magnoliopsida > Asparagales > Iridaceae > Iris > Iris pallida. Next base: position 26,041,882 of record JANAVB010009398.1, on the reverse strand, counting down.
TGCAACTTGATACCCTCAACTTTTTCTGTTTTTCAACTTAATACCCTAAACTTTTTTTTTGTAACAATTTGATACCCGAATATATTTTTGGACGAAAATATCCATGCTCAAACTTAAAAATTACCCCCCCCCCCCACTCCCCCACTCCGCCCACCCCCTCCCTCCCGCCCCGCCCCCCCTCCGGCCACCCCCTCTCCCGCTTTCGGCCACCCCCTCTCCCGCTTCCAGCCACCTCCCCCCCCCCTCCCGCTTCCGTCCACCCCCCCCCCCCCCCCCCCGCTCCGGCCGGCCGCCCCCGCCTCTCTCCCTAGGGCACGGCAGCGTGGGAGGAGGGAGGGCTGGGGAGGAAGGGGGGGCAGAGGGTGGACGGAAGCGGGAGGAGGGGGGAGATGGCCGGAAGCAGGAAGGGGGGGTGACCGGAAGCGGGAGAGGGGGTGGCCGGAGGGGGGGCGGGGCGAGAGGGAGGGGGTGGCCGGAGTGGGGGAGGGGAGAGGGAAGGGATAAGGACATTTTCGGAATTTTTAAAAGTTTAGGTATGAAGTTGAAAAAAATAATAGTTGAGGTATTAAGTTGTTGAGTAAAAAAGTTTAGGGTATCAAGTTGAAAAACCGAATTAGTTGAGGGTATCAAAGTGCAATTAAGCCTAAAATATATAATTTTTTATATATATGGTTGTTGTATTTCAAAGTTGGACTAATTGTTAAATTATCAAAGTCGAACTTCAAAACACACATACACACGTCTTATTCGATTTTTTATTTTAGACTGAAATCGAAAGCCAAAAGTGAATAAGAAGCATTTTCAAAACCGAAACAGCACCAAGTCCTACAGGTAAAGGTTGTAGTAGTCAATGGTAATTCCTTTGGTGACAAACAAACAATAATTCTATTTCTTCTTAAAAAGGAAGTGTGCAACCATCCATTCTTCGCCATTGTTGTAAGCAAAGAGCTCGGCCACCGAAATAAAGAAAGTCCGCCAATAGGCAGTCCACTTGGTAGCTGAATCCTTCCCGTAGGTGGATTCCATAATGGGTCTAATGGCAGCCGCATTTTGATCCATCCTTTTGAGCCACTCTTCACTGCATGATACAATTAACAGTTAATTAGCTGCCATGTCCGAGTTTTCATAACTACCTTAATCAAAGCAAAAAAGAAAAAGAAAAAAAAAGATGGTTTTTGTTTTTCTTGAGATGTCTGACGATACGCATGGAACTTTGTGCACGCTGCATTGCATGCCTTTTGGGTCCACTGCCCCCGACTTCCACTATTTTTTTATAAATGGAAGGAATAATATGTCCTCGTGGCTCGCTCGATCCACCGATCTTCCGCCACCCATCTAGGGTCTTATGTCTCTCTCCGGTAACCACAAGGGTCTTATGCCATTGCTTAAGATGGATGTTAAGTGTAGTGTTTATCTTTAGTCATTAGTTTAGCTAATCATTATCCTTTGTATTTTGTCTTTACACTTGTTGTGTTTAGTATATATAGATAATGATGCCTAAATGAAATGTAGACTTTCTTCTAAACTACACCAGGCTCAACCAGAGTCTCGATGCTAACAGGGGAGAGTTTGCTTTAATTTGGTAGATATTATGCCTGGATGTTACGAAAAACGATCTATTAGTTTTCAAGTCCAGTCGTCTTCAGGTCCTACTTTCAGCTATAAATTCTGTCTCGTAGGTTACTATATTTTTGTATCCGTCATGTGTCCCGTACCCATATGGTGTCTTTTTTCGTATCCGTGTCCATATTCGTGAAACATAGCAACCAAATGACAGTGCAAAAACCAAGTGGATAATATACTTTCAGGGTTTTCAACTTCTAATATACATAGAACTTTCATCGTATCTAAAATAAATCATAGGCCCAGTTTTCAACACAAGAACTTCAAAATTTCCATCTAATTAACATCTTTTGTAAATTATATCGAGCTATGATCTCACTAACATTGTATAATTGCAAACTTTCAGGAAAACATTTCACTAATATGCTGATGTGAAGCATACCTTGTCCGTGCATAATGCATCCCGTTCACAAGCCAATGGTTGACTACGGCTACATCCTCCTGCAGAAATGAATCAAATATTGGAGGTATGCTTATTCACATAGATATATAAAAATATAAAGAAACATTCAATCAAAGACTAGATACTACAAAGGGCTGGTGCAAGAAGGTAAAAATAGTTAACAAAAGACTAGGGTTGAATATTATGTCAATTTCAATATTTTCCCCAAAAATTGGGAAACACTTCGTTGTTGTTGTTGTTGATGATGTTGATCATTTCAATATTTTGCAGAAAGAGTATATAATATGCGTGTGCGTGTGTGCGTGTGCGTGTTGAATATAAACTTCTGAGCAACAAATACACACACAAAATCAATGCTTTCCCCAGTAGCACCTTGATGCAATCAAAATCAATGCTATAGCTTCCTTCAACAAGCAAAATGACTGCAAATGAGAAAATTGCAACTAAAGATGTGTACAAATATGCTGCTTCTAGTTGCCAATACCTCAAAACTTGCCACAGAATCAAAAGTTGAGAAAAGAGATACTAGCGTATAGAGATTGCCACTTCACCTGGAAATAGAGAAGAAGGTTTGCAGCAGGCATTGTTCCTCCACTGAAGAAGTATCTCGTAATCCAATCATCATCACTTAGGTCCTGAACAAGAAATCACCAGAAATCCTAAGGTATTCATAAGCGTAGCATGGTGATGTAGCATTCTAGTTTCAATATCATACAAAGCAGGCTTGAAGTGAAATAAAGCAGCACAATGGGGGAAATGATGGGTAGCATTTCTTTGATTCATCGAAGAAATTCCAATAACAGATTCCTTACTAAGAACTATTTCATAATATACAAGTTATAGCATCTATAATGAGCAATTACATTCTAAATATGATCAAAGATGTAAATCCAATCATCATCACTTAGGTCCTGAACAAGAAATCACCAGAAGTCTGCTAATGTAGCATTCTAGTTCCAATATCATACACAGCAGGCTTGAAGTGAAATAAAGAAGCAAAATGGGGGAAATGATGGGTAGCATTTCTTTGAGTCATCGAAGAATTTCCAATAACAGATTCCTTACCAAGAACTATTTTTAATTGCATAATATACCAGTTATATCTGTAATGAGCAATTACATTCTAAATATGATCAAAGATGTCAAATTGAAGTATGAAAAAAGGCATCGATCATTAATCATTAAGTTCAAATTTTGTACCAACAAAAGAACGCCAGTCAATACCTCAAAATGGTAAGCAAATACTTTGTGGCAGAAGTGATGAACAAATAAAAGACCATCCTGCTTCATCCACGTGGATATCTTTCTTAGGAGTTCCTTGTAGTTCTTCATGTGCTGCACAAGGGGAAAATCAAAGACATACATCATAATATGTTAACGCCAAGCGATATTATACAAGATAACCAAGCAAATACCTCAAACATCCCTATTGATATAATTCGGTCATAAGATGCCTCCATTTCAAGCTTGCTGATATCAGCGACAATGATCTTTACATTTGACAGCTGAAAGTCGCTGAAACAGAAAATCTATTAGCTCCACTAAAAGAAATTGAGAATGCAAAATTTCAAAAGACATGTAGCCACTGTTAGTAAGATGATGCACACACTTGACACATGGAATTTTGAACTTGAATCTTGACACCATCTACTCTAGGCTTAGAAACCTAAGCTCCTCCCGGCAAACTAGATGTGCTTCTAACCGGAAATGTTAATACAAGTGTCGGAAACTCTGTACTGTCCAAATTCTTTTGGATAAGTCCTGACGGGACGAGGACCCTCCCACAAGAAACCCTAGGTTTTCCTAGGTAGAGGAGACATTCTCTCGCGGAATGCCAAATCCTTTTCCTATTAGACATCAAAACCCTCACCACTCTCACATCTCTACCAGCATCTATTCTTCGCCTCTGCTCGCTGCAAACTTTCAAGTATGCCGCACCGCCTCTTGTTCCACTCCTGTCATCTTGGGTCCAGTCCCAAGAAGGATAGAAAACCCTCTTTGAAACGTCTACAACCTACCTGCTCCATCCCTTCATTTCCAGATTTCAAAGAAGTGGAAAGAGAGAAGATCAACTGTTCCACCCCTCAGAACGGGTAAGTCCCAAGCTTGGTTTCGGATTCCAAAGCAGGTAATCCTACTACTATCAGGTAATCCTGCAAACCCTAATTCTATTATGGTAAAAATTAGTCATTACCTTCCCAAGAGGAGTAGTTCTATGCTAATGTCGTTAGTTGTAGAGAAAGCCCATAATATTTCTAGGGTTCCTTTACCCCCAATCTTTTGGTTATCAATCCTTTTTAACACAAGGAAACGTTGAATGACATGTTTTTTTAATGTGGATCTCTTGGTTTGATTATTACTGAAATTTTGGTTTTGTATGCTATAAGTGTGGTTTTCAGGTCCCTTTATTTCAAATTACAATGACGATGCTAAAATAAAATTGCTTTGCTGCCAATAGTTCTAAAAATTCAAGAATGTTACCACTAAGAGCCATCTCCTCAAATGGCTTTATTGTCGATCCCCAAAACCACCGTCTTCTTCCAGATGTGTATTAGGTGTCTCTACCTCATTTTGACTGCACTTCCAGGGAAATCCAAAAACTTTCCCGTTCTAACATCATATGTAACTTCTTGCTTGTGTTTTGGTAGTCATATATGCACAAGAAAGCGAGAAAATTGTAAAAGAGGCTGAGTAGTAGTCATATTTGGTTGCAGAAACATGGGATTGTTGGTCACATATGGAGTCAATAGTTATCTTTCTTTATTATATGTAACTTCTGGCTTGCCTTTTGGTAGACAAGTCCACTTTAGTTTCATCTTTATGTCATTATAGTACTTTATTTGTACGCAATACAGCAGGGATGTTGTTGTTTGATTAATACTCTCTTTAATGAAATGCGGGGGAAAGACCTTTCTCCCACCATTGCGAGCAGTTCTAATAGCACTTCCATGTTGGCTGGAAAGACCATTGATACATAGGGTGGATACATTACTTAATTAGAATGTCACACCCTCTGCTTCTCAATCTTACCTTGTGAAATTTCCTGATCAGCACTCCCTAATTCTATCTCGCAACAAGTGCCCTATCTCATTTGGATCTTTTCAAGTCCATTTCTCTCCCTGGAAAGAAGTCCATGAATCTGTCCTCGTGAAATTCTACTTTTGCAGAGCTGACTTACACACTACCTGATGGGCCAAGACACGTCACAGTAAACTACTTTTCTCCTAAAGGTTCCTAAGAGGACCATATATAAGAATTTAGATAAAATAAGATGAGAAAAAGGAAAAATAAAATAAAAAAACTGAAGAGTTTGGGGAGGGCCAAGATGTACACATAAATGGGGGTAAGCCTGAATACATCTAGAATAATTTTTGCAGTCAACTTGCAGAAGAAAATTCATACTAACAAACCAAATACAAACTAAGATTATCACGAAAAACTCAAAGACTCTCTTTTTAAGATAAAGATAAGCTCTTACAATTCCATCTAGAAGAACATGAGCTAAGCAAGTAGTATCGTAACCTTCTGAATTATGAAACTTAATATATACTTGAAGTTTTAGATAATTACAAGAGGGTACAACTTCATTAAATTGTTTGAAGAAAAAAATTCATGATGGATGCTTCAAGATCCATAACCATTGCCAACTAAGTGATTGTCTACATCTTGATTGCTAGAAAAGTATTGCAGATAGTAGTTAAAGGTGCCGCTAGGACTAGAGGTAGGACGAAACGAGTATGGACTGAAGTTTTAAAGAAGGATATAGTTTTTGTTAGTGTTACAGAGGACATGGTCCTAAACAAAAATGAATAGAGGAAAGATTCAAACAGCTGAACCCCAAAACTTGGGATAAAGGCTTTGTTATTGTTGTACCCATTCTGTTGATGTTACCTTCAATTGAGTTAAGTTAATGACTAAAATATTATATTATACACGTGAAGCATAACTCCAGATTATATGCGTTATGTCTGACACTATTCACTTTACCTGCATCTCTCCTCTATGTAAGCATTTTGTGTAGTTGAATTGCATATCCCAGTTACGCTGCAATTTGCATATTTCCTTGCTATATACAAGGAAAGAGAGCCCCAGCCACATCCAATGTCAAGGATTGTTTGGCCATCTTTTAACTGCGCTTTCTCACAATACTGCTCAAACATTGTGATTTCAGCATCCTCCAGTGTGCTCGATTTGTCCAGGAAGCAACAAGAACTGCAAGGGTTTAGAACACATTCCTGATCAGCATAATAAACATAGGGGACCAACAGGTTAAATATGACACAAATACAAGAAGAAGATGAAGTCCAAAAATGTTCACATCAGAACAATGTCAGCTTCGTCAATGTGAAACAAGTTTAAAACAAAGATATATAGTTATATATTGGAATCCCAATCGTCAATCACATACAAATATTTTAACAAGCTACAAAATTTTAATTTTTTTCTATTATTGCCTTTGCATTTCAAACTAATTAGCATTAAGATTGAATATACAAGACTAAGATACCAAAACAACAAAACAAAATATCTTATGCCTATCATTGATTGTGTATTCAAAAACTACAACCAAGCATCTATCCAAAAGTTTTGGCTGGCTACATGAATCATTTCATTCAGCTCTATATGCATTTGTTCAGATTTACCTACTACTAGTAAGTAGTGACTTCAACTACCTTCCTATAACTCCTAACTCGTGGATCTATTGATCTCCATTGCACAAATGTCATATCCAACTTTGCATGAACGTACTCGCTCTTTGTTCTATATTCTCATCGTGTCAATGGTCATCCATCTCAGCATTATAATATCAGCTACACTCATTTCTGTGACATATATCTTAGTTTATCCCATAAAACTTAGCTGGTCTACCAAAGGTCATATAGATATATATTTTTAATTTCAGGGATATATTAAAGTAAAAAAGAACACTGGTACCCACTTCAATTGAAGAGTTATAATTTCTAGGAGGGGTGTCTTAGAAGCAGAAAATATTGTTGTAACCAGGATACTTTGAGAGAACAGACAAAATGATTCCAACAACAATAACATTAAAAACAAAGCCTTTATCCCAATTTTTTGTGGTTTTTGTTTGAATCCTCAATTGATGCCACCTCTAACTTACCATGAATACTCTCATTTCTTATCATATCTTCTAATATATTGCCACTCATCCAGCATAGGCTTTTCATTTTAGCTACACTAATTTTCTGGACATAGTGTTTATTAATTGCTAAACGATATTGATACATAAAGCTAGGAATTTTCTTTTCAACTTCAAAGATATCATGAGATCACAAATTACTCCAGAAACACATCTCCATTTCAACCAGCTTCTCTTAATTATATGTACGGTATCCTTCTTAATCTCTCCATCATGATGAATGATTGATCCTAAATATCATAGTTCACAGTATAGGTCGATACCTATACGATACAGCTGATAAGTATCGGTTTTGACATGTCCTAATCTGATACCAATCGCTATCGATACTGACTGATTTTGAAGTCAATAGCCTCTTCCCAGTCAATTAGGAAAAGAAAAATTTACAAAAAAAATGTTTAAATGCAAATATTCAATTGTGCGAAGATTGACAGTGTTACGGTGTGTCGATAAGATTCCTCACCGGTAAATTGTAATCAATACCATTTATCGAAGATGTATATCTATAAATTCACAACATTCATCCATATTAATATTATGGCTAATTTATAACTAAATATCATGATTGTTTACTGATTTACAAGTTCTATCCTAAACTATCGAAATTAGCAACTTGTAATGCTAAGCTATTATAATTAGCAACAAAATACTTTAAACGTGTTTAAATTAGCAAGTTGCTACACCTATGTCGTTTACAATTGTACCCTTCATATTTTATATTATTTAATAGTACCTTAACTTACTAACATAAGGTAGCAAATTCTATATCTGTGAAAGTTTAAGGTATTCTTTGCTAATTATAATAGTTTAGGCTTGCAAATTTTCAATTTCAATAGTTTATGATAGCAACTTGCAAATATGTAAAACTTCAGGGATTTTAGTTGCAAATTAGCCTAATATTATTTTATTCAAAACTATCTAATATGATTGCTCTATGTTAAAGGCAAGTAAAAAAACAACATCTACTTGAAATGGAATATTATTTCAAGAAAGAACATATATTACATAGATGATGTCCAAGGGTATCAAATATTGTCTATATTTTATAATATATTTTAACGTTTCTGGCTTTTCAAAACGAAGAACCCAATACTTCGATCTGAAACAGCTAATATCGTTGATACCGGTACTGATAGGAAGGGTCTGAAGCCGATTCCGATATCGATATTGCGAACCATGCTAAATATCGAATACTATCACTCTTAGGTATCTCTTATACATCAGTATCCACTCCATTTTTTATGTGACTTTTGGTTATTTTTACGCTTCATATACTCTGTTTTCCTTCTACTAATTATATAATTCTTATATTCCAAAGTTTCTCTCCATAAGTCTATTTTAGCATCAAACCCTTTTGTATTCTCATTGACCAACATAATTTTGTTACCAAACATCATACACCTTAGAACCTCCTTTTAGATATGCCTAGAAATTTCATTCATAATTAGTGCAAAAAGGTAAGAACTTAATTTTAAACCTTGATGTAAGCCAATACTAGTAGAAAATGGTTTGTTATCTCCTCCAATGGTTCCAACAGTTATAAAACTCAAATGAGAAATCCTTAAAAAGCTTCTTTTGGCTCTCATTTCAATATCTTTACAAAAAATCAACATATGCATTCTTCGATGGTCCTTTTTGGTGCCTCTTCCAAAATACTATACAACTAGTAGAGGAATTTTCCAATGTTCTCCATGTTACTATTTTCAAGTATAAAAGTAGAATGAGATATAATAGGTTATGCGACAAAGTAGATGAAGTATGTCAAATGGAACTCAGTTTCTAAATCCTAAAAGTATCATTTTCCAAATTAAATTAACATAGAGCACTTTGTGAAACAGTACCAGGCACAATTTTATCAAATAGTATTCAGTTAGCTCCCTAATGCCAACACATGGAGTAGTCACTGGCCTGTATAGTAGATTCTTTCCAAGCACCAGTTTGAAAAATGAGGTAGGTAACTCATAATGTTGGGACTTTGCTTTATCTGTTTTCACAGCAATAGGCATATCTTCAAGAGCTGCAAAGTGATCAAGTGTTAATATAGAAGCAAAAACCATGTGGGCTTAAAAATTCTTCAGATTAAGAAGGGAAAAAAAAACTATGAAGTGAAACACGAAGAAAAAAAACAGGAGTGGTCTTTTATGCTTAATTGCACATATGAGCAGTTAAATATTTGATTTTACTTGCTAACCAGGAAAACATACTCTATGTCTTAACCGTATTTATTAAGGTAAAATATTAAAGAACCAGTAAAATGCCATAACGTATAAACATACTCTATGTCTTTTCGATATAGCTTTGAGATTGTTAGTCCCTTGGCGAACAATCGATGGAAAAACACGAGTTCAAAAACAATTGTAAAGACAATGTTTCCAGCAACAACACCCTAAAGAAGGTGATGTTGTATTACGAGAATCTAAAGAGATTTCGTAATATTTCTCGAAGGCAACAGAACCGTATAACTTCTAAAGAGAAGCGACGGTATTCTCGAAGGCAACAGAACCGTATAACTTCTAAAGAGAAGCGACGGTATTCTCGAAGGCAACAGAGGAAGAAGAAAGCCTGCTGGGGTGAAAGATCACCGGCGCTCAAAGCTATATCCGCCTTACGGACAAGCCTCCAGGAACCAGCAAGTTCGAAGAGAACTTTAGAACGCTGGCCAAAAATGTCGACGACTCCTCGGAATAGCAGCAGCACTTCTTTCTGTCTCTGGAAATTCTCTGATTATTTTCTGTGACCTTAGAGAGAGGAGATGCTTCTGATATTATAGGCACGAGATGGGCTTTTCAAATTCTGAACGCACGTCCTGGTTTAATGCCAGATCCGGATTTTCTGGATCTGAGCCATTTCCGGATCTGAGCCCACAAGACCCGCGGACGTTACATAATTTGAACGGCCCACTCGACCCGCTCGTCCCGTACGCTCAGTACGCTCAGTGCAAAGTGCCATCAAAAAGCCACATTAAGCCTCAAAAGCCCGAGCCCGAGCCCGAGCCCGAGTCCGAGTCGCTAAGCCCCTTCGGGGCTTAGCTCCAATCTATTTTCATTTTGGCCAAAAGTTGGTTTCTTATTCTCACCTCTATGTAAAATCCCCCCACATGGCACCCTCCATTGGGCCTCAACCCATGTGCATCTCTCTATTCCTTCATAAGTAATATATAGAGATACATATTGGTGTGATTTTCCGATGTGGGACTATCTTTTAACAATAGAATGTTGTGAACACACACAACACAAAGAATAAAACACCAACAAGAACTACCTCAGGAAACAGGTGAACAAGAGTAGGCAACTCGAGGAGATCAGACTCTCTCAAAAAGCTAAGTGCGACTGGATGAAGCAAGGAGATAGCTGCACCAAAAATTTTCATGGTATCATGAAGGCTAGGCAGAGTCGTAACCAGGTTTCTCTCCTCATCGACGCCAACGGGAAGAAGATAGAGAATCCCTGCGAGATCGAGACAGGTCGTGGACTACTTCACAGCTCTGTACAATGAGGTGAACCAACCGCAAATGGAGCCTTCTATCACCTGTAAAAGGATCCTAACGGAGGAAGCTAACAGAACGCTTCATGAGGTCATCTCAATGAAGGAGCTAGAGGAGATCGTCCTAGAAGCCAAGTCGAACAAGTCTCCTGGTCCTGATGGTTTCTCCGCAGGTTTCTTTATTCGACATTGGGACATGGTCAAGATCCTAGTGTTGGAAGCCGTTAGGGACTTTTTCGCACAGGTAAGCTTCTTAAACAATTCAACCACACTTTCATCACCCTTATCCCGAAGAAGGTCGGAACCTCGTCTTTGAATGATTTTAGGCCAATTTCTTGTTGTAATTTCTTCTACAAAGTGATTGCTCAAGTTATGTATCGTCAGATGAAAAGCCTTATGCAGGGGCTGATTTCCTTAGATCAATCTGCCTTTGTGAGAGGGAGATATATCGGAGAGAGCTGCTTCCTTGCGAATGAACTTGTCAGAGATTCAATAAAGTTGGGAGCAACAAAGCGTGTATCAAGCTAGACCTCAGGAAGGCCTACGACTCAGTGAGAAGGGATTTTGTTGTTCAAATTATGAAGGCTCTTGGGTTTGATGATTGGTGGATAAGCATGATTTACGAATGTATTAGTACTCCCACATTCTCGGTAATGATCAAAGGGAGACCAATTGGCTTCATCCACAGCACTAGAGGGCTCAGGCAAGGCGACCCCTTATCCGCGTACTTGTTCACTATGGTTATGGAGCATTTCTCTTGCCTTATGGAGATTGCAGAGTCCAAGAGGGCGATCATTCCTTTATTCAGGTTAGTTAACCCAACAATTTTCCACTTAATCTACGCCGACGATCTTCTCGTGTTCATTAAGCCTACGAACACTGGGATACGTCGCCTGCTCGGCATCCTGAAGGAGTTCGAAGATGCTTCTGGCCTTAGCCTCAACAAGGACAAGAGCTCGATTTATTTTAATCGTACTTGTACGGAGAAGGAGAGGTGGGTGGACCTCCTGCAGGTGGAAGAGGCTTCTCTCCCTGTCCGCTATTTAGGGGTACCTTTGGCGATCACCTATGCCAGGCATACAGACTGCTCCGGTCTCGTACAGATGGGCGAGGCCAGACTCGACGGGTGGCAAGCTCAGCTCCTATCATTTGGAGGGCGGGTCGAGCTCATTAGAGCGGTGATTAGTGCAATGGTGTCATACTGGCTCCATGTGGTTCTCCTTCCCAGGAAGACGATCCAGAAAATCGAGAGCAAGTGTGCGAGATTTGTTTGGAGGGGCGGGACCCAAACCATCGCTTGGAAAGACTTGTGCCGTCCAAGGAGTGAAGGAGGAGTTGGCCTTCGTTCCCTTACTTCCCTCAGAGAGATGGCTGCACTTAAAATGGCATGGTCTTTGGTGGAGGGGAAGTCGTTTTGGTCGAGCTGGATGAACAGCAGGTACATCAAGAAGGACAACTTCTGGTCCATGTCTGGCAATTCCAATCACTCGGTCAGTTTCAAATCCATTCTGAGCAGAGGACAAGGCTGAAGACCTGCATTGGGAGAGTGATTCACGACGGCGCCGACACCAATTTGTGGCATGACCGTTGGTTGGACCATAGAAGCATCTCTGACATGTCGGGGCAGGACCATAGGAGCATCAGGTACTCCTCAGTTCGGGTGAGTTCCCTAATCTAGAACAATTCCTGGGTAATCCTCCCTAGTTCGAGTGTTTGGAGATGGGCCAAGAAGATTAAGGAAACTCATATCGATGGAGCTCCTGGGCATGATCACTGGAGGTGGGAAGGGACTGATGATGGTAAGTTTTCCCTTAAGAAAGCTTACAATAGGTTCAGGGAGAGAAGTCCTATTGACAAATGGTCCAATTACATTTGGTTTAAGGAGGCGGTTCCCAAGTTCTCCTACTGCATGTACAAGGCCGTTAGGAATAGACTCCTCACTATGGATAGGATGAGCAGGTTCGGGTTCCAAATCGACAATCCAAATTGTTTACTATGCAGCTAAGAACCTGAATCTCACCTCCACCTCTTCTTCCAGCGTGAATTCAGTCAAGAGGTCTGGAACAGACAACGGAGTTACTTAGGGATGAGGCAGACGTGAGCGATAAGCATTGAGGAAACATTCAAAGATATCGACAAGCTTAAGAAGAGTAACCAACATTGGCACTTGAAGGCGAGGCTTAGACTGGTATGTGTGGTTTGGCACCTGTGGCGGGAAAGGAACAGAAGAGTTTATGAAGGAGTGGTAAACTCATGCAAAGGTCTGGAGCTAAGTATCAAGGAGGACATGGCCATACTGGCCCCTGACTGATGCTTCACGGTTTTTCTTAGTTTTGGCTAGAGGCTCCTTTTCTTTTGTGGTAGCCTAGCAACAGTTGCTAAGGTTTGTTTTGATTTGTAGTCCTAAACATTCATTTATTTTTATAAAACAGTTACCTTACCCCAAATATATATAGGGAGCGGATCAAAAGCCCCCCTTAGAAAGCCCCCACAAAACCCCCTCACTCTAATTCGTAATATTAATGTTAATATTAATGTTAATATTAATGTTAATGTTAATATTAAATTTTTTAAAATTTTTTTATATTAATGTTAATGTTAATATTAATGTTAATGTTAATATTAATTTTAATGTTAAGTTTAATGCTAATTTTAGTATTTAATGTTAATATTAACATTAATATTAACATTAAATTACGGATTAGAGTGAGGGGGGTTTTTGGGGGGCTTTCTAAGGGGGGCTTTTGATCCGCTTCCTATATATATATATATATATATATATATATATATATATATATATATATATATATATATATATATGAGTTATCCGACGATACGCACGGGACTTTGTGCATGCTGAATTGCATGCCTGTTAGGCCCACTGTCTCCCAACTCCCACCAAATAAATAGAAGAAATAATACGCCCCCGTGGCTAAATCCACTGATCTTCCGCCACCCAGCCAAGGTCTTATACCTCTCCTCGGTAACCACAAGAGCCACTTGAATTCGGTAGGCAAAATATATATATATATATATATATATATATATATATATATATATATATATAAATATATATATATATATATATATATATATTAATTTTTCCACATGAAATTAAATGTGCTTCTCTCGTTCCTCGAACCCGCAACCTCCGAGGTGGAAGCCTCCCTCTCTTGCCACTAGGCTAAAGGTCATTGACATATTTTCTTTTCGAAGAAGGTAAATATTATTGAAAGAACTAAGTATTACGAAACTATTATCTCGTCCATATAGCAACATCTATGTTTCTTTGTGCAACATATATACTGAGCGCAAGATCCACAAAGATACGACGATTTCGTTCTCCCCAAACATGCCAAATTTACCGCTCCAAAAATTATCTGTATCCGCCTGTAGGCTTCCTCCCCCTTTTCCTTTTTGTGCTTTAACTTCATTCATGCACGATGACTCTATCCTGGAGCGTTTTCCTCATTGTTCGAGGATTGAAATACAAATTTACGTACATCTTTTCAATATCATAATATTCCCTAAAATCTCGTTTTTCCTAAATCGGGCCATCATTTTAATTTCGGGGACGAAATTTTCTAAGGACTCGTATATGTGAGCCCCCTGTTTTTAAATTTATATAAAAAAAATTCTCCTATATATTTTATTCACAAAATTATTTGATGGCCAATTTAATGGGTTGCATAGAATATTTTTCCTTATTTTATGCTTAAATATAGATAGCCAAAATATCTGAGAATATTAGATTTTTTTTAGAATAACTATATTTTGTTTTACTAAATTTAAGTAAAATAAATTTTATACGTTGATCCTAGCTAAATTAGGCTTAACAATTTCCTAAAATCCCTAAGTTAAACTCTATGGAACCTATTAAATTCCTAAACTAACCAGCCAGCCAGCAACACTAACAAACCCCACCCCCAACCCTTGCTAGCAATCACCCGAATAAAACTCGTACGTGATTTTTTCGTATCTTTCATGAACGTGTAATACTTGTGTACTTTTGACAGATCCAAATCAGTACATAAATTTTAAGTATGCTAAGTTTTAAAAGTGTTTTGTATAAATTATTGATAAATTTGACACAATAAACATGCTAGGAACCTGTTTAATTAATCAAAGTTGAAAACATATTTAAGAATGTGAAGTTTTTAACCTCAATATTTTTATTTTTCGAATAAAGTTGGCGGTACGCAGCACCGTCGGGTGTTCGCCGTTGTCGTCGCAGCGCAGTCTGGTGGCCAGAGCCGTTCGCTCCCACCGCAATGCCTCCGCGTGTAGATTTTCGTCGACCACGCAAGGAGAGATCCGCTAGTCGACCGCTCCCCACCACCGATTGGCAGCCGAGAGACCCCATCCTAAGAGCTCCTCCATTTTCAGTTGGTATGGCTCTCTTCCTTGGTGTTCCCTCCATGCTTCAAATACTTGATAGGATGAATGTAGTGTAACAACATTTCAATGCATACTTATGGGTTCCTTGTGCTGTGAAGAAATCAAAGAGTTGGGTTAGGCTTTTTCTAAGGGCACTACCAAGTTTACTTGGGGGCAACCCTTACTTGGGGACAATCCAAGAAGGTAAAACTTTTGCTGGGGGCTGCGCACAAGTTGCTTGGGGGCATCCCAACCCCTCAAACCCTCATTTCCTCCTCATTTCTCTTTTTCCTCTCTCTCTCCACCAAAAGAAA
The DNA here is from genome assembly GCA_029216955.1 of Iris pallida. NCBI lineage: Eukaryota > Viridiplantae > Streptophyta > Magnoliopsida > Asparagales > Iridaceae > Iris > Iris pallida. Next base: position 26,026,521 of record JANAVB010009398.1, on the reverse strand, counting down.
AGCTCTCCCAAAATTCTACTCTCTTCTCCACCACTTCTCTACCACTCCATTCCCAATTCCTCCACCAAAATTTCTTCCACAACATTCCAAGATTCGAAGAGATGACACGCAAGTCGAAACAATCATCGGATTATAAGTATGTTCTTCCCTAATTTTTTCTACAATTGCCTACATTTTATTCAAAACCCTAGAATATTTCTTAATTCTCTAAAAAGTTTTGATAAATTAGGTTTAGAATCTCTTTAGAGTTCATGGATGGAATTTTCGAACATGAAAAATCCCACATTTTTTTCTTGAAACCCTAACCCTAGAACAAGACAAACGATCGTATCGTTTTGGCCGTTCAGCTGCTACAGTCGGGACTAAAAGCATTATGACTGCCAGGGTTGTGGCAGTCCTAATGTAAAGTAGGACTGTCACACTCCCTGCAGTCCTCATTCACAAGTGGACTGCAGGGAGTGTGGCAGTCCTACTTTACATTATAGGACTGCCACAACCCTGACAGTCCTAATATAATTAGTTGCATGATGCTCATATGGGGGTAGGGGGGGGGATAACAGCGTGATACTCATATTGGGAGGGGGAGGGGGTAACTGCATGATGCTCATATGGGGGGGGGGGGGGGTAACAGTCCTATTTTTATTTCTATTATTTAATATCTGTATGTTATCCTGCAGTCCTCCGGCCGCTAACAAAACAATACGGCTCACCGCGTCAAAGCGGAAGGAACGCGAGGGACGTCCTCTCGAGCGTCCTATTAGAATTTTCGAACCGGCGCCCCAAGCTCGGTCTCGGACGCAGCCACTGGCACCCCAAGCTCGTTTGAAGCAACCAGCTCCTCCTACTCCGCGTTCTTCCGATGACGACGACGACGACGTGCCAATTCGCCGACTCCTATCACGTGACGACGATTCTGCTCCATCTGAGGATGCCGTTCTTCTGAGCCGCCTGTCCGTCCGCCTGGTTGCTCAATGTTGGTTTCTTTTGAGAACCACATTGCGTATGAAATATGGAAGAACCCGGTACGTATATTACGTTTGTAAGCTACCAGTTTAGTATACTATATATATATATATATATATATATATATATATATATATATATATATATATATATATATATGTATGTATTTCATAATTGTTATGTTTTTCTGTTGTTCGACATACAGAGGACATATCGTATGCTTAGGACTGTGAGTCACGGGAAGAAATTCGTGTCCTGGAAGTTTGAAAGCTTATCGGAGGCCGTCCAGAGCAAAATCATACCGAGCGGCTTGCACAATTTGGCACAACACGCCTATAGGACAATGGATAGTGCCCTCATATCCGCCTTTGTGGAGAGATGGCACCCGAAGACCAACATATTTCATCTTCCAGCAGGGGAGATGACCATTACACTTGACGACGTCTACCAGATACTGGGACTGCCAGTTACCGGGCGTGTCATGACGAAAGAACATTACAATAATGAGAAATCCCTAAAATGGTACAAGAAGATCGTCAAGTTTGTCTCAAGTCACCTTGGAGTTGAGGCTACCAGTTTTACAACCCTGCCCGGCTTCAAGAAGTCTTATGGAATTTCTCTGTTATTTTTGGTGGAGCACTTCATGGATATGGAGGTAGATGACGATGATGATGAGACGGTCGACACGGTGACCCGTGCATACATGCTCTTCGTCCTAGGATCGGTCGACATTCCGGACAAGTCCGGAACCTCGATATATGCTAGGTACATTTTGAATTTATCTGAAGTGGATGACTTCATTGATATATCCCAGGGAAGCGGTATACTAGCCAATCTTTACCGCGAGCTCGGCATCGCATCCCGTGTCGAGACTAAGACAATGGTAGGATGCCAGACTCTGCTACATGTAAGAAAACTTCTAACAATTTAATCCCGTATACTTTATTTTGTTGTTTCATTTTTTACTATTCATTTATAAATTGAATAAGCATGAATATACGAGCACTTTTCGATGCTTAGGCGGGATGAGCTGAACCCAGGATATATTGAACACCTTTCTAGAGTGTGTCGATGGAGGCCCACGCAGCTGAAAACCAAAAACTCTCAAACACTGGCTTCCATTCGCGAAGTACTAGACAATTTGGTGCCAGAAGAGGTACTAAATTTTGACTTACTTTTTTATGTTAATTTTGTTTTGCTGTTAACTGTTTTCCTACAGATATTTTGGAATCCATACCGGTATTTACGCGAGGAGAATCGTAAAGTCCAACTAGTTGCTTTATTTCATGGCATGATCACATGCTATGAGATCACGGAGCCGTACATGCCTGATCGTGTACTTCGTCAGTTTGGCTTCGTGCAAAATGTGCCGAAGCGCACACTACGATGTTGGAGCCTCCGCACGGAGCCTAACCTTTAAATTACAAACCGGTGGAATTCGACTGGGTGACCGACTTCTACTCCGAGTGGCAACGGCATATACTTCGGGAATCTGAAAGAATACCGGTCAAGGAGATGGCCGACTGCAGCGAGTACTACATGCCGTACTTCCTGGGTGTCGGACATCCTAAGTTGTCGAACCCTACAAACCCGGGTCCCGTGGCCGTGGGAGCTATTGGACCTCTTCCTTCAAAAAATATCTTGTATGCTTCATTGGTGAAGATGGTGAGTTCCGTATTTGTAGTCATCCTAAGATTTTCATGTTTATAGACTTAATTCACTGATACTTTCATTTACAGTCTAAAAGGGTGAAGGAATTGGCCAAGACACTCCGAGGAGGTTGCCAGAGTGAGAACTGTATTGCGATCGCCAACGAGCTGGAGCGCATCGACGACGAGGTCGCGTTCTCCTTCATGCATAATATGGAGTCTCGTACAAAGGCCCGACATGATATGTAGTTGGATGTTCAAAATCATTTTGTATTTGGATGTAATTTGAATGTGGTTGGTTGGTTGTTGTTGTTGTTGTTGTTTGGAAACTTGACTTGTGGATTTTAGGGTATTTTGTCATATACTTCATTTTGGATATTTTGTTATTTTTGGATGTTGTTTGAAAACTTGACTTGGTGGATATTTTGTCGGATATGTTGTTATTTTTTTTTGTAAGTTGTATCTGATTGTCGTAATTTGGATACGTAATAGTAGATATGTTGTTATGTGGACATGTGTGTGTATAAACTCTCTTTGGATACCTAATTGAAACTCTCTGTGAGGAGGGTTTCTATTTGAAACTCTCCTCACATAGAGTTAGTGTCAGGACTGCCACCCACCAGGCAGTCCTACATTAGTATAGGACTGCCAGGGGGGTGGCAGTCCTATTTGAAAATCTCTGTGAGGAGAGTTTCAAATACAAATTCTCCTCACAGAGAGTTTGTATCAGGACTGCCACAACTCTGGCAGTCCTTCATTAGTGTAGGACTGCTAAGGGGCTGGCAGTCCTAAATGAAACTCTCAAAATGAAGAGATTCACAGAAGTTTCATTTAGGACTGTCAGCACCCTGGCAGTCCTACATTAGTGTAGGACTGTCAAGGGCTGGCAGTCCTGATACAAACTCTCTTCACAGAGAGTTTCATTTAGGACTGTCAGCACCCTAGCAGTCCTACATTAATGTAGGACTGCCAGGGTGCTGACATTCCTGATACAAACTCTCTGTGAAGAGAGTTTGTATGTCAAACTCTCTTCACAGAGAGTTTCATTTAGGACTGCCAGCACCCTGGCAGTCCTGATACAAACTCTCCGTGAAGTCCTACATTAGTTTGATACATTTAATACATTTTGACACAGATACTTTCATAAATCTTGCACATTGGTAAACACATATGTCACGACCCGATCCCAAATTATTGGGTCGAACCGGATCATGCACAGCCTGCACCGTTGTGAGACGGCGGCAGTAAGCTGTTCTATATGCAGGTATTCACAACAACATTTATACATTTGTCACAACACAAATTTGTGAATATTTAAAAACTTTTTATTAAACAATTGAAAGTACAACTGGAAATGAAAGTACTGAAATAAAATGCTAAAATCAAAATCTGCAAACTCCAAAACAACAAAACTAGCTAACTGAAAAACAACTAGCTAAATGGCCGGCTCAGCGGCCTCAGGATCTGCATCCTCCAATGGGGACTCTGGTAACACTGCAGGGTAAGGGACCGGGTCATAGTAGCTATTGTACAATAGCTCAGCATCCTCAATGTCACCTAAAAATGTTGGTCTCCAGTCAGGAGGGAGCAAGTACGAGTACATAATCCGACATTCTAAATAATAATGGAAAGATGCAATTTTAAACAGTTGAAATTCTTTGAATAATATTTTCCAATAATTTTCAGCAATTCAATATTTGAAACAATGTGATTTGAATAGGTAACGTCTATGACCGGCTTGGGTTGTACAATAGCATCCTAGCGATACGATACGGCTTATCCCCTTGTGTAAGAGGGGTAAGCTCGCACAATAACAATATACAATATGAGAGATATTGGTCATAAACGCTATACTATTCCCCCAATATCCCCACAATCAATATCAATCAATATTTGAACCCTAGGAGAGAGTTCCGTGTAGCAATGTGGTTTAAGCATGCAACATGACAATTACTAAATAAAATGCAAGAAAATATAATCGTAACTTGCCTTTGTTTTATGACTGGAATAGATATGTCGGTACCGGAAGGAAGTCAAACTTGTCCTCGAAACCCTACAGTCGAGAATCATGTCTTAGAACCATATCTAGGTGTGCTAGTTACAATCTCTAGAAATAACCCAAGTCAGGTTTTAAGTTATTTTATTTAATCTACCGAAATTCGTCTAACGTCGCAAGCTACATTGGTTATCATTTAATTGAATAAACCGGTTACTTGATTTAATTGGAGAAGATAGCATTTATAGGTTGATTGGCAAATCTTTGTATTTTTATAATATATATATATATATATATATATATATATATATATATATATATATATATATATATATATATATATATATATATATATATATATATATATATACATTGTTTCTAGTGATATAACATGAACTTGTTAACTTACCAATATTTTAATCATTTAAAATTAAGTGTGAGAAATCCTTATTAATTTTATACAAAAATAATTAATATCCGATTTATAGTTACTCGTCTAGGTACGCGATACCAACTCAGAAAGAAAGTAAAATCTACACTACACAATACAGGGTCACAGAAAATAAATAGAAAACTGGGCTTATGCCCTTACAACTATTTACATAAATTAATTAATAGGAAAAATACTTTAAAATGAATTTCTCGAAATTAGTAATTTTCGTAAGAAAATTATTTTTATTTAAATAACATTTTAAAATAGAATTTATTTAATCAGAATGATTTTCATAAAATATGTCTTTTAGACATTTCATAAATTATGTAGAAAATCACATTTAAACATAGATAATAATAAATGCACAAAAATACATTTTCTTACCAAAATATTGGTTTAAAGTTAATAAAAAAATGTTTTCAAGTTTTAATATTAAATACCATTACCAAAATAACCTTTTTTAAATAAATATTAGTTTTTATTATATTAATTCTCCTTATAAAACCTTCTTGATCAGAAATCATCTTTAAAAGGAAAACATTTATATATATATATATATATATATATATATATATATATATATATATATATATATATATATATATATATATATATATATATATATATATCATATATATAATCATTTAATGAAATCTAATTTTTATACCATTTACTTAACCAAACTTTTATTTTAAAGATAATAACCTTTTAATGAATATTTATTTACTACTATTTTGTAAACAAACTAAATCATTATTTGGTTTAACACTCTACGACTTAACATTACAAATTAAATGATAATCCTAACTACATATTTAAACAATTAATAATCACTAAAACCATATCTAAATTATTAAGGTTAATTCACAAATCAATTAATACCGATAAAATATATTTGAAGTTTCCTAAAACGATTATTATTACAACATTTACTATTTACGTCACAGAAGCTAAAATAAATCAACCACAGAATCCAATTAATTTCTACAGAACCTATTTCTAGGCCAGGATGGTGTATTGGTTTCTGTGATCACAAACAGAAAGCAAAAAAATGAAGGGATTACCCAAAGTTGCACGAAGGAGTACCGAGGGGAGGCCTCGGACTCGGAACAATACCGGGATTGACGAGCACGGACATGTGCGCGCACACGGTCATTGGAGAGGAGAGGAGTGCGGGTAGTGGAGAGAGATTTTTGGATCTGAGCGGTGAGTGGGGTTGTGGGTTGAATGAGTTTGAGTTTAGTTATAGGTTGGATTTGGGTTGAGTGAGTCAAGTCATTGGTTAAGTTGGGTTCAGTCTAGTTTGGTGGGCTTTAAGTCATTGGACTTTGGTTGGGCTAGGATTTAATAGTTACTAATTAATCATTTAATTATTCTAGGAAACCCAGCTAACAATTAATCTATAATAACAATAATAATAATAATAATAATAACCTAATCTAAACTAATAATCCTAATTAATCTAAATATCCAATAATTAATCTAAATCCAGAAAGCGGGTTTCATAACATATAATACAGATAGTACACAGCTAAACACATATAACACAGATAACACACAGGTAAAAGTGAAAAACATATACTGGACTTCATATTTCATAATTTACTGTATACAAAAGTGGTCCTCCATATATAAAATATATCCATACTCAGTCGATTTCGACGTCGTAGTGGCCAACATGTAAGTCTCTTGGCTCCTCAAACTTGCAACTGTTTCTTCGTTTAGGATGCGGGAGTAGAATGAAAAACGAGTCTCTAACTCCTCGTACAGCTCCTGCCTCACCTGTCTCCATCCGTCTTTGTCAGAATAACCAAGATGTCTTGCAAGCACATGGAATCCTCAATGGCCATCACCCGGGACATCGACAATAGACCAAATATAACTGCGAATCTCAGGTTAAAATTTGTCAATATACAAACTCGTTGTTTGGCTTGCAACGGTATCTTCTCTTGGGAGGTCCATTTTCTCTATTTTTTGGTGAATGACAAGCTTGCCCTTCCGTACAGGCGGAGGTTGCTGTAAGATTCGTTCAACATGCTCAAAGGATGATGGATCTCTCTTAGTCGACTCCAGCCTTCTCTTCTGTGAACTAGTCAATCTTGTTTGATGCCTGCCTTTAGGATTAGAAACAACGGATGGCTCATGCACTCGATTTGACGACGGCTCATGCATCCAACGCTCATCGACATCATTCTAGTAGTCACCGGACATTCTAGCAGTCATCGGACATTCTAGTAGTCAACGGACGGCTCATGCATCCAACGCTCATCGACTGGAATAGGAATGGATTCACGACGATATTCATTAATCTGATGTGCACAAAGAAGACCCATTGTATGTCGATGTACACACCCACAAACTTCGGGATCAAATCCGACAAACTTTGACCTATCAATCTCATCAAATATTAATGCCAACCCCTTGTGAGATACCACGCGCATTAAAGCATCTAAGAGTACTTCCTTTCTATGCTCATGCTTGACTATATTTAAGCTCATCTCAAATAATGCCTTAATTTCATTCACCGTCCGGTCTACCGATATATGTATAGCTTGCCAAACAGAGACAAAGTTGCCGAGAGATGATCTTAGGTGTCTCTTCAATACAGAGTGTGCTCCTTCGACACGGTTGGTAGTTGTCATGCCGTAATGCTTCACCACATTCGTCCATGCTAAGACAAATTGTTCTTCAAGCCATATATCTTTGATATAAATATGCATGTCGGCTGCCTCGCCTCCCACTTTTGCTTGAACAAGTACCATGCGGCGTCGTAACTGGCAATCGTAGAGGCTCGTCATACACAATTCCAGTCATTGTAGAATTCGTCAAAAATTTGTATGTCAAGTTTACCATCCTCCTTCCGAAACTTCAACTTACATTGGGTTTGAATATTAAGATTGACATGCCAAGTGCATAACAATGTATCCGCTTGAGGAAAAACAATGCGAATAACATTAATTGGGGCATACTCTCTGTCGGTAACAAAAACTGACGGCTCTGTATGACCGGTGTAAAGTGTTTTCAATTTCTCCAACGCCCATGTGTAGTCTTCAAGTTTTTCACTCTTCATGAAGCAAAATGCCACTGGAAATATTTTCCAAGTAGAGGTGAACCCGACAACATGAAATAGAGGCATCTTGAACTTATTGGTCTTGCAATCAAGGACTATAACACGTCGGCAAAAGACCTGGCCAGACTTGTGCAATCGGGATGATCCCAAAAGATTGAAATTACTTCATTACTCTAGGCATGTCTTCTATGGAACTAAACATAATGATTATCGGCAAGCAACTTAAGCACTTCTTGCATCGCCATTCTTGATTTCGTCCGGACAGCGTTTGAAGTAGATAGGGCGTTGTATATTGACTTCATTGTAGACTTGTTCTTCTCATCTTCATGTCGTATGACGGAATATATTTGTCTCGGTGCAACTCCGGAAGTGGACAAGTCTTCGACTATCTTCTTCTCCGTATTGTTCAACCGTCCGACATACGGATGACCCACTAGTGTTTCGGCAATCTCATGGTTGTGGGTTCCATTCTTCACTTCTACTGTCCATTTTTCTTCTTCTTCGTTTCTAATATGGATCGTGAATGGACAACCACATTTTCTCGTTCCAATATTTTTTTGGAAACTTTACTTTGAATAACTGTGTCTTTCTTGTGGGTTCTGAATACACCACCTCTTTCACATTAAACCATCACAGTTTGTCATCCCGGACAATTTCGGGCCGATCTGGATATCACTAGAACTATATTATTTTTTCGTCCAACTTCTCGACACCAATGTACCGTACCGTCGCTTGATTCAAACCAAAGATCGGTCCAGAATAAATGACCTACATCGATTGCAATTGAAGCAGGTACCACAAAATCGAAAGATATCAAGTCCTACAATAGAACTTAAAAGTTAATAAAACTAAACAACTACATAAAGCATATGTGAAAATTTTGCAATTAAATAGGGCTGCCAGAGAGGAGGCAGTCCTTCACAATATGTAGGACTGCAGCAGGCCTGACAGTCCTACTTATTGTGAAGGACTGCCACCTCTCTGGTAGTCCTAATCTATGATCTGGACTGCCGGAGAGGTGACAGTCCTCTGTGTCACAATCCGATTTTTCACCCGATAAAAAGTTAAAATTTAGTTACCAAGAGGGCTTCAAAGTGTTCTTCGGACGTTGTGGGAAGAGAGTCTACAATATTTGACGACCCGGGTTCTTCCATGTTCAATTTTTTCTACATTAAACACATAATTCAACTTTTATATATGAAATTCATGTTTAAAACTTTAAACAAATATTAATTCGATGACTTACCAATAAATGGGAGAAGTCAATGACACTATTACTAGAAATTTCACCAACAATCTTTCCAAAATGTAGGTTGGGAAATTTTTTTGGCTAGGTTATATTCTATGACCTAAAATGGGGAGGAAGAGAAGAAAAGAGTTGAGGGAGAGAAGAAAAGAGTAGAGGGAGGGAGAGGAAAAAAAATAGAAAATTTGTCTTTTATACCTAATGTTGGGCTGCCCCCAAGTAAAAAAACTTATGGCAAACTTGTAATATTTGCAAACATTTTTGGGTTGCCCCCAACTTGGTGGTGCCCGGTTATAGCTTCCAGTAGAGGTCTGTGTATAGGTTGAGAATGAAATGGCTTGATGAGGGAGTAAGTGTTGTGAACTGGTGTAGGGAAGGAGCTGTGTGCTTGTTGTGAATGCATGGGTAGTGACTATTCAAGGAGGGAGGGAGAGAGCCATGGCAAAGTACAGGCTTGTAGGCACGCTCCCTTGCTATTTCATGTAAGAAACATGGGACTATGTGGCTAGTAAGTGTATGCGATTGGATGATGAGGAAAACCCTAAAACAAGGGAACTGTGGTTGTGTACTAAAGGAATGGGACTAATGTTGAGAGTAGTGATTTTTGACATAACATTTCATGGTGTGTGTAGAGAATGGACAGATTCTATAATGTGCGAGCAGTTAGCAGACGATGTAATTTGATTAATGTGTAATGGCTAGGAGCAGTAGTGATATGGTCGACCAAGTAAGGTCAGTGATGGGATATCCTTGTGTGTGTGTCGATTTGTTTTCTTTACATATGGAAAGTAGGTAGGAGGAAGGCTAGGTTTACCTAAAATGTATAGTTGTAGTGCCATATTTTAACAAATGTGAGCACTAGCCCACTTAGTTGAGTTTTGGGATGATGTGGAAGGGATCTTGGGTTCGAATCCTAAGGGGGGTTAGTGTGTAGACAGAGAGGGGCTTTTATGTTTGTACTGTGTGGATTTGTTGGTTTTCTTTTCCCTTTTGAGTTAGCCCCCTTTCCCCTTCTACAGAATGATCAAATTTGGGGGTTTACCCATATACATACAATAGAGAATTGTAGCCCACTAGTTGTGTGCTTGGGTTGTAGAGGGGTGAGGTGCTGCAAGGTTCAAATCCTAGGTTGGTTTCGTTTTGTGAAGGTTTTTGGATTTTATTTTTATAAATCTATTGTATTGAATCAACTTGAGATAATTTAATATAGCTTAATACATTTTGGCCATCAAATCTAATTGTTTAGCATATAGGGTTGCTAACCTTGGACATAGTCATAATAATATTTTCCCTCTCCTCGGTAACTATAAGTACTTGTAAATGCATAATAACGGATAAAAAGAATAATATCCAATTATAGTCAAATATATCTTCTAACTCATATGGTTAAGGTGTGAGGTATTTCTTGTTTGGTTGAGTTTGATTCCCTATGTTGACAAATTTAAACTTTTTTCAACAATTTTTTACATAATTTATTTTTTAAAGTAAATGGACCGTGATATAATGACGGCTTAGACGGCTCACTTTTGAGCCGTTTTAAAGCCTCATTATATAGTGTAAGATATGTTTGGTTGATAAATAGATTAGCTCAAACAGTTAATTAATTAATTCCCAAATATTCATCTAGGTTCATTGGGCCCTACGAACTTGGACTCGGTGCCACCTTCTCATTTTCAGTGCTCGGATCCAGGCAAGTATATCTTGCCAACATGATTTACAGTATTTACATTGCTTATAGTTTCTTATCAGTCGATCACACTGGATATACTGTACACGATTTTTTTTTGTTTATTATCAGTATACTGTCATGATTTTCCCTACTGACACATAGACATGATACACGGATTCGTATTGCATGGCATATAGGTGACCCCTATGAACTCTGGATGTTACTGATGTTGGATCTCCTGTGTACATGTTTTGACTGGACTTTTGGACTTATCTTTCATTAGAGTCGGACTGGATGTGTCATGGATACATCACGGACATTAGCATTGGGTGGGGAGGACAGTTACTAGATGAGAGGGCTACTTTGCATATATCACTATGTACTTATTATTATACATCCTTATTCGAAAATTTTTGTAATCGGAGTTACGTGCCTCTCATATTTATCGTGTGACTTTATACCAGAGTTATGACTATATTTATCAGGAGTCTATATACCGGAGCTACGATTATATTTCTCGGGAGTCTCCATACCGGAGCTACGACCCTGCATCCAGGGAGTCTTTACACCGGAGCTACGGATTTTATATTTGGAAAGCTCTCGCATTGAAAGTTGTCATCATTTGCATAATCGCATAGACTAGATGGTTTGCTTAGTATTAGTGTCTTTTGATCACCTTTTTATTACCTTGGTCACATGTCTAGCATCCAGATCACTTATTACTACCCTCACATGATATTTACTGTATTTTATATCGGCATGTATATTATGTATCTTGCTACGTCCCGCTGAGAACCTGGTTTTCTTCCAGATTGGCTGGGTAGATATGTAGAGCTCCTTACTGGATTGTTGTTGTTCTCATTTCATTTCAGGTATTCACCCCTTCAGAGTTGTATGTTTCATTTTCTGCTATTGTATCTGTTTAGTAGCCTAGTACTTATAGACTCATATTATTCTTCTCGAGTCTATTCGGACAAGTATGATTATTGGACTGTAGACTAGTGTTCATACTTCCCTTCTTCTTATATTTTTGTTGTATGGATTGAGATTTAGAGTTATATATAGTGTAGTTACACCATTTTAACAGCTTATATGTATTCGAGTCCTAACAGAGTCTGGTTGAATACGTAGCTGGCCACTGCTACGTAGCTTGGTCCCACATATTTTGGGACTGGGACGTGACAGTATCAAAGTTGATTTCAATAGTTTCTAAAGGAGTATCAGGGGCACATGTATACCAACAGTATACCAATTTGTGCAATATTTTGAGCAAATTTTGGGATGATTTTTTTTAGCACCAAGCATATGGGTGGTATGCCAGATTATGCAGGTTGAACAACGTGGCTGAACATAAGTCGGTTGGCCTATATCAGGTTTTTATTAGGATTCAACAGTACGAACTATATCGAACTTGGAGAGATGGATCTATGTTATTCCCTGACCTAATTAAAGACACACACAAAAAGTGGTTGTGCAACTTTTAAGAAGAGGAAGAAGGGATTGGAGAGTTTTGTGTTTGATTCAATGAGAGATTCGTTCGAGGAGATCCATATTGGTTTGTCTTCGAGTTCCCATCTTTGGTAACTTGTTTTTTCTCCGTTGTATTCCATTTTCATTATTGAATAGTTATGGTTGGTCTGTTTGTTGGATTGGTAAGAGAAGTTGTAAAAGGTGTATTCCTATATTCCAGTAGTAGAGCTTTTTAGGGTTGGACTTCAATTGTTCCGTGATTTTCTTCTGCTTTGGATTTCCATGTAAAAGTTTTTTTGTACACAATTATTTGATTATATTGTTGTGATTGCGTGCTTGCAGGTTATTACGATTTAGTGGTTAGTATTTTCGTTGCATTACGAACTTCATTCCCAACAGAGTGGTATCACAACGTAAAGTTGGAGATTGTTGGGTGTCTAACAGATTGACCAAGAGAAAAGATGGAGGTGAAACAATTCGTTTAGTTAACCTAAATGACATAAATTATCATTATTGGCAAAGATAAATGATCTTCTTTTTGCCAAAAAGTTGCAACTTCCGGTATTTGCTTATGAGAAGACCAATAATATATCCGAGAAGATTGTTATTTGAGCATAAACAAGTGTGTGGTTAAATCAGAAGGTTCTTAGATGAAAATGTTTCACAAACATAGATTATACAAAGACGTTAAGGAAAAATATACGCCAAGAATGTCGACATCAACAAACTGTTTCTAATCCGAAAGATGATGGGTCTGAGGTACAAGGACGATATGCCGATTAAGGATTATGTGGATGAATTACAGGACACGGTTGATCAGTTGTTAGCAATAGGGGTCAAATTTGAACGAGATTCAGGGACTTTAGTTGTTGGACTTGTGTGAAACCATACGAGTGTCTATGATCACTTATGCTCCTGGAGGTATTGTAACTATGGAGTTCTCCAATAGTTTGGTGTCAAATGAGGAGATGGGAAGGAGATATCTTGGAACGTCTTATTCATCAGAGTCTGAAGCGTTAGTGTCAGATGGTCGGGGAGGAGCAAAAATGGGAGTCCATGCAACAGAGACAAGAGAAGAGGAAAGTCCAAGAATTTGTAATTATTGTGGCAAGAAGGGTCACATTAAAGGAGTTATTTTGCGTGGAAAAGAGAGAAGAAGGCAATAAGGGAAAGCAAAATAAGAATACTACAAACAGCAACATCAATACGTGGAAGCGACTTAATCGTTGTAACGAACCTCGTCTACGGTAAAAGCAGTTGAGTGGACTTGGGAACTTTAGCGCATGTGTCTTACAATAAAGCAATTTTTGTCACTTACATGATAGGTGACTGTACTGGAGTGCTAAAGATGGGCAATAAAAATGTATAAAAGACAATTGTTATTGGATATATGTGTTGTATGACCAAACATGAGCTATATTGGTTCTCAAGTAGTTTGTCACGTCCTAGACATTCGCGTCAACCTAGTATCGATTGGAAAGCTAAATGATGAAGGGTTCTTCAGTCTCTTCGAAAATAATCAGTGGAAGCTTACGAAGGGCTCGATGGTTAATGTCAAGGGAAACAAGAGGTCTGGTCTATACTATATAGAAGGGAGCGCACACGGGGGCACAAAAGGTCAATACAGTTAGTGATGCATCTACCAAGCTGTGGCACATAAGACTTAATCATTTTAACGAAAAAGGGATGAGCTACCTAGCGAACCGGAAGCAACTTCCAGGTTTGAAGTTTGTGAAGTTGGAGAGATGTCCATACTATACGGCTAGAAAGCAGTAACGTGGTATCCTTTCAGAGTCACCAATCTTCGAGAAAGTTGGTGTTGCTCGAGTTGATTCACTCAGACGTTTGTGGTCTATTAAAGGTAAAAAAAAGTATTTGTGTTGTTTCTTATTTCGTAACATCATTGATGATTTTTTAGAAAAGATTGGGTCATTGGCAGAAAGACCAAGGATCAAGTGTTGGATGTTTTCAAGACGTTTGAGGCACCCATTGAAAGGAAAACCAACATGAAGGTAAAGTGTGTTCGCAACGGTAACGTAGGCGAGTACATAGGTTCATTTGATGCTTATTGCAAAGAGCAAAAAAAACAACACCAAAAGACTCCATGAAAGATGTCTCAGCTCAATGGTGTAATAGAACGAATGAACTTGACACTAGTGGAGAGACTGCGGTGCTTTTAGTCAGAAGTAAGTTTGTCAGACAGTTAATAGGACCACTAGTGGGGAGGCTGAGGTTCTATATAGTGTAGCTTATATTATTAATGTCTCCTAGCACTCCATTGTAAGGTGACATGCTTGAGTTTGGCACGGTAAGGAGCTGCCATTCAGTCACCTACAAGTGTTTAGATGCAGCACCTTCAAGCATATGTATCGATGGATGAAAGGTCCAAGCTTGAGGCGAAGATGAGATAACACATCTTTGTCGAATATGATAGAGATGATTCGGGTACAAGCTCTACGATCCAATGGAAAAAAAGCTTTACAGAAGCATAGATGTGGTTTTCTTCGAGGACAATATGGTAGATGACATTCGAAAATCTAAGATATTTTCTGAGGCTGAGAATTCTCCCAAAATCGAGCTAGTTTAGTTCGAGATAGTTCCCTATATTACTACAGTTTTGCCAGATATTGAGGAGCCAGTACATGAGGATCCTCCCACTACTAAAATACAACGATTTAGCGACGGCCCTATCCGTCGCTAATCCGTCGCTAATTGAAATTACCGACGGATTACCGACGGATACGGGCTGAAAAAATCCGTCGGGAATAACCTCGTCGCTAAAACTAGTCCATCGCTAGTCCGTCGCTTCGCGATTACTTAGCGACGGATTACCGTTGGCTACATCAAAACATTTAGCGACGGCTAGCCGACGATTTTCTGTCAACTTCGACAGTTTAAAATTTTAATGTAGCAACATTTAGCGACGGACAATCTGTCGGTAAACCGTCGTTAAACGCGTATCAGAGGGTTTCTGATACGCAAAATATGTCGCTAATCCGTCACCAACCTCCTCGGATTAGCGGCGGAGTAGCGACGGATATTCCGTCGACAGGCTCCTGGATATCTTTCATAATTCCAGGACCTTGGCGACGGATAACCCGTCGGGTTTTAGTCGCCCATCCGTCGCTAACTGGGAATCCCCTAGTTAACGACGGATAGTCCGTCAGAAAGTGGTCGCCAGTCCGTCGGTAGCTGGGATTTTTTTGAAAAAAAATAGCATAAAACTGGGCATTCCCAATATACACAATTCCAATATACAAAACACACAAATAATCCCAAGCAATTCCAATATACACAATTCCAATATACAAAACACAAATATTCAATATTCAATAAAACAAATATCCCAAGCACAAATATACAAAACACACAAACAATTCCAACACACAAATATCCCAAGCATTCAAATTGTTCACACAAAACACACAAATATTCAATATTTAAACACAAATATTCAATATTCAATAAAAAGGAAAATCGACTTTGGCCTCAGCAAAGACCGCAAGTCAGACGATGAATTCTCACAGCCAGGGATCATAGTTGCGTTGAGGCATGTACCATTCTCTCAGCCACTTTGCATACGAAGGCTCAATCTGGTTGAGGTCTTCTGTAGGGACATGAGGGTCAGTCCCGATGCTACTACTCTCTGACGGTGGCTCCTCCTAAACTTCAACCTTGGGAACAATCTCTTCCCTGATGGTCATCGGTTCTTCCTTGACCTCGACCTTTGGTAACACCTCCTTCTTAACAGTCACCGGCTCTTGTTTGACGACGAGGACTTCCTCCGTGTCGACCTACAAGGGTTCCTTGCCTCGGCCCCTTCCTCGGCTAGCAGCACCACCTCGGGGAGTCTTGGGAGCCATCTCTCTGACAACAGAAATTTTCATATAGGGTAAAGAAATTTACTCAAATTATAAAAAAAGTAAGAAGTTTATCGAAATTGTAATCGGAGTAATGAAACGACATAGGAGATGGCGGGTCGTAGTGGTCGGATGGGAGGGGGGTGACGTGCCACCACCCATGGCGCGCTAGGGGGACGCCTACAAATAACAGGGACACTGACGCACAAATACCGCTCGAGTGAGCCAAAGGCATACAGCCACTTCCTTCCCTCCATTCCCCCTCTCCCTCTCTCATGCTATCAACGTCACAACTTTTCCAGTGCTGCTCCCTCTAATGATGATGAACGCTAAAATCAAAGACCCCCCTCTCCTTTCTCACTCTTCACAGTTCTCACAACAGGAAGGATCAGTGCTTTCTAGTTCTCTTCCATCCATCCATTCCTCCATTCTGATCAAGCTTCATCCTTATCCTCTCCTTCACCATGGCTCTGGACCCATCTGCTCCTCCCTACTTCCCTTCTTCTTATTTAACTCTCTCAGCCACATATGGTATCTAGCTAAAGTGTAGAGTCGGGGGAGAAGAAGTGGGCATGAAGAGGAGGGGGAAGCAGCACAGCCGACGGCATGACCTGGAGAAAGTACAGAGGTTTTCTTCAACATCCGTAGGAGAACTATAAGGATATATCTTTTCACAATATGTCACCTTGTAAAAGACCCTTAATGTGACAACCATGTTACCATGGTGTCGGAAGACTAACATGTCATAATTTTCTAAGCCATGTGCTTTGACATAATCGTCCCAACTCTTTTCTCTCCTATGTAGTAATCTTGCATTTCTTTATGAAGCTCAAGATGACATATTTTTCCATTACGAGTCACTATATGCCGTCTTGAACTTCATAAAGAAATGCAAGATTACTACATAGGAGGAAAGAGTTGGGAGGATTATGTCAAAGAACACGACTTAGAAAATTATGACATGTTAGTCTTCCGACACCGCGGTAACATGATATTCACATTAAGGATCTTTGACAAGGTGACATGTTGTGAAAAGATATATCCTTATAGTTCTCCTTCTGAGAACATGATAACATTGTGCTGTCAGGATCAAGTTCCTAGCCCAATCAGGATAACATTGTGTGTATAGACAAAGAGTGATATGGTGAGGGGTGTATGTGTGTGTGTGTTTCAGTCAAATGTGTGTATGTTAAGGGTGTGACAGTGAGAGTGAAAGAGTGGGAGGGTGTGTGTGTGTCCTAGTCAAATGTGTGTGTGTATTAAGGGTGGGTGTGTGTATAGGCGAGAGCCTCAATATACTCCTCGAATATATATATATATATATATATATATATATATATATATATATATATATATATATATATATATATATATATATATATATATATATATGTGCGTGTGTGCCGAATATATATATATATATATATATCTGTGTGTGTGTGTGTGTGTGTGTGTGTGTGTGTGTGTGTGTGTGTTCCCACCCCCCGCGGCCAGCCACCCCCGATACTCATAGGGATAGTCCGATATCGATACTCATAGGAATAGCTCGATCCGATACTCTGATCCGAAACCACCGATACTCATAGGAATGGTCCGATCCAAAACCACCGATACCCCCCAGCCTCTCCCCTACCCCGCCGGACAACAAACTCCCCTCCCCCTCCCCCACCCCACCCCACCCCCCCAGACAGCAAACCCCCAGCCCACCCCCTCCCTCCCCCCCGACAGTAAACACCCACCCCCCTTCCCCCCTGACAGCAAACACCCACCCCCTTCTCCCCCTGACAGCAAATACCCACCCCCCTGCCCCCCGCCCCGCACCTAACACCATCCACCTCCCCCCCTCACCGCCGGCCCCCGCGACAGCCGACCCCCCCACCCGAAACCCTACCCCTGCCCCGAAACCCTAAACCCTACCCTGCCCCCTGTCACGCCCCGCTCCCGTAGGAGCGATCGTCCTCGCTAAGGCGTGATGCCGTACGAGCCTAGATTGCGCTCGTGCAAGGCGGGTTCCATAACGGCCGATTTCAGCGGCTGCGACGTGGTCGTCACACAGAAGTCCCGAGCAGAGACATTGAATAATAGCAGCAAAAATTAGAACAAAACGCAAGTTACTCAAAAGAACTCTTTATTGATATTGATACAACAGTTACATTGGGGGCGCAAGGCCAAGATTACAATCACTCAAGCTCACTCATATCACATTACAAGTCACTCAGCTCTCTCTCATCTCTCAATTACAAGTCTTGATCCAGCGGAAGCTTCGGAAGGCGACGTCCATACATTATGTCCCGTATAAGTCTTTAGTCCATGCGGCCGCATGCTTCGAATCGCCAAGGAACTCCATGCCTCGACGCATCCAAGCGAGCTCCGCGCCACGAGCTTCTACCTGTGCCTGCACATGAAAACTATGTGGGTGTCAGTACTCAACTATACTGGTGGAATGAGCTCCTCGCCCACCCATACCAACCCAACACGTTTGATTTACTTTTGTGCAACTTAGTCCCCTTTATGATTGTCTTTCTACTCTTGCCTTAGGATCAGTTTTAGGACCGACGACTTGGCCTATTCTGTGTCTCTAGACCATCTCGTGCTTGCAACGACAACGTTAACTCATACCTTGCCTCAAGACCCTTCTTGTGCCAACAACGTTAACCTATCGAGTCGTATTTGCCTTACGGCTTGAAATCAGAGACGCAACTACGCGATGAGGCTCCATTTTCGTGTGACCGTGCTACAAACTGTCACGCTCCAGAACCAGAATACTGGAGAGCGGGGGCAGACATAGCCAGCTACGTATATTGAAATAGAATACATCTCAACTATACGGTCATGGCTGTCTAGATATGAGAGTTTACTACAAGCCAGCAGTCTCTTAAGGTCAAGCCTATTGTCTCAATCTCAAGCAATTAACAGAGTTACAAGATATTAGAGCATCAAATATATATATATAAGGCGTCCCAAATATTACATATTGGATGATTATGAAGCTAGTCGTACAAAATGATAGGACTAGCAAGAGTTCAGTCATACATGATCAATCCTAGGATTTGTTAATCATGTTTACAGCCCATAGGCAGACAGTAAGTAAATGTGCATCGAGCTAACAGGTGCTCGTCGGCTAAACGCCTCAAAAGAATAAATTTACATATAAGTGGGTGGAACAAAAAGGGAAAACCCACTCGTAGCCCGGGTTCCGTCTAGCGTTCACCATTGGGCTGGAAGCTTGGTAGATCCTCGGGAGCTGCTCCGAAATCTGGCCACACAAAACCAGCTGGGTCAAACCCCAGAAAGAGCAAGTGCCACAAGGAGGCCACAAATAAGAACAAAAGCCAGCATATCAGAACATAAGAATAAAAGAAAGTACAAGTAGTAAAGTACACAGGGCGATAAACGACTAGGGACGTAGAACCATTCCGGGAGCCAGGTTACAGTCCTTAAACCAGACAAGGACCGGGGTTGTAACCCTTCGCCTGAATAGCTCACTGTCTCTACTTATTTATCGTTAAGACAAGTAAAACAAACATGCTCAGGAGATAGCAGGTACTGGAGCTAGACAAGACTTAGACAAGGCTGGACACCATCCATTCGCAATTGGCCAAACAAATACTACGGCTTACTACTTTAACTAACTAGGGTTATCACAAACCTAATTACTAACAAGATGCAAGTGAGAATTCCAGTCCCAAGCCCTGCAGACTATCCAGTTATCCTTCCGCGGGTTGAGAGTTATAGGTGGATACATTGCCCGGGAGACAAATGTACCCTTAGGTGACTTAGAGGGTGCAACACATGACAGTGTGCTGAAAATGTGCTCTACTCGTCGGCAAGCTACAAGTCCATTAAAGCGCCCAGATAACGAGATTGCCTGTGACTGGGAATTCTCCATGTTCTAGTTTGATCTAATCATTAGCCTAATCCAATTTAGCGCGAGTCCCTGGCCGTGGTACCCAGGAAGTCACGTCCTAGACATGATGCGAGACAAGACAAGTGGATTGTACAAGCAAGCAAGCAGGAACACCCACGGTGTCAAGTTGATTATACGAGTCAAGTTACAAGTTACAAGTCAAGTCAAGTCAGGAGTGCGCCGCCACGGGCCACTATCAAGTTATCAAGATAAATCATGTCAGGGTACTGTCAGGAGCGCGCCACGACGGGCTACTATCATGTCAGGTTGGTCATGTCAGGAGTACACCACTACGGGTCACTGTCGTGTTATGCAAGTTCCTTGTCATACCATGCCAAGTACAATAGTCAATCCAAACGTATTAAGTAAAATATCAATATACAGGGCTATAGAAGAGCCAAGCTTAAAGAAATAAACAATTCATCATAGAAAAGTGGGTTGTGCAAGGGGGGTCAGGGGTTGGGCTGCGCAGGGTTTGTACTGCGCATGGAAGAGCTGCACAAGAGTTGCCTTGCGCAAGGGTTACCTTGCGCAAGGGTGGATTGCGCAGGGGTGGATTGCACAGAGGTGGATTGCGCAGAGGTGGATTGCGTCAGTGGTCGACTTGCGCATGGCTGGCTTGCGCATGGCTGGCTTGCACTGCGCTAAAGAGCACAGGCCGGGGGTGCGCAACCGGCTATGCGCTAAAGAGCGCAAGGCAGAGGGATGTTCTTCCTGGCCGAGAGCAGGTCCAAGAACACCAAGAACATCAATTCTTTATAACTTTGTCAATTCAAAGCCAAATCTAGATTTTCAAAGGTCTAATTTGAGTAAAATTGAATTTTCTTCCACATGGAAGCATCAAAACAAGCAAAATCAAAGTTTAATAGATCAAAACCAAGGATTTTCGAAAATGGTTAAAACCTAGATCTAGAAGAATGAAAGCTCCAAATCACAAAATGTCAAGTTCTAAAGTTGTTCTCCATGGCCTAATCTAGTTAATGGACAAATAAAAAGTGGTACTTATTTGATGGCAAGGTGCACTTGCCTATGGGTTGGGGAGTTGTGTGGAAGAAGGAAGAAGAAGAAGTTGTAAGAAATTAATGGAGTTATGGAGGAGAGAGAAAAGGTTGGTAGGTTTTAATGAGGGTGGTTGTGATGGAATGGAGGTGGAGAATAGGCTAAGGTGTTCCACTCATGATGAACCAAACCAAACCAAACCAACTCCACAAAATAAAACCAAGTCATGGTCCAAAACCCATTTACGAGAACCCGAATCCGCAAGTCGAGAAAATAAAATACGTGCCAAAATCAAATTACGAGTACAAATACGAAATACAGGAAATGGGGGTGACACAAACCCTTGCTACCGTGCCTCGCAACTCAATGTGACTTCACCATATCGCCGCCTCGCGGCCATTGCTACTTCGATCACCAACAGACCCAATCAAGACTTCTGGCCTAAGTATCACTTGACCGACTTCGCCTTGCGGCATTTCCTGACTTAAACTCAAGACGACTCAAAACCATAACTTATGTAACTTATATGCCAACAACTTAAGACCGACGCCGCATCTCGTGCCGTAGCACGTCGCCTATGTTGATGCCAAATCTTAGGACCAAACCTTGTGTTCTAACTGTACACACATCCAACTGACTCAATCTAAAGGCACACACGCGGATTATCGCCCATGCCGACCCATCTATATGAATTGGTCACTAACATCACAAGCTATCCTGGACTATAGCCTTGCCATTTGGCGACCCTTTCAGCACAAGTAGCTAGCCCCGCTGAAAGTTACCGAATGATCCGAGCGGTTCGTCCAGCTACGGCTATACCTGTTTCCCTCCGGAACGCCGCGGTCCCATGGCGCCCAGGGTTGTCGCACGTGAAAACTCCTCCTTGTCGACAAGTTGTCCAATGACCATGCAAGACTCGACACAAACTGACGTCTCACACAGTCATTCCTCTTCCAATGTTACCATCTCTTTCAAAACTAATATCAAACCCTCTATCATTTGAGACCCCTCGACGACCCACGGTCGCGAGCATTCTTTCTATCATTTGAGACCCCTCGACGACCCACGGTCGTGAGCATTCTTTCCATGTTACCATATCATTTCATTCAGCTTAATGCCTATTCAATAATCCTTTCTCCAAAACTCATTCAATCAACCGTGGTTCATGCCCTAGACACTAAGTCCGTGCATCGTGCCTCAAACCGACTTCCGTTCTACGCGACGCTATCGTCCAAGTCAAAGTTTATATGACGGGCCTTGGGATCGTGGGACTATTTAACATGACAACCGCAGAATGAGCGGGACAGCACTTGGAATGACTTAGGTCGATCGACATAACTTTGCCTAACTTACTCAAGCCTACAACTTAACGAGCAAAGGCCGCGTCAAGCCTTGCCTCGATGGAACGTGCCGTGCACGCGTTCAACTTTGAATGACCAAGTCATTTGGGTGCCTAGACTTATGGCACAAGCTGTGCAACGCAACTTAACTCATGGGGCAAGCCAAGGCTATGCCAAGCCTTGGACGACAGGACCGTGCATGCTTTATGAAGCATTCATGCGGGCGACGCCTATGACTTAGGCTATGTTCATAACTTTGCCGACTCAACCAACTTTCCTTCTCCCAAGACACGGGACGAAGGATCAAGTGTCATTTTCAAAGCACGCCGTGCACCAACTCTAAGCCGACCGTTGGACCATTCCATATTCTAACTCAATTCGATCCGTCGGGATTATTCCCTTTAGCTATGTGGATTCGTCTCTTTTATTATCAAGCCTACTTGTGCAAGTTGAAAACATGCAATTTATTATGTGAAGGCTAAGATGAGGCAAGTTCACCGAAACTACCCCACCTGAGTGAGCGGTCGCCTTGACCGAGTGATGTCTCCGAGCAGCCGTTGCAAGGCTAAGTCCAAACGTCGTTGGCGTTTCGATACCTCCGATTGACTGAGCGGGACGGGGCACTACATCATACACCACTCAGAAAAAGTTTCGTCCTCGAAACTAACTGAGTACACTTATCGACTTATCACTTTACTCAACATTCAAGAACTCTCGCACACACTTCTCCTATGCGTTCCCTCAAATCCGAGCCACGCTCGTGCTACCCTCAATCAAAACTCACGATCTCAAAATCCTCGACACTTTCCCGTTCCTCAAGTCTCACTTGATTCAGCGTATCACTTAGTTTGGATCGTGCACACATTCCAGGCGTCCCCGAATACATGTATTTCAACCAAGCCTTGTGATAGTAAATCTAATTCCACCTATCGATCCATCCACTCAATCCTGAAAATCAATACTACCGATGCTAACCCTCGCAACATGGACATCTCGCCTAGCCTCTAGGCAATCTCTTTAGGCTAAAGTCAATTGTCAGTATTGGAATCATAGTTCCCAAACAACAATATCAACACTGACCCCATCCTAAGGTCAAACCAAGTTGACAGTACGGGGTTTTTCTACCCAAGCTCGTATCACTCCGATTTCTAAACATCGAGCATCGATTCCCTACGCACATCCCAATATTCTGTCGTACGGGATCCGAGTCGTTCAGCAAAGTCATCCTACGATAACTCACGTTTCAACCAATTTCACGACGTACCGACATCATTCGTTCATCAAGCCATTTCATATAGTCTATCTCTTCGAACACGTTCGACATAATCCTCCTATCATCCCTCTCAAGATAAGCATGCTACCACACGATTCATCGCTAAACCATAATTTCATATTCCATACTTCCGAAGTCATCTATTCCAATTCGCGTAATCGATCACTAGGTCGTCTGACTTAACAATATGTTGCGCCCCGATCTCACGCGAGTCAGATTATCCACGGTGGGCATGAATCACCATGCACGCTCTCGCGGGATAATTATCCTCATCGGGACGTAACTCTTGTTTTGTGTCCAGACTAATTCATTCTCGATGCACGGATTGGACCTACTAAATCCTCAAGTTTATTTCATTCATCAATCGCAAGTCCTAACATCTTCACATTTTTCTTCGCATCAAACCGACAAGTCGAGACAATCAAATTTGCTGCGTCCTAATTTTTCGAGTTTGACCATTCCTGCAACATGAATCACCATGTCAGCGCTCACGCGGAACGATCGTCCCAAATCCGACGCGACGCATGTGCGAGGCTGGAGTTGCGCTCGCACAAGACAAGATCGTCGACGTTGTGGCTATCAAAGTAACCATCAAGATACGATCATTTTTATCCAACATTCATCTCGATCAAAATCCTAAGTATCGTATCCAACCGAACAATAACACTTGCACGATCGTCCTTCGTCGAGTCAGAGTACCCCCGAGTTATCGCATATCGATCTTTGATACGCCTCAATACCATCGACGATATGCGTAACCTGACGATCTTTCTTTGCAACCAATTCTGAGTCGTGCGAATGATGCTATCGTCCGACTGGATAATCTCCTTGACGTTCAAGTTCAAGTTCAATCATCATCCCTCGAATCCTTCACAACATCAATTTCCTCAATCAATCGATCGACATCCCTGAGGCTATCGCATACACCACTCAGGAATGAAGTCATTCAACAAATCCTCAACTTATCATTCGAATCAAAATCCACTTCTTCAAATTTTTCGTTCGAACCATTCCTCAATTTCCAAGCACGCTCATCTATATCGTACCGACGATATCGCCGTTCGATAGCACCCCTATCGATAGTCATCTCAATTTACTCAATTGAGTTCAACTCATTCTTGTTCGACACTATTCAATTTCCGTACTCGACTTTTCTAAGGTCGACGCAACTTTTGGTGTATATGCCCAGCCCGACTTAGCCAACCGTGCTTACGTAAACCATCTTTTATTTCTTATCAAAAATTGTTCTCCTACGTTTTGCAAAATAGTTAGACTTATTGTATGGACATCCCGTGGGATAATTGAGAGAGAGCGCACCAACGATAACACTTTGCGGAAGCAACAATTCAGAGTTTGCGGAAACAACGAGTTAAAGAATTCAATCGATAGTCCAAGGACGTAAAGCCGTGCTCTGATACCATTATGTCACGCTCCGCTCCCGTAGGAGCGATCGTCCTCGCTAAGACGTGATGCCGCACGAGCCTAGATTGCGCTCGTGCAAGGCGGGTTCCATAACGACCGATTTCAGCGGCTGCGACGGGGTCGTCGCACAGAAGTCCCGAGCAGAGACATTGAATAATAGCAGCAAAAATTAGAACAAAATGCAAGTTACTCAAAAGAACTCTTTATTGATATTGATACAACGGTTACATTGGGGGCGCAAGGCCAAGATTACAATCACTCAAGCTCACTCATATCATATTACAAGTCACTCAGCTCTCTCTCATCTCTCAATTACAAGTCTTGATCCAGCGGAAGCTTCGGAAGGCGACGTCCATACATTATGTCCCGTATAAGTCTTTAGTCCATGCGGCCGCATGCTTCGAATCGCCAAGGAACTCCATGCCTTGACGCATCCAAGCGAGCTCCGCACCACGAGCTTCTACCTGTGCCTGCACATGAAAACTATGTGGGTGTCAGTACTCAACTGTACTGGTGGAATGAGCTCCTCGCCCACCCATACAAACCCAACACGTTTGATTTACTTTTGTGCAACTTAGTCCCCTTTATGATTGTCTTTCTACTCTTGCCTTAGGATCAGTTTTAGGACCGACGCCTTGGCCTATTCTGTGTCTCTAAACCATCTCGTGCTTGCAACGACAACGTTAACTCATACCTTGCCTCAAGACCCTTCTTGTGCCAACAACGTTAACCTATCGAGTCATGTTTGCCTTACGGCTTGAAATCAGAGACGCAACTATGCGATGAGGCTCCATTTTCGTGTGACCGTGCTACAAACCCTTGCTACCGTGCCTCGCAACTCAATGTGACTTCACCATATCGTCGTCTCGCGGCCATTGCTACTTCGATCACCAACAGACCCAATCAAGACTTCTGGCCTAAGTATCACTTGACCGACTTCGCCTTGCGGCATTTCCTGACTTAAACTCAAGACGACTCAAAACCATAACTTATGTAACTTATATGCCAACAACTTAAGACCGATGCCGCATCTCGTGCCGTAGCACGTCGCCTATGTTGATGCCAAATCTTAGGACCAAACCTTGTGTTATAACTGTACACAGATCCAACTGACTCAATCCAAAGGCACACACGCGGATTGTCGCCCATGCCGACCCATCTATATGAATTTGTCACTAACATCACAAGCTATCCTGGAGTATAGTCTTGTCATTCGGCGACCCTTTCAGCGCAAGTAGCTAGCCCCGCTAAAAGTTTCTGAATGACCCGAGCGGTTCGTCCAGCTACGGCTATACCTGTTTTCCTTCGCAACGCCGCGGTCCCATGGCGCCTAGGGTTGTCGCGCGTGGAAACTCCTCCTTGTCGACAAGTTGTCCAATGACCATGCAAGACTCGACACAAACTGACGTCTCACACAGTCATTCCTCTTCCAATGTTATCATCTCTTTCAAAACCAATATCAAACCCTCTATCAGTTGAGACCCCTCGACGACCCACGGTCGCGAGTATTCTTTCTATCATTTGAGACCCCTCGACGACCCACGGTCGCGAGCATTCTTTCCATGTTACCATATCATTTCATTCAGCTCAATGCCTATTCAATAATCCTTTCTCCAAAACTCATTCAATCAACCGTGGTTCATGCCCTAGACACTAAGTCCGTGCATCGTGCCTCAAACCGACTTCCGTTCTACGCGACGCTATCGCCCAAGTCATAGTTTATATGACGGGCCTTGGGATCGTGGGACTATTTAACCTGACAATCGCAGAATGAGCAGGATAGCACTTGGAATGACTTAGGTCGACCGACATAACTTTGCTTAACTTACTCAAGCCTACAACTTAACGAGCAAAGGCCGCGTCAAGCCTTGCCTCGATGGAACGTGCCGTGCACGCGTTCAACTTTGAACGACCAAGTCATTTGGGTGCCTAGACTTATGGCACAAGCTGTGCAACGCAACTTAACTCATTGGGCAAGCCAAGGCTATGCCAAGCCTTGGACGACAGGACCGTGCATGCTTTATGAAGCATTCATGCGGGCGACGCCGATGACTTAGGCTATGTTCATAACTTTGCCGACTCAACCAACTTTCCTTCTCCCAAGCCACGGGACGAAGGATTAAGTGTCATTTTCAAAGCACGCCGTGCACCAACTCTAAGCCGACCGTTGGACCATTCCATATTCTAACTCAATTCGACCCGTCGGAATTATTCCCTTTAGCTATGTGGATTCGTCTCTTTTATTATCAAGCCTACTTGTGCAAGTTGAAAACATGCGATTTATTATATGAAGGCTAAGATGAGGCAAGTTCACCGAAACTACCCCACCTGAGCGAGCGGTCGCCTTGACCGAGTGATGTCTCCGAGCAGCCGTTGTAAGGCAAAGTTCAAACGCCGTCGGCGTTTCGATTCCTCCGATTGACTGAGCGGGACGGGGCACTACACCCCCCGCCCTCAACACCCTCCCCCCCGCCCCCACTCCCACCCCCCACCCCGTCGGCCCCAGCGACAGCCGACCCCCCCCCCCAAACCGAAGCCCTATATGTTAAACAGAGAGAGAGGGAGAGAGAGAGAGAGAGAGAGAGAGAGAGAGAGAGAGAGAGCATACCTGAGAGAGAGAGAGACCCGTCGGAGAGAGCTTCGCCGGAGAGAGAGAGACCCCTCGGAGAGAGCTCGCCGCCGGAGAGAGAAAGAGAGGGGGAAGAGAGAGAGTCTTTTTGGGGGGAATGAAAAATTCCCCCCCTTCCCGTCGGTTCAATTTACCTTAGGTTACAGTATTTAGCGACGGACTACCGACGGATATATCCGTCGCTAGGTAGTCGCTAAATACCCACTAGATTACCGACGGAACGTCCGTCGCTAGTTAGACGCTAATTTATCGTGCCATTTTTTCAGATTTTGTCGCCACAATGTACGACATATTAGCGACGGAGATCAATCCGTCGCTAAATTTTTGTCAAATTAGCGACGGATGTGTGACTGATTTTGACACACAAAAAAAATAAAAAAATTATCCATTGCTTTCTGACGGTAGTCTGTCACAAGGTAGTCGCTAGTCCGTCGCTATTGCCGACGAATAAGATCCGTCGCTAATGGTCCGTCGCCAAATTGCTGTATTTTAGTAGTGTCCTAACCTTGATCACCACCCTACTAATGATAGTCAAAAAAATTTCAGGAGGATGAACATGCAGAGGAGGTAAGTTCTAAAGAAAATGAGGCTATTGATAATAAATAACCAACACCAAAGGCTTCGTTGAGTAGAGGTACTAGAGAGTGTCGCCTAGGAGATACTCAGCCAATGAGTACGTGCTATTGACTAATGGGAGAGAACCCGAAAGTTTTACAAAGACAATAGACGACGAGAACAGAGAGAGTATGTAGGTGCAGGCAATGCCAAAGGGGTAGTGAAAAATATCATCAACTTGGTCGTGTAGTGAATTTTTATTAGATTAGTCGTATTAATTTCATCTAGTATTCTTCCGACGCTAACGGCTAACAAAACACTTATAAAAAAGGAAGTCAAACCCTTTGTTTAGGGGTCAGTAGGCCATTTTTTTAATTAAAAATTTGAGTGGGTATTAAAGAAGGCAATTGCTAAATGCACTACAAATTTGCTCGGAACAACTCCTTTTTATTTATACGTTTGCCACCCCCAAACATTGCTTAGGGCTGCCCATCCCTTTTTGTATATAAGTTTTTTCTTTTTCTTTTTTAATTTTGGCTTCTTCCAAAAACTTCTTCGAAATTCCAAAACCCTAAACCATAAATATTCTATGGAATTTGTGGTCGCAAGCCCCTCTACAATCCAAGTTGGTGAATCTCCGACAAATATTCAACCTTTGTTTGGTACGTCTTTGATAAAATATGATGATTTAGTTTTCCATGCATTACTTCCTCCCAAATTATTGAATTATTGAACAAGGTAGAAGATGTGCACGAAATGGTCGAAGAGATCGGGTCATCAAACCCATTACCTCATTCCGCTCCTTTTGAAGAACACTCCGATTCTTTAGAAGCACCCTTGGTACGCAATCTGACTTCTCAATTTCGACAGTTTTCGTTATAGGACTATCGAAAACTTTGACAGTCCTACTATTTGTCACGCCCCGCTCCCGTAGGAGCGATCGTCCTCGCTAAGGCGTGATGCCGCACGAGCCTAGATTGCGCTCGTACAAGACGGGTTACATAACGGCCAATTTCAGCGGCTGCGACGAGATCGTCGTACAGAAGTCCCATGCAGAGACATTGAATGATAGCAGTAGAAATTTGGAGCAGACACAAGTTATTCAAAGGAAGCTCTTTTATTGATATTGAAACAAAGGTTACAATGGGGCACAAGGCCAAGGTTACAAGTCTCTCAAGCTTGCTCTTCTCACATTACAAGTCACTCAGCTCTCTCTCATCTCTCAATACATGTCTTGAGCCAGCGGATGCTTCGGAGGGCGACGTCCATACATTATGTCCCGTATAAGTCTTTACTCCATGCGGTCGCACGCTTCGAATCGCCAAGGAACTCTGTGCCTCGACGCTTCCAAGCGAGCTCCGCGCCACGAGCTTCTACCTGTGCCTGCACATGTAAACTATATAGGTGTCAGTACTCAACTGTACTGGTGGAATGAGCTCCTCGCCCACCCATACAAAACCAACACGTTTGATTTACTTTGTGCAACATAGTCCCTTTTGATTGTCTTTCTACTCTTGCCTTAGGATTATTTTAGGACCGACGCCTTGGCCTATTTTGTGTCTCTAGACCATCCCGTGCTTGCAACGCAACATCAACTCAACAACGTTAACCTATCAAGTCGTGCTTGCCTTACGGCCAAAATCAGAGACGCAACTACGCGATGAGACTCAATTTCCTTGTGACCATGCTACAGTTCCTTATTGAGACCGTGCCTCGCAACTCAGTGAGACTTAACCATATCGCCGCCTCGCGGCCCTTGCTACTTTGATCACCAACTGACCCAATCAAAACTTGAGGGCTAAGTGTCACTCGATCGACTTTGCCTTGCGGCATTTCCTGACTTAAACTCAAGATACTCACATCCAAACTATATAACTTATATGCCGACAACATAAGACTCGATGCCACATCGCGTGCCGAAGCACGGTGTCTTCGTTGTAGCCAAATCTTAGGCCCAAATATTGTCTTCTGACCGTGCACGCATTCGACTCAACTCATTGATATAGTAAACTCAATACTCGACTCAATCTAAAGGCATACCTGCGGATCGCCGCCCATGCCGACTCATCTATATGAACTAGTCACTAGCGTCCAGCGCTATAATGGACTCCTTTTGTAGCTTTTGATTAGACGGACGCCCCTTGCCAGCGCGAGTAGCGAGCTCCGTTGTAAGTCCCCGCTAACCCGTGCAGTCATCCAGCACAGCTACGAATGTCTACCATCGCAACGGTTCCCATGGGTCGCCATTCGAGAAACAGTTTATTTTACCTTGTACAAGTTGTCCAATGACCATGCAAGACTCGACTCAAACTGACGTCTCACACAGTCATTCTACTTCTAGTGTTACGATCTCTTTCAGGGCCAAGTTCAATACTTCTCACATCTGAGACCTTGCCTCGACGATCCAGTCACGAGTATTCTTCTTTCTTGCCTCGACGATCCAGTCGCGAGCATTATTCTTTCTTGCCCTATTATTTCACTCAACTCAAGAATAACTATTTGAAACACTTTCCAAACTCAATGAATCAACCGTAGCCCGTACCTTAAAACACTAAATTCGTGACATCGTGTCTTAAACCAACTTGAAACTCTATGTGACACCACCACCCAAGTCATACTCTATATGACAGGCCTTACGATCGTGAGACTATGTGGTTATACCCAGCCGTTGAACTCTTAGGACTGTGCTTGTCACTACTCCTGATAGCTTAACATAACTTGCCTAACTTACTTTGCAACAACTTGACGAGCAAAGGCTGCGTCAAGCCTTGCGTCGTGGGAACGTGTCGTGCACGCGTTTGACTTTGAACAACCAAGTTATTTGGGGTGCCTAGACTTATGTCACAGGCCGTGCAATACAACTTAACCCGTCGGGCAAGCAGAGGCTATGTCACGCCTTGGGCGATGAGACCGTGCATGCTTTATGAAGCATTTATGCGGGCGACGCCTATGAATTTGGCCAACTTTTAGCTTGTGGCGAAGACCAACTTTTCCTTCTCCCAAGCTATGGGACGAAGGACCGAGTGTCATTTTTAAAGCACGCCGTGCACCAACTCTACGCCGACCGTTGGACCTTTCCATATTCTAACTCAATTCGACCTGTCGAGATTATTCCCTTATCGATGTGGATTCGTCTCTTTTATTATCAAGCCTACTTGTGCAAGTTGAAAACATGCGATTTATTATGTGAAGGCTAAGATGAGGCAAGTTCACCGAAACTACCCCACCTGAGCGAGCGGTCGCCTCGACCGAGCGATGTCTTCGAGCAGCCGTTGTAAGGCTAAGTTCGAACGCCGTCGACGTTCCGATTCCTTCGATTGACTGAGCGGGACGGGGCACTACACTATTGATAGCATTGTCAAAAATTTTGACAGTCTAAGAAAAACATGATGTTCAAAGAACATCATATCTTCTTTAGGACTGTAAAAAATTTACAGTCCTAACAATATATAGGACTGTCAAAATTTTGATAATCCTACCTATTAGATGAACTGTCAAATTTTTCTACAATCCTAACTCCTATTGAACTTTCTTTTATTTGTTGACATTTTAATAAACTTTCTTTTCTATTATATGATGAACCTGGTACATCCTCCTATTGCCGGTGGATATTTGCTTCAATCTCATGAAGAAGCGTTAGATTGGTGCAGACAAGTTGGACGGCAATACAACATAGTCATTGTTATTTCAAGATTAATCAGATCCCGGCCAGACTAGAAAGATATAGAGCTTGGATGTGAAAGAGATGGTATGTTTAGGTTTAATGGAAAAAAGATACAGTTTTCGAAAGAAAAGTTCTGGACAAAATTGTTAGGACTTAGGACGAAGAAACGTGGTTGTCCATTCAAGATTGTGATTGTAAATATAGAAGATCATGTGAAGTGGATAGTTCAAGTGAAAAATGGAATGCACAATCATGTTATTTCTGAGACACTTTCGGGTCATCCGTATATCGGACGGTTAAACAATGATGAGAGGAAGCTAGTTGAAGAATTGTCCATTTTTGGACTTACACCGAAACAAATGTATCCCATCGTATGACAGAAAGACAAGAAGAACAAGTCAACAATGAAGACAATCTACAATGCATGATCGAGATTGGAATCTAATTGTATGAAAACAAGAATGACGATGCAGCAGGTGTTGAAGTTGCTTGCCAAGAATCACTATATGGACTACCAAAGAAGACATCTACAGAATAATAAAGTACTCTCAATATTTTGGGCTCATCCTGATTGCACATATTTAATTGGTCAGGTCCTTCGCTGACGTATTGGTCCTTGATTGTACATATAAGAAAAATAAATGCAAGATAACTCATTTTCACATGGTTGGCTTCACGTCTACGAAGAAAACTTTTTCCGTCGCTTTTTTGCTTCATGAAGAGTGAGACAGTTGAAGATTACACATAGGCGTTGAGGAAACTTAAATCACTTTACACTAGACACGGAGAGTCCTCTGTTTTTGTCACTGACAAAGAATATGCCCTAATAAATGCTATAGTTATTGTATTTCCTCACGCGCATAGACTATTATGCACTTGGCATGTAAATCGGAATATCCAAGCACAATGTAAGACGAAGTTCCAAAAGGTGAATGGTAAAATTAACATGGTCCGCTTCGAGAAATTCGACAGCAATTGGAATCAAGTAGTAAAAAAAGTTATTTGACATCATGGTACATGTTCAAAGAAAAGTGGGAGACGAGTAACCCGGCATGCATTTCTTATATCAAATATACTTGGCTAGAACAACATAAAGAACAGTTCGTCTTAACATGGATGAATATGGTGAAGCATTATGACATAATTACTACCAACCGGGTCGAAAGATCACGAATATGGTAAGGCATGTCTGCAGGCCTAATATCATACAGGACTATATAATTTTTCTACAGTCCAACATGCAGTTGCGACGGTGGACGGAAAACTGAAGTTCGAAACCCTAAAATGTGTTCGAACTTCAGAAATCCGCCAAAATTGAACTTAAATTGGGTTCGATATAATTCATTTGAAGTTACTACACTATGATTTGTACACATAAACAAGGATTGAGAAAAGGATTTATGCAAATGTAATGAAAATTACAGACATAAAAATGGAAATGGAGAAGAACGAGGAAAAAGATATGTACCTGATTGTGAAGAAGGTTTGGACGCCATCGATTATTGCTTAGAATTACAAACATAAAATTGGAATTGAAGGAGGTGGTGGAGAAACATCCAAGAATTTTGGAGGAGGTGGAGAAAGATTTGAAGAGAATTTGAAGAGCGAGAGAAAGAGTAGAAATTAGAATGAAGAGGTTTTGGAGGGTTTGAGGGTGGGCACCACTAGCAAATTTTGGACTAGATTGGATAAAATTTCCTTTAGACCAGCACCAAGACTTGTTTGTCCAGAGCAAAATTTGTAGTGCCTTTAGCAATTGTCTTAAAGGCCGTCAGAAAGGTTCTTTTGGAATTGTAGCACTGCATAAGAGGAAATTTCGAACTTGATTTGATTTGGGATTGCTACCGCACTCTAAAAAGTCGTAGCAAAAAACAACAACTTGTATAAGGCTGCTGTAAAAAGCAGTTCCACAATAGAACTGATTTTAGAAAAAAAAAACTTTTTGATAAGCAATGATTACCAAACATATCGCTTTCCAAGTAAACAAAAACATCAAAATAATAAGAACCCAATAGCGTTTACATCATGGATTTTATATCAGTTTAAAATTTAAGTTCTGAAATATCCAACTGAAAATTTTAGATCATGAATTTTATTTTTGGTTTCTTATTTTCATAATATCCTCATTTTTAGTTTGTTTTTAGTTTGTCCTTCTACTTATGTTCAGAACATAAACAATAAAATTCAAAAAATTTAATTGAACATGTCAGACTTAAATAAAATCCAGCATCAAAATGCTAATTAGTGAAAATAATAATAACTGTTATTATTATTTTTAAACTTATATTCCACTGCAGATGGACTATGAGGCAACAGCTGGCCTATGCGCATACTCCAGGAGGCCTATGTGTCTTGGTGAGCTTCGGCTCTAACGATTTTCAAGTCTTCCCGAGAGTGACCCAGAGTGTTCCAGAAGTTCTTGTATGAACTTGCTGATTCCTCGGAACAGATCGTCTATGGGACGAATCTTGCTTTGAGCAACGATGACCTGTTTACCCCAGCAAGGAGATAATTTTTGCTTTTCTCTTGTTGTTTTCGTTCTATCTCATTGTAGCGCCTGCGAACGCAAGAGAAGAACGGTTTTGGTTATTTCTTCTTCGTCCTTCTATGATGTGAATGTTATTGCCGGGAACGCCGGGGCACGCTTTTCGATAGAAAATACAGAAACTGAAACAGTTGTAAAGACAACGTGGAAATAAATTTCCAAGAGCAAAAAGCTTACAGCTTCTTAATTGTTGATTAAGCCTTTATACCATTAATAATTAATCCCACATGGCACACACCCATGTGCACTACATGTGCATCTCCATAAAGAGAAAAGACTCATATATATGGAGATACACATTCCTTTCTAGCCGATGTGGGACTAAAAACCAAAACAAAAGGCTAAAAACCCAACAATCCCCCACATATCTCTATATATATGAGTACGAGTGTTCCCCACAGTAATTGTCCATTATGCTTTTAGGATAGATGCCACTTAAGACTTGAATCTTCCCACGTGAGTCAAACAACAGACTACAAATACAAGAATGGACTAAACCTTGAATTCTGCATCATAGCTGAAATTCTTTCCACTCACATAATGTAGTTACATGTGCTTCTGGCTACACATTAAAGGCCCTGTGCCAGCCTGGTTTCAGTGTATAATTTTGGGTGTCTACAAGTTTACCCTCAAGAGACGGCCTGATATCTCTGTCATACACTATAGGTGAGTTCATTATAAAGAGACATGGCATGAAGCGCTTTGCGCTTCCCTTGCGGTGCTACGCCGCTATGACATGGCTTAAAGCCGAGGCCTTACCCCGTACCGGAAACCTCATCGTAGTGTCATACTACAGTAGCATGAGACAACCGCCTCTTTGTAGTGCCAAACTACCCAGCATGAAGCCTTAGGCTCCCTTGTGGTGTTACGCCGCAACGACATGGCTTGCAAGGCCGAGGCTTTATCCCTAACCGGGTACCTCATGGTGGTGTCGTGCCACTATAACATGAGGAACTCCTCCTCTTTGTAGTGCTGACTACACCCCTCATTATATTTAACATACAGCATTAGGCTAACTGCCTATTTGCGGTGCTACGCCGCTGTGATTTAGCCTGCAAAGCCGAGGCTTTATCCTATTCCTGGGCATCACCCCACATATAGGAACCTCATTGTGGAGTCACCCTACTGTAGCATAGAGTTTCACTCCTTGTAGTGCTGCTCTACCGTGCTTCCTGTAAAGCACTCCAGGCATTCACTCTGCCTGAGAACTCATTAAGGCAATTAAGCCAACCTTCCCACAGGAACCGTTTTCCGTAGAAAACAATAGTAGACAACAGTGGTTATAGGTTCGTAACCTCTCCATGCCCAATAGAACATGTACCCACCGTTCCTGATATTCTTCCGATTAGTGGTCCTCCCTTGAACCAAAAGCTAGACGCCTAGTAGATAAATCTTTGAACTAATAGCATAAAACTTTATGGTAGGAATACAATAATACAATATCAGAATGCCTTCAAGCCCATTTTACAAGCTGTGTCATCAACCAGCGGCGCTTGAGACCCTTGGTGAACGGATCCGCCAGATTCTCCTGACTCCGAACATCAATTACTGTAATAACACCTCTCTTGATAAGATCATGTACTGCCCTGTGCTTCAACCGCACAGTCCTCTTCTTTCCGTTGATAAGGTCATTTGATGCCACCGCCGCAGTCGCCTGGTTGTCGCAGTATATTGGTATCGCCGGTATTTGTGCTCCAACCACTGGAAGATCATACATGAGCTCCCGAAGCCATTCTGCTTCCTCGGCTGCGGTATCTAGTACAAAGAACTCAGATTCCATGTATGACCGCGAGAGCATAGTCTGCTTCTTCGACTTCCACGATATAGCAGCTCCACCCATTGTGAAAATGAATCCACCTGTGGACCTCTCGCTCTCCACCTCCGAGCACCAATTGCATCACTGAAGCCTTCCACTACCTACGGATTTCCGCTGTAGTACAGTGCATATGTCTGAGTCTTCTTGAGATATCTCATAACCCGTTTCACAGCTTTCCAGTGTTCAGCACCTGGGTTGCTCGTGAAACGACTCAGCATTTCCACGGCGAAAGCTATGTCAGGTCTTGTGGCAGTAGTAGCATACATCAAACTCCCGATTACGCTTGCATACTCCAGCTGCCTGATGCTTTCCCCTGAATTAGGCTTCAGCTTCAGATCATACCTGTACGGCGTATCGATCCCTGGAAGATCCCGATACCCATAACGAGTGATCATTTTCTCAATATAATGAGACTGTGACAGCGCTAGTCCAGTGTCTGTCCGGATGATCTTGATTCCTAAGATCACATCAGCTTCCCCCAAGTCCTTCATACTGAACTTGCTTGAGATGAATTTCTTTGTCTCCGTGACACAGCTAATATCCGTACCTAGGATAAGCATGTCGTCCACGTACAGACAAACGATCACACCTCTTCCATCAGCGAACTTCGTGTAAACACACTTGTCCGTATCGCTAACTATTTAGCCATTTGACCTTATAACTTTGTCAAATTTCTCATGCCACATCTTGGGAGCCTGTTTAAGACCGTACAAAGATTTTACCAACTTATAGACTTTGTCTTCAAGACCACTGATGACAAATCCCTCTGGCTGTTGCATGTAAATCTCTTCGGTCAGCTCGCCATTTAGGAAAGCCGTCCTGTTTAAGACCGTACAAAGATTTCACCAACTTATAGACTTTGTCTTCAAGACCACTGATGACAAATCCCTCTGGCTGTTGCATGTAAATCTCTTCGGTCAGCTCGCCATTTAGGAAAGCCGTATTCACATCCATCTGATGTATCACCATTTTATGTATTGCTGCGAGAGCAATCAACAATCTGATGGTGGTCATCCGGGCTACTGGAGCATACGTGTCAAAATAGTCAATCCCCTGCTTCTGAGAAAATCCTTTGGCTACTAACCTAGCCTTGAACTTGTCAATAGTTCCGTCTGCTTTCATCTTCTTCTTGAAGATCCATTTGCATCCGATGGGTTTCGCTCCTTCAGGAAGATCAACCAACACCCAAGTGTTATTTGAGGTGATGGAATCAATCTCATTGTCAATCGCCTCCTTCCAGAAAACTGCGTCTGTGGTCTTCATCGCCTCATCATAGGTAAGCGGATCTGCTTCCACATGATAGGTGACAAAGTCACTTCCGAAGTCCTTCGGCCTCCTCACACGCTTAGCTGACGGCTCAGCTTGTTC
Organism: Iris pallida; assembly: GCA_029216955.1. Taxonomy (NCBI): domain Eukaryota; kingdom Viridiplantae; phylum Streptophyta; class Magnoliopsida; order Asparagales; family Iridaceae; genus Iris; species Iris pallida. The sequence continues at coordinate 25,988,647 of JANAVB010009398.1, read as the reverse complement.
TGGTTCAACCGTTGTATCAACAACAACATCTTCTTGGACCACATTTTCATTGAAGACTTCACTCTCTTGTGCACCCTCATTATTCTCCGGAACATCCGGAAGAACAATATTCTTGTGCCTTGCAAACTTGTCTTCAAAATATTCTGCATCGCGAGATTCAATGATATGATTTGACTCAATATCAAGAAATCTCCGAGCATCACTCTTCTCGGCATACCCCAAGAAGATCGTCTTTGTAGTCCTTGTCCCAAGCTTCTGAATCTTTAGATCTGGAAGCTTGACATACGCCAGACACCCCCACACTCGAATGACATTCAAGTTAGGTCTGACCTTGAACCAGAGTTCATGAGGAGTAACGTCTGAAGTTGCATGAGGCACTCTATTTAGAATAAAAGTGGCCGTCAATGCAGCTTCTCCCCAGTAGCACTTAGGAAGGCCAGTAGTCAACAACATTGAATTTATCATTTCTGTCAACGTCCTATTTTTCCTCTCAGCTACTCCGTTTGATTGAGGAGAGTACGGAGCCGTAGTCTCATTGACAATTCCATGTTCCTTACAGAACGATGCGAATTCATGAGACCTGTACTCCCCACCTCGATCACTTCTTATCCTTTTGAGTTGTTGTCCAGTCTGCCGCTCAGCTTCGGCTCTGAACTCCTTGAACTTCTCGAATGCTTCGTCTTTAGCCTTCAGCAAGTAGACGAACGCATACTTTGATAAGTAATCGATGAAGGTTATGAAATACTTCATCCCGGCCTTTGTAGAGAACTGTTTGAAGTCACAGATATCGGAGTGAACCAACTCCAGAAGATCTGTACTTCGATTAACCCGAGGAAAGGGTTTCCTTGTGATCTTCGTTTGAGCACAAACTTCACATTTCTCTACCTTACCCCCACATTTGGAGATAAGTCCTAGAATAGACATTCTGTTTATTCGTTTACAATGAACATGTCCTAGCCTATTATGCCACAACTTAAGAGTATAAGCAGAAGGAGTGATTTCATTAATCACATTAATTACATTGGACTGATTTACAAGCTGAATTTTGAACATTCCTTCGGTATAAAAAGCTTTCCCGAAATATGTTCCCTTGATAGACATCACCATCTGGCCAGCATTGATGTCCATCCTGAGGCCTGCATTGCAGAGTAGGCCTCCCGAGATCAGGTTCTTGGCGATAGCAGGTACGTGCTTCACGCCTTGAAGCGTCAGAGACTTGCCAGAAATTAGCTTCAGAATAACCGTCCCGATCCCTAGCACTTCAGCTTGTGCTTGGTTCGCCATCACAACCGCTTCAGAAGTGGGTGTGTAGGTGGTGAACCACTCCTTACTGGAGCAGACATGGCAGGTGGCTCCAGTATCTACCCACCAGTCTGAATCAGATCCTACAGTATCAACCTGTCCAATCATAGCAATTACATCAGTAATCATTGAGACTTTGCTAGGCTCACCTTGCTCTGATTTCTTGGCCGGTGCTGTGCATTCACTTTTGAAATGGCCCAACTGGCCACACTTGAAACAAGGCATCTTTGCCTTAGATTTCTTTGACTTGAAAGAAGTTCCCTTAACATTCAAGTTGTTAGGGTTCTTCTTCTTCTTCTGGAAATCTGCACGCTTTCCCTTTCCCTTTGGTTCCCTTGATGAAACCAAGTTTGCGTTAGCCATCTGCTTGGAAAGCGTGTCAACTTTATGTTGACCCCTCATCTGGTCTTCAACATAAATTTCCTGCAGGAGATCTTCAAGGGTGATCTCCAGCTTCTTCCTATGCATGTTTGCATAGAACTTACTCCACCCAGCGGGGAGCTTTGAGACAATCCCTCCAACAACAAACTTGTCGGGGAGGGGCATAGCCTCGTCTTCCAACTTCTGTCGCAGCTTCAGAAATTCTTTGACCTGCGGCAGCATGGACTTCTCGTCCTCAAAGAGCCATTTGTGATATTTTTCAACCACAAATATTTTGCTCCTGTTCTTGTCTTCTTCGTACAGTTTTTCCAGAGACTCCCATATGTCTCTGGCAATTAGTTTCTTACTGTAGGATTTTGCTAGAGAATCCTCCATAGCATTCAGGATAAGCAACCTGCAAATGCTATTCTCCCTTCTCCACTTGGCCTGAAGTTTAGTAGCCACAGTAATTGCGGCAACAGACCCAGTATTTGGAACAGTAGGTTCCTCTTCAAGCAGTACGTGATCAACGTCTCTAAGTTGAAGAGTGAGATAAACCTTCCTCTTCCAGACTTGATAATGCTCTCCATCAAACTTCTCTAACTTACAGAAGTCAGTGTTTAGGAGAGAAGAATTAATATTTTCCATCGTAGCAATAAAGCTTTGAGCAACGGTGATTATTCACCCCAGCATTTCCATCTCTCGCCTGTCATCCTTCTGTTGCCTTCAGTAGTTCTGTCAGTATCTTCTTTTTAGAAGGCACTACTGCCAGTTTGCTACGATCACGAAAATCTCTTTAGATTATTCGTGTATTACGATATCTTTTTAGATCTCGTAATTTACAGAATCCTTCTGGATCTCTGTTGCAAAACCTTCTTTAAGGAATTACATTTGAAACGTTGTCTTTACAACTGTTTCAGTTTCTGTATTTTCCATCGAAAAGCGTGCCCCGGCGTTCCCGGCAATAACAGTGAACGTTCTATCTCAATTGCAACTGCGTTTGCAAGGAAGAACGAATTTTATTCTTTGTTTGCTTGTAACTTGGTTTTTCTGGATTCAAAAAGTTCGGGGAGCAAGTCTCTTGCATGAATTCCTGGACTTTTCTTCAGGATTAAATAGAGTGCAGACTAAAATGGGAAGAGAGAGAGTTAGGTTACATTGTTTGAACCGGAGGAGGTCGGAGAGCTGCAGATGTGCGGAGGGGAGGTAGCCGAGGCGCAGGCGGGAGGCGAGGAGGGAGCGGGTCAGGCAGCGGACGAGGGCGTCCGGGAGGATGTTCCGCTCCAGTTAGGCCAGCAAGCAGAGAGCAGTAGTGATTAAAAAAAAAAGGGAAGGAAGGAAGTGAGTGATTTGAGTGAGATGGCGAGTTTGGTAAAGATGCCCTACGAGTGGGGACCGACACGAGATGTATCGTAAACCAGCCACCATGTTATCCCGAACAATGGACAGCCGACATGGGACGCCGGCATGGGACGCAGATCACCCCTGCGGTTAGTAAGAAGCACATTAAATTATTTTAATAATTATGTTATTTTACTCTCAAAATATTTGGATGATATCATCTTCCATTATGTGACATCTGACATGGCAGCTGACATAACAACTGACATAAAAAAATTTAAGCCAAAAATTAATTACCCGAATTTTTTAATGCTAATGTTAATTTTAATTTTAATTTTAATTTTAATTTTAATTTTAATTTTAATTTTAAAATTTTGTCATGTCAGTTGCCATGTCAACAACCATGTCATATGCCACATCATCGGAGATGATATCATCCAAATATTTTGGGAGCCAAATAACAATTTTGTTATTTTAAATTAATGCTATTAGTACCTCCAAAATGTGCTTCTAAAATCTCTCTCTTTACATGGCAACTGAGTTGGCATCTGATATGTCAGCTGACGTGACAAATTCTAACCCAAAAATTAATTATCTAATTTTTTAATATTAAAATTCTGGTAAATATTCTAGTTCTTGCAATAGAACAGAATAGGAGATGAATGGGAATAGAGAGAGAGTTACGTTACATTGTTTGAAGCGGAGAAGGTCGGAGAGCTGCAGATGAGCGGAGGGGAGGTAGCCGATGCGCAGGCGGGAGGCGAGGAGGGTGCGGGTCAGGCGGCGGACGAGGGCGTCGGGGAGGATGTTCCGCTCCAGCGAGGCCAGCACCACCTTCACCGTCGCATCGTACGGCATCTTTACCAAACTCGCCATCTCACTCAATCGCTCACTTCCTTCCATCCTTTTATCACTACTGCTCTCTGCTTGCTAATGGTAATGCTATATAATTATATGATCCCAACAACTAGATTATCTATCAATTCATACGCTAACATTAAAAAAAGAATTTAACTAAATAATTAAGAGAAAAATTAATCTACTATGTTTATACAAAGCTAATTGGCCACGTTGAATGTTTATAGGTACTGTGTAAGAAAGAAAAACGTTGGAACAATTATAGGATAATCATATTTTAATTACTGCCAGCACGATGGACTGCTCTTTACTTATAACAATGGCTTACTGAATAGACTAAAAATATATCACATTGTTGACAAAAGAAACATGATGTTGATAATACGGCATACATGAAACCAAAACAAAAAACATATAACAATAGCGTGAACGTCTCAGTTTATTTGATTTCAACCGTCGAAATAGTCAAGATCGAATAAACCAAAAATCTAAAACTGAAACCGAACCGAAATTAACTATAACATAAACTGAATCGAAAAAATCGATTCAGATTATTCGGTGGAACTATTTCTATTGTTTATATGTCGAACCCAAAGTTAAAATTGTGCTTAAATTGTATTAAAATATATAGATTTTTATATATATGGTTGTTGTATTTCAAAGTTGGACTAAACAATTATCAAAGTTGCGCGCGCACGCGCGCGCGCGCGCACACACACACACACACACACACACACATATATATATATATAAACATTTTTAATTATAAAATATGTATAGAATCAAGAATATTTACATAATTGTATAAGTCTTATTCAATTTTTAGTTTTAGACCGAAATCGAAATCTGAAAGTGAATAAGATGTATTTTCAAAACCGAAACATAACCGGATTTTTTTCAAATCGAACTGAATCTGTTACTCGTTCGAGTCACTTTTCGGTCTACAACGGAATAATGCTCACACCAAAACTCAGGTCTTCTCACCAATGCATACATTATGATATGATAAGATGATCAAAGGAAGTTCAAATCAAAACCTTCAGGGTTTCAATCTCAGATTGGTAAGTACAAAAATAATGGTTGAGAAAAAGAAAGAGCAGCAATAGTTCTACAGGTAAGGTTGGAGTAGTCAAATGGGAATTCCTTTGGTGACAAACAAACAATTTTATTTCTTCTTAAAAAGAAAGTGTGCAATCATCCATTCTTCTCCATTGTTGTAAGCAAAGAGCTCGGCCACCGAAATAAAGAAAGTCCGCCAATAAGCAGTCCACTTGGTAGCTGAATCCTTCCCGTAGGTGGATTCCATAATCGGTCTAATGGCAGCCGCATTTTGATCCATCCTTTTGAGCCACTCTTCACTGCATGATACAATTAACAGTTAATTAGCCGCCATGTCCTAGTTTTCATAACTACCTTAATCAAAGCAAAATGTTAAAAAAAAAACACATGCATGCATGAGTTTGTTTAAGATGGCTTTTGCTTTTCTTGAGATGTCTGGCGATACGCATGGAACTTTGTGCACGCTGCATTGCATATCTTTTGGGTCCACTGTCCCCAACTTCCACTAGTTTTTATAAATGGAAGGAACAACACGTCCTCGTGGCTCGCTCGATCCACCGATCTTCCGCCACCCATCTAGGGTCTTATGCCTCTCCTCGGTAACCATAAGGGTCTTATGCCATTGCCTAAGATGGATGTTAAGGGTGTGTTTGGTAGGAAAGATTGAAAAGTGAGAGGAAGGAAAAAGAGTTGATATATATTTTCCATTCTTATGAAAAGGAAATACAATTTTCTTCCTTTGTGTTTGGTAGGAGGGATGAAAAATTGGAGGAAAAACACTTTTCTTTGTTTGGTACGGAAAGAAAAGGAGAAGGAAGAAAAATAAAAAATATATGTTTTACCAATTATATCCTCAACTAAATTATTTATTTACCATTCAACTTCATTGAACAATTTTTAAATAATATAATTTCTATAGGATATAATTGTAAACTAGGATATGCATCCACTTTTCCTCCCACTTTTGGGGGGATTGAATTTCTTAGGTTTGGAAGGAAAATTAATCCATCCACTTTTCCTTCCCTCTACTTTTCCTTCCTAACCAAACAAGAGAAAATTAATCATTCCATCCACTTTTTCCTCCTACATTTTCCTTCCTCTCACTTTTTCCTCCTACCAAACACACCCTAAGTGTAGTGTTTATCTTTAGTCATTAGTTTAGCTAATCATTATGCTTTGTATTTTGTCTTTACCCTTGTGTTTAGTATATATAGATAATGATGCCTAAATGAAATGTAGACTTTCTTCTAAACTACACCAGGCTCAACCAGAGTCTCGATGCTAACAGGGGAGAGTTTGCTTTAATTTGGTAGATATTATGCCTGAATGTTACGAAAATCGATCTATCAGTTTTCAAGTCCAGTGGTCTTCAGGTCCTACTTTCAGCTATAAATTCTGCCCTCGTAGGTTACTATATTTTACCTTTATGAAATTGTCGGTATCCGTCATGTATCCCTTACCCATATCGTGTCTTTTTTCGTATCCGTGTCCATATTCGTGAAACATGGCAAACAAATGACAGTGCAAAAACCTAGTGGATAATATAGTTTCAGGGTTCTATTATACATAGAACTGTCATCGTATCTAAAAAAAAAAATCATAGTCCCAGTTTTCAACACAAGAACTTCAAATTTTCCATCTAATTAACATCTTTTGTAAATTTTATCGAGCTATGATCTCACTAACATAGTATAATTGCAAACTTTCAGGAAAACATTTCACTAATATGCTGATGTTGAAGCATACCTTGTCCGTGCATAATGCATCCCGTTCACAAGCCAATGGTTGACTACGGCTACATCCTCCTGCAGAAATGAATCAAATATTGGAGGTATGCATATTCACATAGATATATAAAAATATAAAGAAACATTCAATCAAAGACTAGATACTACAAAGGGCTGGTGCAAGAAGGTAAAAATAGTTAAAAAAGACTAGGGTTGAATATTATGTCAATTTCAATATTTTCCCCAAAAAATTGGGAAACACTTCGTTGTTGTTGTTGTTGTTGTTGTTGTTGTTGTTGTTGATGATGATGTTGATCATTTCAATATTTTGCAGAAAGAGTGTATAATATGCGTGTGCGTGTGCGTGCGCGCGTGTTGAATATAAACTTCTGAGCAACAAATACACACACAAAATCAATGCTTTCCCCAGTAGCACCTTGATGCAATCAAAATCAATGCTATAGCTTTGTTCAACAAGCAAAATGACTGCAAATGAGAAAATTGCAACTAAAGATGAGTACAAATATGCTGCTTCTAGTTGCGAATACCTCAAAACTTGCCACAGAATCAAAAGTTGAGAAAAGAGATACTAGCCTATAGAGATTGCCACTTCACCTGGAAATAGAGAAGAAGGTTTGCAGAAGGCATTGTTCCTCCACTGAAGAAGTATCTCGTAATCCAATCATCATCACTTAGGTCCTGAACAAGAAATCACCAGAAATCCTAAGGTATGAAAAAAGGTGTCGTAATCCCAATCATCACTTAGGTCCTGAACAAGATGTTGGAAATAAACTTGATTTTGCGATAATATTTTGAGCCCAACAAATTAATCCACTACCATTGGGCTTTGTCCATTAGGTCCATTTTAGTTTTGAGTTTAGTCCATGTTCTAGGAACTTCTTTACCTAGAAAGTTCATGAAAAATATCTATGTTCATGAAAAATATCTATGTTCTAGAGAGATCTTAATATTAATTGTAAAAGAGTCTAGAATGATTCCATACTATATTTAATAAGTGTGTAGACTCTTCCAAGAGCCCTATAAAAAGGGGTGCTCTCTCCTCATTTTGTACACAACAAAAATTAAGAAGCTTAGTGCTATTATAAAATCTCTTCTCTTCCATTCTTCTCTTGTACCAAATCTTCTCTCTATAATTTTCTCCCACTCCAAATTTGCTTCTCCTAACTAGTTGGTCCACCACAATTCCAACACAAGATACCAGTTATATCTGTAATGAGCAATTACATTCTAAATATGATCAAAGATGTCAAATTGAGGTATGAAAAAAGGTGTCGATCATTAATCATTAAGTTCAAATTTTGTACCAACAAAAGAATGCCAGTCAATACCTCAAAATGGTAAGCAAATACTTTGTGGCAGAAGTGATGAACAAATAAAAGACCATCCTGCTTCATCCAAGTGGATATCTTTTTTAGGAGCTCCTTGTAGTTCTTCATGTGCTGCACAAGGGAAATCAAATACATACATCATTATATGTTAACACCAAGCGATATTATACCAGCCAATCAAGCAAATACCTCAAACATCTCTATTGATATAATTCGGTCATAAGATGCCTCCATTTCAAGCTTGCTGATATCAGCGACAATGATCTTTACGTTCGACAGCTGAAAGTCACTGAAACAGAAAATCTATTAGCTCCACTAAAAAAATGCAGAATGCAAAATTTCAAAAGGCATGTAGCCACTGTTAGTAAAAGATAATGCACGGTTGACACTGAATTTCGAACTTGAATCTTGACACCATTTACTCTAGGCTTAGAAACCAAAGCTCCTCCCAGGAAACTAGATATGCTTCTAACCGGAAATATTAATACAAGTGTAGGATGTTAGTCCCGGACTTGATCAAAGATGGTAGACTCAATGTCGAGATCAGAGGTTCAAACAAACGTTCCCCTTCTGATTATTCTCGAGATCCACGAGGAACACTATAATATAAATCTGATTACAAAAGCAACAATAATCAGAAGATAAATCTCACATTCTTCCTCACCATGCGTAGAGATCAAAATTCTACATGGGACGTGTCATCACACGTAGAGGATGATTTTCATCGTGGGTGACAGTTATTCGCGTAGAGACCCAACTTTGCTGCTTTTTACGCACAGAGGGTCTAGTCTATAAATAGACTTATTTTTGACATAGACAGGATCAAGAGATCAAAAGAGAGATACAGGAGAGGAGATTCTGAGAAAACTCATACTTCCATAGTGATATTCCTAGAAGCATTTCTTCAACTTTTTCTCAAGAACATGGTGAAGCAAAGCAGGAAAGCATTTGACTGTGCCATCAGTGCCGTTGTTCGATACCTTTCTGTTGACTTAGTTCTTCCGATTGTTCGTCTTCTTCAAGCAGTTTTCTTCATCATCATTGTATGGTCCAAGGAACAAAGTGATCGCTCTCAGATCAGACTTCCATAGCAATGCTTTCCAGAACAATTTGTACTTTTGTTCTTTTTCTAGTTTTCTTTCAAAAGCCAATTTTAGGCATTTTGTTAAGTGAAACAAAATGACGACTTTGCTGGGGACGACCTTCTCCTCTGACAAGAAGGCAATTGCTCAATATGATGATGTGTCGGTCGGATCGACAAAGAAGACTTCTTCCTCGCAATCGCAGTTGCTGACGGACTGAATTTAGTTCAGAAAATAAATCTCACGTTCTTCCTCGCAATCGCAGTTGCTGACGGACAGAACTGAGTTACAACTCAGATGAAGGAGAAGAAAGAAGAAAGAAGAAGAGGAAAAGTTCTTGCTGGGGTGAATTAAGATCACCGTTGCTCAAAGCAAGATTCGCCCCACCACGATCTGCTTCCAGGAACCAGCAAGTTCTAGAGAACTCCTGGAACGCTCGTCAGTCAATATTTGAGACTTGAACGGGCTTTCTGGACTTTACGGACTCCCTTAACTTTCTTCATTGGTGCATCTTTCAAAGGAAGCCAATGGATTCTATTTATAAAGTGGAGTGAGACTTCACCTCTTCTCTTATCCGATGTGGGACTAAAATATCAATACTCAAAAATAGAGTTTGATATTTTAGATCATCCCAAAATCAGCATAGAAGTGTGCCAGTCCACGCCTACCCTGCGAACACTCCCGTGCATGCACGAGACATCCTGGAGTCCGTGTCCGAGTCGGAGCAACAAAATCAACTTACATCTTTGTTGAAATTAATCATTTTTCCTTCTAGAAAAATACTCCCACATGACACACACTTGTGCCCCACCACACCTCATGTGCACACCTCAACACAAGCAATGCATTATATTGAGATACTTACCATTTGGTGTAGTCGATGTGGGACTATCTTTCCTAGTCCAAAGGCAAAAACACCAACAATTCCCCACATATCTCAATATATGGGTTGAGCGTTCCCCACAGTGACTGTCCATCATGCATTAGGAGAGATGTCACTACGACTTGAATCTTCCCACATAGGTTAAATAACAGCATGATACAAGAATGGACTAAGCCTTAAATTCTGCACAATAACTGCAATTCTTCCTACTCACATAATGACATTAACTGTGCTTCTGGCTGCACATTAAAGACCTTGTACCAGCCTGATTTCAGTGTATAATTTTTGGGCGTCTACAAGTTTACCCTCAAGAGACGGCCTGATATCTCTGTCCATACACTATAGGTGAGTTCTTTATAAAGAGTCATGGCATGAAGCATTGTGCTTCTTTGCGGTGCTACGCCGCTATGACATGGCTTAAAGCCGAGGCTTTACCCCACCTGGGTACCTCATCGTAGTGTCATACTACTGTAGCATGAGATCACAAGCCTCTTTGTAGTGCCAAACAACCCAGCATGAAGCCTTGCGCTTCCGTGCGGTGTTACGCCGCTATGACATGGCTCGCGAAGTCGAGGCTTTACCCTACCTGGTACCTCTTCGTGGTGGCATGCCACTGTAACATGAGGACATCGTCCTCTTTGTAGTACTGTCTACCTCTCTTTATTATGATTATCATACAGCATTAGGCTACCTGCCTATTTGCGATGCTACTCCACTGTGACTTAGCTCACAAAGCCGAGGCATTCCCCCTAACCGGGAACCTCATGGTGGAGTCACCCCACTATAGCATGAAGTTACACTCCTTGTAATGCTGCGCTACCGTGCTTCCTGTAAAGCACTTCCAGGCATTCATTCTGCCTGAGAACTCATTAAGTCTTTTAAGCCAACCTTCCCACAGGATTCGTTTTTCGCAGAAAACAATAGTAGACAACAGTGGTTGTAGGTCCGTAACCTCTCCATGTCACAGAGGACAAGTATCCACCGTTCCTGATATTCTTCCGGTTAATAGTCCTTCCTTAAACCAAAAGCTAGATGCCTAGTAGATTTCTCTTTGAACTAATAGCATAAGACTTTATGGTAGGAATGTAATAACACAATATCAGAATACCTTCAAGCCCATTTTACAAGCTGTGTCATCGACCAGCTGGCGCTTGAGGCCCTTGTTGAACGGATCCGTCAGGTTCTCCCGACTCTGAACATCAATCACTGCAATAACACCCCTCTTGATGAGATCGTGTTCTGCCCTGTGCTTCAACCGCACAGTCCTCTTCTTTCCGTTGAAGAGGTCATTTGATGCCACCGCAGCAGTCGCCTGGTTGTCGCAGTATATCGGTATCGCCGGTATTTGTGTCCCAACTACAGGAAGATCATACATGAGCTACCGAAGCCATTCTGCTTCCTCCGCTGCGATATCAAGTGCAAAGACTCAGATTCCATGGATGACCGCGAGAGCATAGTCTCCTTCGATTTTCACGATATAGCAGCTCCATCCATTGTGAAAATGTATCCACCTGTGGACCTCTCGCTCTCCACTTCTGAGCACCAGCTGGCATCACTGAAGTCTTCCACTACTGACGGATCTCCGCTGTAGTGCAGTGCATATGTCTGAGTCTTCTTGAGATATCTCATAATCCGTTTCACAGCTTTCCAGTGCTCAATGCCTAGGTTGCTCGTGAAACGACACAGCATTCCCACGACGAAAGCTATGTCAGGCCTTGTGGCAGTAGTAGCATACATCAAACTTACGATTACGCTTGCATACTCCAGCTGCCTAACGCTTTTTCCTGAATTAGGCTTCAGCTTCATATCACACCTGTACGGCATTTCGATCCCTGGAAGATCCTGATACCCGTAACGAGTGATAATCTTCTCAACATAATAAGACTGTGACAACGCTAGTCCAGTGTCTGTCCGGATGATCTTGATCCCTAAGATCACATCAGCTTCCCCCAAGTCCTTCATACTGAACTTGCTCGAGATGAACTTCCTTGTCTCCGTGACACTGCCCATATCCGTACCTAGGATCAGCATGTCATCCACGTACAGACAAACGATCACACCTCTTCCATCAGCGAACTTCGTGTAAACACACTTGTCCGTCTCGCTGACCATGTAGCCATTTGACCTTATAACCTTGTCAAATTTCTCATACCACATTTTGGGAGCTTGCTTTAAACCGTACAAGGATTTCACCAACTTGTAGACTTTGTCTTCAAGACCTTTGACGACAAACCCTTCTGGTTGTTGCATATAAATCTCTTCGGTCAACTCGCCATTCAGGAATGCCGTTTTCACATCCATCTGATGTATCACCATTTTATGTATCGCTGCGAGAGCAATCAACATTCTGATGGTGGTCATCTGGGCTACTGGAGCATACGTGTCAAAGTAGTCGATCCCCTGCTTCTAAGAAAACCCCTTTGCCACTAGCATGGCCTTGAACTTGTCAATGGTTCCATCAGCTTTCATCTTCTTCTTTAAAATCCACTTGCATCCGATAGGTTTTGCTCCTTCAGGTAGATCAACCAACACCCAAGTGTTATAATAGGTGATTGATTCAATTTCTTTGTCTATCGTCTCCTTCCAGAAAACAACATCTCTGGTCTTCATCGCCTCATCATAGGTAAGCGGATCTGCTTCCACATGATAGGTGATGAAGTCATCTCCGAAGTTCTTCGGCCTCCTTGCTCGTTTCGACGACGGCTCAGCGAGTTCTGGTTCAATCGTTGTCTCCTCAGCAACAACTTCATCTTGGACAACTGGCTCATTGAAGATCTCAGTCTCCTTTGCACCTTCATCATTCTCCGGAATGTCCGTTAGAACAATGTTCTTGTGCCTTGCAAACTTGTCTTCAAAATATTCAGCAAGATACGATGATATGATTTGACTCAATATCAAAAAATCTCCGAGCATCACTCTTCTCGGCATACCCCAAGAATATCGTCTTCGTAGTCCTTGTCCCCAGCTTCTGAATCTTCAGATCTGGGAGCTTCACATAAGCCAGACACCCCCACACTCGAATGACATTCAAGTTAGGTCTGACTTTGAACCAGAGTTCACGAGAAGTTACGTCCGAAGTTGCATACGGCACTCTATTTAGAATAAAAGTGACCGTCAATGCAGCTTCTCCCTAGTAGTATTTGGGAAGACCCGCAGTTAGCAGCATTGAGTTCATCATTTCTGTCAACGTTCTGTTCTTCCTCTCCGCTACTCCGTTAGATTGAGGAGAATACGGAGCAGTAGTCTCGTTTATGATTCCATGTTCTTTGCAGAATGATGTGAATTCATGAGACCGATACTCTCCGCCTCGATCACTCCTTAGCCTCTTGAGTTGTTCAGTTTGCCATTCAGCCTCGGCCCTGAACTCCTTGAACTTCTCGAACGCTTCGTCTTTAGATTTGAGCAAGTAGACGAACGCGTACTTTGAGAAGTCATCGATGAAGGTTATGAAATACTTCATCCCGACTTTTGTAGAGAATTGCTTGAAGTCACAGATATCGGAGTCCACCAACTCCAGAAGATCTGTGCTTTGATTGACCCGATGAAAGGATTTTCTTGTGATCTTTGTCTGAGCACATACTTCACACTTCTCTACCTTACCCCAATAGACTGGACATTTTGTTAATTCTTTTACAGTGAACATGTCCTCGTCTATTATGCCACAACTCAAGAGAATAATCAGAACGAACGATTGCATTGATTACATTTAACTGGTTTACAAGCTGAATTTTGAACATCCCTTCGGTTTGAAAAGCTTTTCCGAAGTATATTCCCTTCTTGGACATCACCATCTGGCCAGCATTGATGTCCATCCTTAAGCCTGCGTTGCTGAGCAGGCTTCCAGAGATCAGGTTCTTTGCAATCACCGGGACGTGCTTCACACCTTGAAGCGTCAGAGTGTTCCCGGATGTGAGTTTTAGCTCCACAGTTCCGATCCCCAAAACTTCAGCTTGGGCTTGGTTTGCCATGATAACTTTCTCAGAAGTTGGCTGGTATGTGACGAACCATTCCTTGCCAGAGCAGACATGGCAGGTCGCAACAGTGTCTATCCACCAGTCAGAGTCAGCCCCCACAGCTGTGACATGAGCAATCATAGCAACAATGTTAGAAACCAAGGAAACCTTGCTAGGCTCACCTTGCTCAGCTTGTTTGGGCTTGGATTTGCATTCAGTCTTGTAGTGGCCCTTCTTGCCACTGTTGAAGCAAAGTCACGTGGGACTTGGACTTCTGTTGCTTGAACGAAGAACCCTTCACTTTCAGATTAGTGTAGTCCTTCTTCTTGTAATGAGAAGCCACCTGCTTCCCCTTGAACTCTCTTGTTCGCACCAAGTTGGCCTTAGCCAGTTGGTTAGACAGAGAGTCCATCTTCTGTTGAGATCGCATTTCGTCCTCAACGTGGATCTCTTGTAGAAGATCTTCCAAGCTAATGTCCAGCTTCTTCCCTGCATTCTAGCATAGAAGTTGCTCCAACTAGCAGAAAGTTTCAAGACTATCCCTCCAACGACAAACTTGTCGACGAGGGGCATATTCTCGTCATCTAACTTCTGGCACAACTTCAGGAATTCCTTCACTTGAGGTAGCATCGCCATCTCGTCTTCGAAGAGCCACTTGTGGTACTTCTCGACGATGAAGATTTTGAACCTGTAAGAGCCACTTGTGGTACTTCTCGACGATGAAGTTTTTGGACCTGTTCTCATCATCTTCATATAGCTTGCCCAAAGAATTCCAGATCTCTTTGGCCTTCACATTCTTGGAATATGACTCTGCCAGAGAGTCTTCCATAGAATTGAGAATCAGCAGTTTACAGATGCTGTTTTCTCTCTTCCATTTGCTTTGCTTGACGAGTGCAGCAGCAATAGCATCGACAGTTCCTCATTCTGGAATCATCGGTTCATCCTCAATCAACACATGGTCTACGTCCACGAGTTGAAGATTAAGGGTGACCTTCCTCTTCCAGCTTTGGAAATGTTCTCCGTCGAATTTCTCCAACTTGTTAAAGTTGGTATCGATGAGAGAAGCACGAGAGTTTTCCATCTACAAGGATCTTGCTTTGAGATTGTTAGTCCCGGGGCTTGATCAAAGATGGTAGACTCGATTTCAAGATCAGAGGTTCAAACAAACGTTCCCCTTCTGATTATTCTCCAGATCCACGAGGAACACTATAATATAAATCTGATTACAAAAGCAACAATAATCAGAAGATAACTCAGATGAAGGAGAAGAAAGAAGAAGAGAAAAGGTTCTCGCTGGGGTGAATTAAGATCACCGTTGCTCAAAGCAAGATTCGCCCCACCACGATCTGCTTCCAGGAACCAGCAAGTTCTAGAGAACTTCTGGAACGCTCGTCAGTCAATATTTGAGACTTGAACGGGCTTCCTGGACTTTACGGACTCCCTTAACTCTCTTCTTTGGTGCATCTTTCAAAGGAGGCCAAGGGGCTCTATTTATAGAGTAGAGTGAGACTTCACCTCTTCTCCTATCCGATGTGGGACTAAAATACCAATACTCAAAAATAGAGTTTGATATTTTAGATCATCCCACAATCAGCATAGAAGTGTGCTAGTCCATGCCTACCCCCGAACACTCCCGTGCATGCACGAGACATCCTGGAGTCCGTGTCCGAGTCCGAGCCAGGTTCCCTAACCTAGGATTTGTAAAGTTTTTTCCTTAACCCGGTTAGGCTCTGTAATGCCTGTGGTTCGTATTACGTATTTCTGGAATACGTGTACGTATTTATTCTTGTATTGCATGATTTCCTGGCTTGGCATTTCCTGGCTTGGCTTGGTTTATTCTTGGCCCGGGTTGGCTTGGTTCGGTTGGGATTATTTTGGTTCATCATGAACCATGGATAAACCCCCTACCTACCACCACCTTTGATATTTATTAGCCCTCTTCATTCTCTCTCTTCATTACTCATCTTCTTCTTCCCCATTACTTCCTTACCTACCCAAGAGAGGGGGAGAGAGAGAGAGGTCTAGGCAAGTGCACCTTGCCACGACTTGAGAACTACTTTTTATTTGTCCATTAGCTAGATTAGGCCATGGTGATCAACATCAGAACTTGACATTTTGTGATTTGGAGTCTCCATTGTTCTAGATCTAAGTTTCTTCTATTTTCGGTTTTGCATGGTTTTGATCTATTTAAGTTGTATTTTTATGGGTTTTGATGTTCTTATGTTGGAGAGGATTGAATTTCACCCAAGATAGAACTTTGCAAAGTTGGATTTGGACTTATTTTGACCAAGTTATGGACTTTTGAAGCTTTGGGTTCAACCCATGGAGTTCTTGCTGTTTGGAGAAGACAGTGAGCAGTGCACGAGCTTTTTAGCTTGTGCCACTGAGTTGCGTGCGCTCTTTAGCGCAGCGCAGTCCCCATACGCTGCTTTTTGGGAGCGTATGTCTCGCATATGCTCGCTTGCTTGACAAGGAGTCGTATGGAGTCCATACGCTGCCTTTTGGGAGCGTATGTCTCGCATACGCTCGCTTGCTTGACAAGGGGTCGTATGGAGTCCATACGCTGCCTTTTGGAAGCGTATGACTTGCATACGCCTGACCTGAGCATGGCTTGACCTGAGCATGGCTTGACCTGAGCGTAGGTTGGCTTGAGCGTATGACTTGCACTGAGCGTATGACTTTTCACTGAGCGTATGGCCTTTGGCTGACTTGGTCTCATGTCAGCGTGTCAGATTTGGTTTTATTTTCCTTAAGCTTGGCTCTTCTATAGCCCTGTATATTGATATTTTATTAGATATTTTACGTCCATTTTATATCCTTACGCCTTTTGTCATGAACTTGATAATCACGAATTTACTTGATATGTTTGGAATTGATAATTGAGCATGACATGATAGTGACCCGTAGTGGTGCACTCCTGACATAATAACCTGACATGACCTGATAGTGGCCCGTCGTGGTGCACTCTTGACAAGTACACTTGGCATGATAACCTGATATGATTTTCTTGATAGCTGTTGCGACGGCTACCTGACACGACATGACCTGTATAATTAATCTGGACACCGTGGGCGATTGTGCTTGTATAAATAAACCAGTCCTGTCTTGCATCATGTCTAGGACAGGGACTCCTGAGTACCACGGTCAGGAGTACCTACTAAAATGGACTAAGGCTAATAACTAGATTAATACATTAGTCATGACGAGATTTCCCAGCTACAGGCAATCCCGTTACCTGGGCACGCCTTGGGATCTGTAGCCTGCCGTCGAGTAGGGCACATTTCCAGCACACTGTCATGTGTTGCACCCTTCAAGCTACCTAAGGGTACATTCATTTCCTGGACGATGTACCCACCTGAATTCAACTATAATCTTTTAACCCGGGTAACCTGGATGGTCTGCAGGACTTGTGGCTGTGGAATAATCTCACTGCATCTTGTTAGTAATTAGGCTTGTGACAACCCTAGTTAGTTAAAGTATCAAGCCGTAATTCTTGCTTGGCCGTGAAATGATTGGATGGAGTCTAACCAGTCTAGTCTTGCCCTGATCCTGTTCCAGATTGCTGCATGACCAGAATGCTTGTATCTATTTTACCGATAAATAGTGAGAATTCCAAGTTCTGTTCAGACGAAGGGTTACAACCCCGGTCCTTGTTTGGTTTACGGGTTGTAACCTGGTTATCTGAATAGTTCCATGGTTATCTCGTCGTATATCATCCTGGTGTATTTTCTTTATTTCCAGTTCTTACTTTTATTTATATCTTGTGCTGATTGCTTGTTTTAGTTCTTAAGTGAAGCTTCCTTTGTGGCACTTGCTCTTTCTGGGGTCTGACCCAGCTGGTTTTGTGTGGCCAGATTTCGGAGCAGCTCCAGAGGATCTACCGACATTCCTGCCAGATGGTGAACACTAGAAGGAATCCCGACAACGAGTGGATTTTATTTTGCTCTCCCACTCCCTTGTAAAAATATTCTTTTGAGGCGTTTAGCCGACGAGCACCTGTTTAGCTCGATTGCACTTACTTACTGTCTGCCTACGGGCTGTAACATGATTAACAGATCCTAGGGTTGATCATGTATGACTAAACTCTTGCTAGTCCTGACATTTTGTAACGACTAGCTTCATGATCAACTGAATATGTAATGTTTGGAACGCCTTACTATTGTATATTTAATGATCATACATCTTGTGACTTTTACTTACTTGCTTGTGATTGAGACACTAGGCTTGTTCATGACCTTAAGAGACTATTGGCTTGTAGATAAACCCTCATGTATCTAGACAGCCGTGACCGTATAGCGAGATGGATTCCATTTCATATACGTAGCTGGCTATGTCTGCCCCCGCTCTCCAGTATTTTGGTTCTGGGACGTGACAGGCTCTCAATGGTCAATTCCAATAGATGGCAGCAAGCCCTCACCGGCTCAACAAACAACGACTCCTCCTCCACGACAGAAGTCGAAGCAGGCCGTGGCGATGGTAGTGGTGCTGGTCGTGGCACTGGCACTGGCAAAGGCGCTAGTCACGGTGCTGGCGGCAGTACTGGCCGTGGCGATGGTGGCGGCAATGGAGACGGAAGTTCTTTCGGAGACAGCGATTTCAACGAAAGTAAGAAGTCGAACAAACCTTGGTATGATCACTGCAAACGCGCATGGCATACGCGTGAAACATGTTGGAAGCTCCATGGCAAGTCTCTGAACTGGAAGAAGAAAGGTCGTAATGAGGGTCATGCATTTCATGCTAGTAATTCAGATCAAGGGTATCAATCTTCTTCAACTCAGCTTTCACTGATCACGACGGAACAACTAGACAAACTGTTCAAACTTCTCGAATCTTAAACTCCTTGCTCTATTGCACAGAAAGGTAATTCTGCTCTTTTTAGTGTCAGTCCCAACCACAGTTGGATAGTAGATTTAGGTGCAACCGATCACATGACAAGTGAATCTACTTTATTTTCTTCATATAGTCCCTGTGTAGGGAATCAAAAAATAAAAGTCGCAGATGGCTCCTTTTCAGCCATTGCAGGTAAAGGTTCAATTGTGTTGTCTCCGATGTTGACTATTAAAGATGTCATGCATGTTCCAAATCTATCTTGTAGCCTAATGTTTGTCAGTAAATTAGCCCAAGAAAAAAATTGTCAAACTACCTTTTTTCGTTCTCACTCTATCTTTCAGGATTTGAACTCGGAGAAGATGATTAGCAGTGCTAAGCAGAATGGAGGACTCAATTGCTTCAATATCGGACCTAAATCACAACTACCTTCCAAACCGATAAGTTCCTGCTTTGATTCTTTTTTTTTGTTTCGAATAATGATGACAACATTATATTATGGCATTTACGATTAGGTCAACCTAATTTTCGTTATTTAAAACATTTGTTTCATAAGTTATTTCGTAACAAAGATTTGTCTTTTTTTAAATGTGAGGCATGTGAATTTGCAAAACATCATCGTTCTCATTTTTCAATACATCCTTATATACCATCAAAACCTTTTTTCTATTATTCATAGTGATGTTTGGGGCCCTAACCGTACAAGTACACTTTCTCACAAAAAATGGTTTATCACATTTATAGATGACCATTCAAGAGTATGTTAGGTGTATTTGTTAAAGGAAAATTCCGATGTTTGTTTGGCTGTAAAGGACGTTTTTTAAATGGTGCAAAATCATTTCAACAACTATTCAAGTCTTTAGATGTGACAATGGCAGAAAACACGTTAACACAATTTTGGATGATTTTTTTCTTGAAAATGGAATTGTGCATCAAAGTTCATGTTCCAATACACCCCAACAAAATGTAGTTGCAGAAAGAAAAAAATATACACTTATTGGAGGTGTCTAGAGCTTTACTCTTCTCAAGTAAAGTACCAAATTATTTGTGGGGTGAAGCAATTTTAACTGCTGCATATTTAATTAACAGAATGCCCTCCCAAAGTTCTCAATTTTTAAACTCCAATTCATATTTTCAAAAAATGTTTTCAATTTTGGTTGCACAGCATTTGTTCATGAACATAAGAATATTGACAAACTCGAACCACGTGCTATAAAATGTGTTTTTGTAGGGTACTCTCCAACCCAGAAGGGATATAAATATTTTGATCCAAAAAATAAGAAAATATTTGTCACTATGGATGTCACTATGGATGTCACATTCTTTGAAAACAAACTTTTTTTTATGATACTCATCTTCAGGGGGGAACTCAAGGGAAGACTCGTTTCAAACTGAGAACATAAGTTTTTAAAAAAACTTGCCCTTGCCTATATTACAAAAGTCTAAGACTTGTACTTCTGCACCAACAGAAAGATTCATTATCTAAATCTACTCCTACTATGAGTAAGGAACTCGATGAATCCGAGCCTACACTTTCTCATAGAAAAAACAATGGCCGTGATTCATTATCTGAACCTACTCCTATTATGAGTAACGAACTCGATGAATCTGAGCCTACACTTTCTCATGAAAAAAACAATAAGAATCTTGAAGATGATAATAATGATGAACTAATTAAAATGCCACAAAATGAATCATCATCTAAAGGGAACATGTTCGAAGTAGGAAACAAGACTTGGAAAGGAAAGGTGTTTGTGAGTGTGAGCCCCCTAAATTTTAGGAATTTTTTTTCAAATTTTCTAAATGAATTATTTTTGATAATTTATTTTTATTTAATTATTTTTTATCATTAAATGCACTTTTCCATGACTTTGATTTCTGGAGCGTCAGAGATGTCAATCTCTGAAAACTTCCTTCACGAGTTTGTAGTAGACAAGATTATCTTCATTTTGATATATCATGTCCCACTCAAACTTATTCTCTTGTGCTCTTTTTGTATCGCGCAACTTTCGGGTCAATTTAGGCCAATTGATCATCTATCGTAAAACCTGATCCAACGTTCAATCTAATTTCAGGGCCCGACATCGGTCCAATCTAATCGACCCAATATATGGTTCTGATCTTTTTAAGTCTACTATGCACGTGCCACTTGCGTGCCACCCAATTGATCTCCCGTATGCTCATATTTCATGCATGATTATAAATGACATAAATTTGTAATTATGACTAAACCTAGCCCAAACTTGGCCCAACACCCAACCCAATTCTATGTAGGTCCCTCTCATGACTACCCAAACACCCTATACAAATTTCTCTCTACTTGTGTAGATATTTCATTCTCTCTCCCTCTTTAATAAATATCTCTTTGTAATAATATATATATATATATATATATATATATATATATATATATTTCTCTCTCTACTCACATACACAGTCCCCATCACCATCAGCACACCCCCCTCCCTCTCCCATCACAACCGACACCCCCTCTCTCCTCTCCTTCTTTTTCTACACCATCATCTCCTTCTTCATCACTCATCATCATTATCAACATCACCATTATCATCTCCTCCTCCTTAGCACAGCCGTGCACCACCACCTCTATCACCATCATCATCAACATCTTCACCACCATAACCATCTTCTCCTCCTCCTCCTTTCCCCTCGACACCGTCGTCGTGCCCCCGCCTGGTCCTTGCGCCGCCGCGCGGCCAGCGCAGCAGCAGCTGCTGCAACAGCCAGCCCAGCAGCAGCTTCGGTGGCAGCAGCAGCCGCGGTGGCGCGCCACCGCACGGCCACACCCCCTCGGCCTGGCGACCTCCGGCGAGGCTCCCCCTTGCGGCCACCTTCGTCCCCGACGCAAGAAACGGGCGATTTGTGTGTTTCGTACGAAATCCCGCCGTGACGCGCGATTTCGAATTTCAGAATATATGCCTCGTCGCAACGACTTCGTACACGTTTTTCGAGGAATCCGATAGTTGGATCATCAATCCGTTTCTTCCGTCTCCATCTCGGTATATACCTCTTAACCATGTCAAGTTTCAACTGTTAATTCCGTCATTTGCTATGTCAAAATCGGTAACCAAGTTGACCATTTAAATTGTATTATTTTTTGACAGTTTTGTGGAGCCAACTTCGTGGACTCGTATCTCCGCCGTTGCAGCTCCGTTTAGCGTGCCACCAGTTCCTGTGCACCGCTGGAATAACCCTCTTCCTGTCCCCTAAGTTTTATTTCATTGTGAGCTTGTTTGATTGGTTGAATTTGACGCCAAATTTGGTCGTCCGAATTCATAATTTTGAACTTGTAAAATCCTAATTTTGAACCCGGGGCTCCGGATTTAGTTTCTGACACCACCAGTAGACTCGTGGCGTCGTTCTAACAAGAATTCATAAAAAAATTGTTTGATTTGGAGCACGTGGGCCCCGATACGCATTTCGGTGCAAGGCGGGGCCCTACAGTCCGGGTCAACGGACCATTTTGAGATCGGCTCATCGGAATCCAATTCCGGATATACCGTTGAGTTTGTATCGTCATAAAGGACTCATTGACATATACTTTATTAGATTTAGTGGACATTGGCTCCAGGACACATTTTCGTGCAAATCGAATTCCAATATCCGGGTCAACAGACCAATTTGAGATCGGGCCATCGGAATCCAATTCCGGATATATCGTTGAGTTCGTATCGTCATTCTGAATTCGTAGACATATATTTTGCTAAGGTTTTGAAAACATTTATTCTAACATGTTTTTCGGTGCAAAGTGGGTCCGACACGGATACCGTTTTGACCTGAAATTACCTTTTTGCTCCTATGTCCAAATTGGACTTATAGGTAGGCTATTCTAGCTATTTTGACCATTCTGGCCATGTTGGTGATGTTTGTTTCATCATCCGACAACATCTGTAGACTTTCTCTTATTTATCACTATTTGTTATAATCTTTCTCTTTTTGGTTCGTATTTTGAGATCCGTGCATCGAAATTGAGATCCGTCGATTCAAGTGATTTCACATTACTGAAATTGATAAGTTGATCATGTGGATGATTATAGAGACTAGCTTTGACCTAGTTTAACCTAGAGTAGACTAGGAGTTGACCAGTTGACCAAAGTCAACTGTAAGTCAACCTTTGACCCAGTTTGACTTAGTTTGACTTAGTTTGACCTAGAATAGGCCTAGAAGCATAGAATTAATGTATTTATATATATTGTTTACTCTAGAACACAAAGTAACTCTGTAATTCATATTAGGTCTCTGTGACGTCGGTTCAGACATAGACCCTCACTTATTGCTCAGGACAGCAGACGAGTACATTCTCTGATAGTTTTCATTGTCTTGATATCTACTATATCCGATTCAGTTGTAGTGTTTTACTTGATTCTCGACACGATGGCGCACGGACTAGTATATATTGGTTGCCTGTCATGAGATATCATTCCTGGGTTACCGTGGTATACTGGTACATTGTTCGATCTTGTTTCATGTACTTGTATTGACACTGATTCCTGAGGGGGATTAGCTACCCTCTTGGAGAATCCCGTGTCATGACGTCTTGTGTCCGGATCCATTATACTACTCGGAGATGTGGAGTTATTAGAGATTATGTGATCAATACCCCTCTTGTATTCTTGTTACTACTTGCATCATAGTTTTACCCTCGCCTCACGTAGGGTAAAGCCTGACCTATGTTACTACTTGCCTCATAGCTTTCCATTGGGCCGGCCTGATCTTGTTTTTCTTGTATTTCCTGACTCATAGCCGGTCAAATGGAAGAGCCTGATCTTGACCCAAGCCGATAACATAATGCTCTAATATCTCAAGGCACTATTTATGTTTACATTATACATCAGATATTACTGTACTGTTCTACATTCTAGTATTTCATACCCTGACATGATATCCATTTTTACATATCATGTTTATATTCCAGTCTTGATATTTTATCTTGTATTTCGTTATAATGGTCTCTTATAGAATTTGTCAATTCATATGGAATTGTTGTTAGTTTATGTACTCGTTCCCATCCTGACTGGATACATTGACAATATTTTTAGGAGTTGTTATGCCCTCATTATTGGACTACATGATAATGCTAGCTGAGGCGGATTTGATATTCTTTCACCGTGAGTTGTCTCCCAGGAGTTCTAGGTTTGGTAGTTATTTTAGTTTTGTTATTGTTTTTCCTCCATTTCATTTCTTGTCTCATATGATCCTTTGTAGATTCTAGTTGTTCTAGTGATATTATTATCCATCATGTCTTACCTTTTTCTTAGCATTTGTGATGTGATATGAGTACATTTATAGTTATGGATCTTTTAGATGTTGTAGTTAGTATCGGGTACTTGACAGCGCTCTACCGTCGATACTGCGACGTAGGCTGGGCGTGGCCCACGTATTCGTACCCGTATATCCGGGTGCGGATCGTGACACATTTTTAGTGGTTGCTCATGCAGGTCAGTCTTTGCTATTAATGCGAAGTCATGGTAGTACTTGAGCTTATCTGTACTACTGCGAGCCTGCCTTAGGATTAAGATTGAGTCATGGAATATTTTAGGATTTTGGTACTCAGTCACATATTAGGAACTCTTGATAGATTCCAGGGATGACCCCTGGGAGTCTTATTTCAAAAGTTTTTTCGAGTCTATTTCCCACTTGCTTTTATTCGTCCTGATTTTGAAACATCCGTCCGTTACCGAACCCTATTCTTGCATTGAGATGAGTTTATGGACCCCAGAGGGAACTAGAATGTATAAGTTGAACTTATATATCATCTAGGTTGAGAAGAGAATATAATTAGCCAATCTTATACAAAGGTTAAGATTTGTTTTAGATTATCTTCCAGGAATCTTGCCCTAGATAGTACCTTTGGGCCATCCCCTGAGAACCTCCCTCTAAACCCTACCTCGGAATCTGTTTTCGCTTGTTTCCATTTACTTATTCTTGATTCGTTGATGAAAATTTTGAATCTTGATGTTCGTTGTTGACTTTGATTTTGTTTCTAGATAAGTTTTTATGAATTGAGTTAAGATATATTCTAATAACATATTTGATGAGTACGATAAGAAGGGTAAATGTCCAATTTATTTAGGGAGTTTAGAATTTATCGCAGTCATACAAGCTAGCATGACGAGGACATGGAGCCTGATTTTGGATATACTTTCCTAGTTATGAAATTTAGATTTTCTTGCAGCCATACTGGTTGACGAGGTAAGGAATCTAGATAACATGATTATAGGGTGTATACCTTAGTTATGGACTCTATCGTTTATTGTAGCTATGCTTACTGGCGTGACAAAAATTCTGGCAACATGATTTCGGATAGAAGTGTATGGTTATCAGATCATATCTTAAATTGATTCACTTCTTTTGACCAAATGAGAAAGAACAATTCCTACCATTATTTCTTGTCTTACCATTATTCTCTTGTCTTAGCTAACCTTGTCCTACTTACATCGATCAACTATCTCGTATCTACATCTGTCATCTACACTTTGAAAATTTTGAAATTCTCATATCTCTGTACCTTGGAAAAAAGTCGAGGAAGTATAGTAATCATCTATCTTGTGGAAGACGAATTTGCTATCAAATTGTATCTTGGTAGTAATATGAGATGTTGGACATTTAGATAAAATTTGGGATGAAATATGACTGAGATGGAAATGAAATCAAGAGGCCGGTATTATCAATTGGGAAAAACGATTACACTTGGAGAATTATTTTGAGTATGGATTGTTTTAGGAGGAACGAAAAATGATTTCGAGAATTAGAATGTGTGTGAAACAATAATATTTTATAGTTGTATTTTTATAGCTGATGAGGACATTCGAGGACGACTTGATTTTGAGAACCTAAATATTTTTAAGTTAGTGATTCTTGAGATGTTTCATTTTGAACTAAGGCAAAGTACTAAATTTAGGAATTCAAGATACATGGAAAGGATATTACGATTGCATGTAATGATGATGCTAAATTAAATAAGTATTGGTAGAGAATGATTGAGAACTGGTAAAAAAAAATTGAGTTATAAGAAATAAGAGGAGTGATATTTGAAGGTACAATTGAAAAACATGTGGAGGTTGATTTATATAATGAGGAATGAATTTTTAGTTGTAGTGGCATTAATAGGAGGAGTATAGATTTGGACAATGTCCAAGAATTTTATAATTCTGATACAAGGATTAAATTAAAATTTAGGACAATGTAGAGGAATTTGGACTTTCAAGGTGACTAAGTCGAAAGGATTAAAATCCGGTAGGAAAGAAAGAAAAGATTAATTGAGAAGTTATAACAAAAATATGCTTCATGAGTGGTCATCTTTATGACTGAAAATTTTGGATTTTGGTAGTAATCGAAGCAGAGCGAGATGATTACCCCGACTTCCTTTTACAAATCCTACATTTTGGTTTTCTGTCATAACAGAAGAAATTCATTTCCTCATCCTTGAATTGTTTCTTAAATTTCTAAATCCTGTTTTAATCAAGAATTGATCAATTTGGATCGTGTCGAGACTTAAATTTTTAATCGTGATTGGATTTCAATGCTATTACCACTCGTGCTTTAACTTTCGATTTAATTCTTACTAATAACTAAGTTCTGTTCCAATCACGATTAAGCTTCATACTATCCTTGATCATACCGAAATTCCATGTTTGGTCATGCCTTGGCTGCTATCATACTCTTCATCATATCTATATAACTGTTGACCAAGGTTAGACTGACCGTATTTATGATCGTATTGAAATTCAATTTTGATCATGTTTGGATTTTAAACACTCGTGCCTAAACTCTTTTCGACCTTGATTTGATTTTCTGATTGTATCTGAATTTCTTTGTGATTAGTCGTGCCCAGATGACCTGGCATGACCAAGACGACTTTGAATCCCTTGATCGTGATTTTACTGATCATAACTATACATATTACCTTGCCTCTAAATCGTGCCTAAAAATTTTGACTTTCGATCATGACTAACTAGTGTGACTACGAAATTAGTCGTGTTAGAATTGAAAATTGATCATGTCTGAATAAATTTCTCTCGTGCCTAAATGACTTGGGTCTTCCTAAATCGTGCTTATAAGACCTTGATTTCGAAATCATGATTTTATCGTCATTCACAACTAAACTTGGATCTTGATCGTGCTTATGCGACCTAGAGTCTGATTTTCCATCAAATCTAACTACCGATCGTTCTATACTCGAATTTTGTTCTTCGTTCGCTTCTCTTAACCTTGATTAAGATCATGACTATACGACTTTGATTTTCATGATCATGATAATCTTAACCCACAAATCGTGCTAAAAATCTTGATCTCTAATCACGACTGTGTCGAAATAGATTTTCTATCGTACCTAAATTTTGATTCTCTAGTCACTCGTGCTCATGTTTCATTCCTGATCATGACTAGGTTTTAAATTTTCATCGCTCTGTTCTAAATCGTGCTTAAGCGCTTAATCAATGCATAAAATTTTGAACGCGTCTGAGTCTTGCTTTAACTCGTGACCAGATGGATAATCCTTGATCAATGTTCATGCTAAACATTTGATTATTTCTAGCAATGCCCAATCACATCGTTTTTATTTATGATCGTGCCTATGTATAACCCTAAATCTTATTTCATCAAGCTGGATCATATTAATCGATGTTTTGGCCTGATTCTGATTTGATCGTAACCGAACGATTCCTGATTTTCCTAGTCGCGGCTTCGTACTGTGTGCCTACAAAGCTGTGGCTTTAAATCTCAAATCATGCCAAACGTTGTTTTGGTCATGGTTAACTTTTCATCATGATCGGGCCTGTTTGACTTTGAGGTTGATTTTCATCAAACCTAAGCGCTACAAATCACCCCGTACTCGAACTTTATTTATATTTTCGATTCTCCTAGTCGTCACTAAGATCGTGCCTCAATGACTTAACTTACATCTAAATCGTGCATATATAGTTTTGTTCATATCATGATTCTATCGTACCAAAATCACCAGTCGTGTCTAAATAATTTTGAATTGACTATCTTGATCGTGCAAAACTTGTCGTTCTTTGAATCGTGCCTAAGATATTGCCTAAACTTTCTATCATGTTTTAACCCCACTACCAACCTTTAATTTCGAGGACGAAATTCTTATAAGGTGGGTAGGATGTGAGCCCCCTGAATTTTAGGGATTTTTTTCAAATTTTCTAAATGCCTTATTTACGATAATTCATTTTTATTTAATTATTTTTTATCACTAAATGCTATTTTCCATGACTTTGATTTCTAGAGCGTCAGAGATGTCAATCTCAGAAAACTTGCTTCACGAGTTTGTAGTAGACAAGATTATCTTCATTTTAATATATCATGTCCCACTCAAAATTATTCCCTTGTGTTCTTTTTGCATCGCACAATTTTCGGGTCAATTAAGGCCAATTGATCATCTACCATAAAACCTGATCCAACTTTCAATCTAATTTCAGGGCCCGACATCGGTCCAGTCTAATCGACCCAATATATGGTTCTGATCTATTTTGAGTCGACTATGCACGTGCCACTTGCGTGTCACTCAATTGATCTCCCGTATGCTCCTATTTCATCCATGATTATAAATGACTTAAATTTGTGATTATGACTAAACCTAGCCCAAACTTGACCAAACTTGACGCAACATCCAACCCAATTCTATGTAGGCTCCTCTCATTACTACCCAAACACCCCACACAAATTTCTCTCTCTACTTGTGTAGATATTTTATTATCTTTCTCCCTCTTTAATAAATATCACTTTCTATATATATCTATTCTACTATATAATAGGAAAACTTAGATGGTGAAACTTTAGAATTCCGAAAATACCCTTACATACTTATACTAATTAAAAATAGTTCATTAATTTTAATAAGGACAACTTAGTAATTAGAAAAACTACTCTTTGGTCTTCCTAAAAAGTCTTCCTAAACTAATTAAGAAATGTTAAAATACGTGCAAGTCACGTGCACATATGCTAGTATATATATATATATATATATATATATATATATATATATATATATATTTCTCTCTCTACTCATACACACAATCCCCATCACCATCAGCACACCCCCCTCTCCCATCACAGCCGACACCCCCTCTCTCCTCTTCTTCTTTTTCTACACCATCATCTCCTTCTTCATCACTCATCTACATTACCAACATCACCATTATCATCTCCTCCTCCTTAGCACAGCCGTGCATCATCCCCTCTATCACCATCATCATCAATATCTTCACCACCATCACCATCTTCTCCTTCTCCTCCTCCTTTCCCCTGACACCGTCGTCGTGCCCCCGCCTGGTCCTTGCGCCGCCGCGCGGCCAGTGCAGCAGCAGCAGCTGCAGTGGCAGCGAGAAGTAGCAGTTGCAACAGCCAGCGCGAGCAGCAGCTCCGGCGGCAGCAGCAGCCGCGGTTGAGCACCACCGCGCGGCCACCGGCCACACCCCTCGACATGGCGACCTCCGGCGAGACTCCCCCTTGCGGCCACCTTCGTCCCCGACGCGAGAAACAGATGATTCGTGCATTTCGCACGAAATCCCGCCGTGACGCACGATTTCGAATTTTATAATATACGTCTCGTCGCAGCGACTTCGTGCACATTTTTCGAGAAATCCGACAGTTGGATCGTCGATCCGTTTCTTCCGTCTCCATCTTGGTATATACCCCTTCACCCTTGTCAAGTTTCAACCGTTAATTCCTTCATTTGCTATGTCAAAATCGGCCACCAAGTTGACCATTTAAATTGTGTTATTTTTGGACAGTTTTGTGGAGCCAACTTCGTGGACTCGTATCTCCGTCGTCGCATCTCCGTTTGGCGTGCCACCAGTTCCTGTGCACCGCTGGTATAACCCTCTTCCTGTCCCTTAAGTTTTATTTCATTGTGAGCTTGTTTGATTAGTTGAATTTGACGCCAAATTTGGCCGTCCAAATTCGTAATTTCTAACTTGTAAAATCTTAATTTTGAACCCGGGACTCCGGATTCAATTTCTGACACCACCAGTAGACTCGTGACATCGTTCTGGCACGAATTCATATAAATTTTGCTTGATTTGGAGGATGTGGGCCCCGACACGTATTTCGGTGCAAGGCGGACCCCACAGTCCGGGTCAACGGGCCATTTTGAGATCGGCTCATTGGAATCCAAATTCCGGATATACCGTTGAGTTCGTATCGTCATTCTGAACTCGTTGACATATACTTTGTTAGATTTAGTGGACATTGGCTCCGGCACGCATTTCCGTACAAATCGGATTTCAATATCCGGGTCAACGGACCAATTTGAGATCGGGCTGTCGGAATCCAATTCCGGATATACCGTTGAGTTCGTATCGTCATTCTGGATTCGTGGACATATATTTTGCTAAGGTTTTGAGGACTTTTATCCTAACATGTTTTTCGGTACAAAGTGGGTCCGACACGGACACCATTTTGACCCAAAATTAACTTTTTGTCCCTGTGTCCAAATTGGACTTATGGGTAAGCTATTCTAGCTATTTTGACCATTCTGGACATGTTGGTAATGTTTGTTTCATCATCCGATAACATCTGTAGACTTTTTCTCTTATCTATCACCATTTGTTATAATCCTTCCCTTTTTGGTTCGTATTTTGAGATCCGTGCATCAAAATTGAGATCCGTCGATTCCAGTGATTTCATATCACTGAAAATGATAAGTTGATCTTGTAGATGATTATAGAGACTAGCTTTGGCCTAGTTTAACCTAGAGTGGACTAGGAGTTGACCAGTTGATCAAAGTCAACTGTAAGTCAACCTTTGACCCAGTTTGACTGAGTTTGACCTAGAATAGACCTAGAAGCATAGAATTAATGTATTTATATATATTGTTTACTCTAGAACACGAAGTAACACTGTAAATTCATATTAGGTCTCTGTGACGTCGGTTCAGGCATAGACCCTCACTTATTGCTCAGGACAGCAGGCAAGTACATTCTCTGATAGTTTTTATTGTCTTGATATCTACTATATCCGATTCAGTTGTAGTGTTCTACTTGATTCTCGACACGATGGCGCACGGACTAGTATATATTGGTTGCCTGTCATGAGATGTCATTCCTGGGTTACCGTGGTATACTGGTACATTGTTCGATCTTGTTTCTTGTACTTGTATTGACACCGATTCCTGAGGGAGATTAGCTACCCTCCTGGAGAATCCCGTGTCATAACGTCTTGTGTCCGGATCCATTATACTACTCGGAGATGGGGAGTTATTAGAGGTTATGTGATCAATACCCCTCATGTATTCCTGTTACTACTTGCATCATAGCTTTACCCTCGCCTCATGTAGGGTAAAGTCTGACCTGTGTTACTACTTGCCTCATAGCTTTCCATTGGGCCGGCCTGATCTTGTTTTTCTTGTATTTGCTGTCACGCCCCGCTCCCAGAATACGGCGAGCCGAGTACGTACAACATCCCCAGGCTACGCGACCATACAACATGAACCCAATTGCATCCCGCGATTGTCGCCTGTAAGGTCCTAGATAGGCATAGGGTTAAGGAAATAATACAATTTTCCACAAAAGAGCATAACATTCATTTGTCCCAAAATGTTACAACATAATTCAAGTCTCATCATCAAATACATATATACATTTTGGATTCATTGTTCTTCAAAATACATAACTTACATATTGCATTCATGTTTCTTCAAATACATAAGTCACACAGCTATGAGGTTCCCAGAATAAAGCTACAACCCTCAGTCCTACATCATTCATAAAGTTCTGCCTCAGTGTATGCCTGGCCTTCATCCTGATCTGCTTCAGTCCCTAGTGAACAAAACTAGGTCGTCAATACGACGAGCAAGCCCTCGGTCAAAGGAGCAAGTTATGAAGGTGGAATGATAAGGCAGGTAAATACAAAATGGAGTAAACTCGATCATTTTAAAGCTCATACATATAATACTAGTCAAGAAGCGAGTCGTTCTCACATTAATGTCACAAGGACACAAAAACAATCTTTCTAGACCTAAATGCAATTTAGAGAAACTCTCTGGATCACACACCCATGCCTAGCATCTCTACAATAATCCCATTGGCCCGGGATCAGGCTCGCACAAAACGGGTGGTGCTTAGATTCTCCAGCCGTCTGTACTATCACATATTGATGTGATTAAACCAGGATAGCATCATGAGTTAGTTCCGAATCATCTGGCTCGAATCATCGAATCATGAGCTATAAAAGGAAGTTCGTATGACTTGAACTTTTCCAAGAATATCGAACCCATTCATTAGTAGTCTGAGCTGAAACTCAGGGCATAGATGCCTAATGAATTTAATGCAAATGGGTAATCTGAGCTGAAACTCAGGGCATAGATGCCCCATTGCAAAACACGTGATAGATGCAAATGGGTAATCTGAGCTGAAACTCAGGGCATAGATGCCCCATTGCAAAACAAGAAGGTGAGCTAAGCCTCACCCCGGTGAAGATCGCGCGGCCGCACGAACACCGTAACAGGGACTGATCAGTATGAAAAGTGTAAAATCATATTGCAAAGAAGTCAGCCGGGTGTGATCCAGGTTTCTCTCCCAAAACCCCATGCAACCTAATCTAGTCTTTAATTACCATAGGACTATCCCCAAGACGGGAGTCCTAGAAGTCAAGTCGCATCTAAGTTACAATTGGCTTTTCTAAGACTAATATAGTCCAAGAAAGAGTCGGAACAAGGTAGTCCCAAAATATCAATATAATCAATGATTTCCAAGAATCCCTCCGAAGATGTAGATCGGAGTTGGATGGTTTTAGGGACTAGACTTTAATGTCAAAATCCTAAAGGACCCGGTTTTCCACAAAAGAGACTAACTCTAGAAATTCTTAGAAATTTCGGCAGAGTCTCCTTTGTATTTGCTGACCCGGAAATATTTCCAGAAACAACAAATATAAAGAAAACAAATATTGGGTACGCCGACCCCTTCGGTGGAGCAACCCTCAACACCGGAACCACGCAATAATAATTTTGGGTTCGCCGACCCCTTCGGTGGAGCAACCCTCAACACCGGCTACGCAATTAACAAGGTTATGCAAAATAAGAGCTTCCTTACCTTTGCAAGCAAGTAAGCGTGCCATTATGCTTAATTTCCATATGCTTTGTCTAAACAATAAATAAGTCAAGACGATATGGATTGTTAGAAATAAAAAAAAATGGTGCTAAGAGACTCATTTGTTACTATGTACTACATCTCGCTTATTAAGGACATGAGGAAAGAAATTTTAAAACTTGTAAGGCAATCCCATCGCTACTTTAGTAAACCGATATCAAAATTATCAATTTTAACTATGTGTTTATGATAAAAAGGCATTTTTTTTTTTAAGCGTAAATAAAAATCTGGACAGAATTTAAATAGCAAGTTAATTTACTAAACTAGTACAAGTAGCCCAATTCATGTAGAGTATAGGATTTATATATATATACAATTGATTCTCTTGAAGTGAAGATGTTAAAATCCTAAATTGTAACAATGCTCCTATGTTGTGTTCTATTCTCATGAGCATGTAAAATGTCTACCAATTCATCAAGGGTGAATACATATATATAGTGTCAAATGTTCTCATGCTCATACATTCATACATATAATTAGGACTCATGTGTATAGATCATCCTAAGGAAACATCTCTCTATACCTATACATATGTCTAAATGTCCAATCACAACATGGTACAAGTCTATCCATTGCCTTAAGGTTAACTTTATCAATAATTTCAAAATTTCAGAATATATATACATATATATATATATCATACAAAATTTCAAGATCTAGTGATAATTAACATGGGACAATTTAAGAGTAAGGAGAGGGGGCTTGCCTTAAACCTTGCTTGCTCTTTGGAAGGTTTCCTTATGAAGAATTCCTCTTAAGAGTCAAAATCAGGACCTAGGACACAATTTGAATTTGGGATAAAAGTTAGAACCCTAGAAATGATTTTTTTTTTTGAGAAGAGGAAGGGAGTAGAGGAAGAGAATGAGGTGAAGGAGGAGGAGAAGAAGTAGAAGAGGATGGAAGGGGGGGTGTGGTCGGCCGGCGGCGCCAGCGCCGGCGCCAGCAGCCGCGGCAGCAGCGCAGCGCAGCAGCAGCAGCAGCAGTAGTAAGGGGGAGAGAGAGGGAAGAAGGAGAAGGAAGGAAGGAGAAGAGGAGAGCTCACCTTGCTGGGAGGGTTGGAGGAAAGTGAGCTTTCTCCTTCTTCTTCTTCAATTAAAGGAATGGGAAGGGGGAGAAATGACCAAATTGCCCTTCCAGCCATGTCATGGCAAGGTGATGCCAAGTGGCATGGGTCCATGCATGAAAGCCACCTAGCCCTTTATGCTAGAATGCAAATTTAAAATTGCATGAGGGGGTATTTGGAAAAAAAATTGATTTATCCAATTTACACTATATATATTTTTGAGAAATAATTTATAGGAAGATAATTTTGAATGATTGAAGATTAATTAAAATACCAATAATAAGATAAAAATTTAAGGTTATGACACCCTACCTACCTTAATTAAATTCCGTCCTCGGAATTTAAGGAAATGAGAAAAGGTAAGGGAAGATAGGAAAGGTGCTAAGGTACCTTAATCATCAAAGAGGTAGGGGTACAGTCGCCGCATCTCATCTTCCCTCTCCCAAGTAGATTCTCCCGGTGAGTCCTTGTTCCAAGATACTCGAACCAATGAGATGGTCTTGTTCTTAAGAATCTTCTGTCTCCGATCCAGGATTTCCACTGGCTTCTGCTCGATGCGGAGTGTTGGGCCAACAGTGATTTCCGAATGATCCAATATATGACTAGTATCTGGTAGATACTTTCGCAGTTGTGATACATGAAAAACATCGTGAACTCCTTCTAGGGATGGTGGTAAGGCCAATCTGTAAGAAACATCACCGATTCGATCCAGGATGTCGAATGGGCCTATATACCTTGGGCTCAACTTTCCTCTGGTTCCAAACCTGATAGTTCCTTTAGTTGGTGAGATCTTCAGAAATACATGATCACCAGGTTTGAAATTCAAGATTCTCCGATGCTTGTCGGCCCACATCTTGTGCCTGTCCTGCGCAGCTTGAAGATGACTTCGAACTGCCTTGACCATGTCCACAGTCTGAGTGACCAATTCTGGCCCTAGAAGCTGTCGTTCTCCGACGTCACCCCAACATATAGGTGATCTGCACTTCCTCCCATATAGTGCTTCAAATGGCGCCATCTTGATACTGGCCTGATAACTGTTATTATAGGAGAATTCTATCAGATGCAGATGATCATCCCATGATCCTCTGAAATCTAGGGTGCATGCCCTTAGCATATCTTCTAAGATTTGTATCATCCTTTCTGACTGTCCATCGGTCTGTGGATGATATGCTGAACTAAACTTCAGGCGACTGCCAAGACTATCTTGTAAGCTTCTCCAAAACTTGGAGGTGAACCGAGTATCCCTGTCTGATACGATACTTACCGGTACCCCATAGTGACTAACAACTTCCCTCATGTACATATCCGCTAGATGCTCCGTAGATTGTCCAACTCGGAATGGTAGAAATCTTGCGGACTTTGTAAGTCTATCCACTATCACCCAGATGGCATTGTTACCTTTTTGTGTTCTTGGGAGTCCTGATACAAAATCCATTGTAATATGCTCCCACTTCCATTCAGGTACTGGGAGTGGTTGCAGTAGTCCAGCAGTCCTTTGGTGTTCAGCTTTCACTTGTTGGCATACTAAACATTTCGAGACAAATTTAGCTATCTCCCGCTTCATTCCATGCCACCAAAAGTTTTGTCTCAGATCCTGGTACATCTTCGTACTCCCAGGATGAATGGAGTACTGAGAACTATGTGCTTCAGTCATAACCTCGGTCCGGAGTTCTCCATATGGTACACACAATCGACTCCCGAACCTTAAGGATCCATCAGAATGCTTCATTAATCCAGTTTGTACCCCAGCTTCAGTTTGACTCCACAGTTTCTGCAGCTTCACATCCTTCTTCTGTGCTTCCTTAATTCTCTCCACTAAGGAAGATTGAACTTGTAAACTTCCCCAAAATCCATCTGCAACTGGACATATCACTTCAATCCCCATTTTCCTGAGATCATCCAATATCTCCTTGGGCGTGTTCATAAAGAAAGCCTCAGGCCTCCTACTAAGAGCATCTGCCACTTTGTTTGCCTTGCCTGGATGATACTGCAACTCCATATCAAAATCCTTAAGCAACTCGAGCCATCTACGTTGCCTCATATTTAACTCCTTTTGGGTGAACACGTATTTTAAACTCTTGTGATCTGTGTAAATCTTGATCTGTTCACCATACAAGTAATGCCTCCATAGTTTCAGTGCAAACACAACAGCTGCTAACTCCAGATCATGTGTTGGGTAGTTTCTTTCATGAACTTTCAACTGGCGCGAGGCGTAAGCGATCACCCTTCCGTGCTGCATCAACACACAGCCCAAACCCTTGCCAGAAGCATCACTGTAAATCTCGTAACCTCCTGATCCTGAGGGTAAAGCTAGTACTGGTGCAGTGACAAGTCTTTCCTTTAATTCCTCGAATGCCGCTTGACATTTATCAGTCCAAACAAATTTCTCATTCTTCCGAGTCAATCTAGTAAGCGGCTCAACTATTCTGGAAAAATTTTCCACAAATCTTCTATAGTATCCAGCTAATCCAACGAAACTTCGAACTTCAGCTACATTCTTGGGAGTAGGCCATGATCTAACTGCTTCTATCTTCTTAGGATCTACTGTAATGCCTTCTCCACTAACTATGTGTCCCAAGAAAGGAATTTCTTTTAACCAAAATTCACATTTGCTTAACTTCCCATACAGCTTCTCCTGTCGTAGAGTCTCAAGTACTATCCTCAAGTGTTCTTCGTGCTCCTCCTCGTTCTTTGAGTAGATCAATATGTCATCAATGAACACTATCACAAATTTATCCAGATATTGATAGAATATCCTATTCATCAAATCCATGAATATGGCCGGAGCATTTGTCAATCCAAAAGGCATGACTTGAAACTCATAATGTCCATATCTAGTTCTAAAAGCAGTCTTTGGTATGTCTTCTTTCTTAATCTTCACTTGGTGATAGCCTGATCTGAGATCTATTTTGGAAAATACAGTTGTTCCTCCAAGTTGGTCGAATAATTCATCGATCCTAGGGAGTGGATATTTGTTCTTGATTGTTAGTTCATTCAGTGCTCTATAATCAATTACCAATCTCAGACTTCCATCCTTTTTCTTTACAAAAAGTGCAGGTGCTCCCCATGGAGAACCACTGGGTCTAATGAATTCTTTGGCTAGCAACTCCTTGATTTGTTTATTTAATTCAGCTAATTCCTCCTTATTCATTGGATATATCTTCTTAGCAATTGGGGCTGCTCCAGGAACTAGATCAATACTAAATTCAACTGCCCTATCTGGTGGCAATCCGGGTAATTCATCAGGGAATACATCCTTAAACTCATCTACAACTCTTGGCCATTCCTCTATTACTTGACCCTGGAGACTCCTTAGTTCAAACTTTTCTAACTCCTCTTTGTCAAACTCCTTCTGGGCTCTAACAAATTCATGCGGCTTTCTACTGGGTAAGGAAAACTGTACTTTTCCTTGTCCACAATCAATAATCGCCGAGGTTGCTATTAACCAATCCATGCCAAATACTACATCATAGTTGTCCATAGGAAAGACTAATAGTTTTGTTCGGAAGCTTGCTCCTCCCATTTTAATTGGACAATTTCTACAAATTCGGCTTACTTCTACAATTCCATTGCCCGTAAGGATTTTCAATTTTCTAGCTAGAGGTTGTGTCTCTATTTTATACTCAGATATGAATGATGCAGATATAAAAGAATGAGTAGCTCCAGAATCAAATAGCACTGATGCAGGACTAGATGAAGCAAGTATAGTACCTGTCACCACGTCTCCTGGTATTCCTGCTTCATTGTTATCCATCATAAAGGCTTGGCCGTGATTCTTGTTCTTCTTCTTGTTGTTGTGGTTCTGATTAGCCCTCTGTGCCTGGTGGAATTGATGTGCTTGAGATGGTAAGACTGGCCTCTGCTGATATCCTGTAGTTGCATTAGGCCTGGGCTCATTGTTCTGGAAGGCAGGCCTCTGCTGATATCCTTGACTTGTAGCTCTCTGTCCTTGCGCATTATTATGCACTACAGGCCTTCTATTGCTTTGAGGGCATTGGTTCAACTGGTGGTTGGAAGATCCACACTTCAGGCATCTCCCTTGAAGTCTTCTGCAACTATTCTTCGTGTGTCCCGGCCTTCCGCATTAAGAACAACTTGGTACGGGTCTTTTCTGCTCATGCTGGGCACCCCTTAGTTGCCCTTGCCCCGAAGTCCTTCCCTGGGCCGAACCAGTTTCCAGACTCCGCTTTTGCCCTGCAGTCTTCGCGTTGTTCTTGTCATTTTGCATCCTTTGTTGGTCTCTTGCAGCTTCGACCACTTCAGCATAAGTTTGACATTTGTAAGGGGCCACCTTCATCTTCAATTTATCATCCAGTCCTTCCATGAACCGGACTACCTTCGCCTTCTCTGTAGATACCATGCTTGGAGCATACCGGCTGAGTCTGGTAAATTCCGCCGAATATTCGTCGACAGAGGTCTTGTTCTGCTTCAGATGAAGGAATCTCCTTTCCAGCTCCAACTTGGCACTTGGGGGAAAGAATCTCTCTTCAAATTCTTCCTTAAATTTCTCCCAAGTCACAACTTCATCAGATTCTTCTGGATGTAATGAGCTCCACCATATGTCAGCCACATCTTTTAATTGAATCCTTACTAATGAAACTATGTCATTTGGCGGGGTCTTCGTGCCCTTTAGTAACGCCTCTGTGGTTCTAATCCACTGCGCTGCTTCCATAGGGGTTTCAGTTCCCTTGAATTCTGGGGGCTTGATTGTCCTAAACTCTGAAAGGGTCCCCGTCTTCTGCGTAGGAGTGACATCCAATCTCTCTAGTAGTTTTGTTGAGGTGGCTTGGGCAAGTTGCATTTGTTGGGTATTGGCCTCCAAGACCCTTTGAAAGAATTCAAAGGCATCAGTTGGTCGTGTCCCGGAGGCTTCCACTTGTGAGGTATTGGGGTTCGATTGAGAAGCCATTTCCTATATATTGAGAATTGGAAATTCTTAATACAAAATTTAAAGAGGACCTAATTTACTAGAGGAGATTGAAAAGATAATTGCAATATATATATATAAAGCCATAACCAAAGGAAGCATATTTCATTCATTTCACAAAACATGATTACAATATTGCTTCACTAGGAAGTCCTTACAACTTCTATACTCTAATCCTTATACAAAACTATTTACATCTGTTGTAATACCAAAATGTTGTACAACAGACAAAAATTTTCCCTTTTTCTTCCATACATCATATCTATAAGTTATCTGCTGATCCATCAAAATGCTGTGCAGCAGACAAAAACTACCCCAGTCCTAACTGTCATGCGTCACCATCTCAGCTTTATGTAGGTGATCTCGCGGATCCTATCATAAGGATTGGCCTCTACCCATTCCTCAATGGTCCCTTCATATCCATGAGTAAATGGAGATGGACCGTCCTTCGCAAGGAAGAACCTAAGTCGTAGTTCCTTTTCCCAATATACTTCCGCTCCATCTTCCACATCACGGATTCTGGGGCGTAGGCGCTCGAAAAATACACTGTTCACCGGAAGGTCTTCGTCGGGCGACACCCTCCAAGCCTCCCGAGCAAACTGCTCGTATCCGTAATGAGTCTGGTGGCTCCCGTCCCAATAGATGCTCGGCAGGAATTGGGCCATTACCTATATCCGAAAATTTCCTCGAATGAGAACTTTATGACATAAAATGATCACCATAATAAAATCATCAAATTCTAAATAAATTTTGATCAAGATTCATATCCCCAAACCTTAGTAGATTTTTTTTTTTTTGTTCAACCTTCAGTTGTCATCTATTCCTATCCTAGGGAAGTCCAAGTAAATCCTTAAGATAATATTCGATATCCACCTATACCATCTCCTTAACCTATACACTACCCTTAAAGAGTGGACCTGCATGGGCCACCAACCAAAAGACGTGTCACGTCCCGCTCCCAGAATACGGCGAGCCGAGTACGTACAACATCCCCAGGCTACGCGACCATACAACATGAACCCAATTGCATCCCGCGATTGTCGCCTGTAAGGTCCTAGATAGGCATAGGGTTAAGGAAATAATACAATTTTCCACAAAAGAGCATAACATTCATTTGTCCCAAAATGTTACAACATAATTCAAGTCTCATCATCAAATACATATATACATTTTGGATTCATTGTTCTTCAAAATACATAACTTACATATTGCATTCATGTTTCTTCAAATACATAAGTCACACAGCTATGAGGTTCCCAGAATAAAGCTACAACCCTCAGTCCTACATCATTCATAAAGTTCTGCCTCAGTGTATGCCTGGCCTTCATCCTGATATGCTTCAGTCCCTAGTGAACAAAACTAGGTCGTCAATACGACGAGCAAGCCCTCGGTCAAAGGAGCAAGTTATGAAGGTGGAATGATAAGGCAGGTAAATACAAAATGGAGTAAACTCGATCATTTTAAAGCTCATACATATAATACTAGTCAAGAAGCGAGTCGTTCTCACATTAATGTCACAAGGACACAAAAACAATCTTTCTAGACCTAAATGCAATTTAGAGAAACTCTCTGGATCACACACCCACGCCTAGCATCTCTACAATAATCCCATTGGCCCGGGATCAGGCTCGCACAAAACGGGTGGTGCTTAGATTCTCCAGCCGTCTGTACTATCACATATTGATGTGATTAAACCAGGATAGCATCATGAGTTAGTTCCGAATCATCTGGCTCGAATCATCGAATCATGAGCTATAAAAGGAAGTTCGTATGACTTGAACTTTTCCAAGAATATCGAACCCATTCATTAGTAGTCTGAGCTGAAACTCAGGGCATAGATGCCTAATGAATTTAATGCAAATGGGTAATCTGAGCTGAAACTCAGGACATAGATGCCCCATTGCAAAACACGTGATAGATGCAAATGGGTAATCTGAGCTGAAACTCAGGGCATAGATGCCCCATTGCAAAACAAGAAGGTGAGCTAAGCCTCACCCCGGTGAAGATCGCGCGGCCGCACGAACACCGTAACAGGGACTGATCAGTATGAAAAGTGTAAAATCATATTGCAAAGAAGTCAGCCGGGTGTGATCCAGGTTTCTCTCCCAAAATCCCATGCAACCTAATCTAGTCTTTAATTACCATAGGACTATCCCCAAGACGGGAGTCCTAGAAGTCAAGTCGCATCTAAGTTACAATTGGCTTTTCTAAGACTAATATAGTCCAAGAAAGAGTCGGAACAAGGTAGTCCCAAAATATCAATATAATCAATGATTTCCAAGAATCCCTCCGAAGATGTAGATCGGAGTTGGATGGTTTTAGGGACTAGACTTTAATGTCAAAATCCTAAAGGACCCGGTTTTCCACAAAAGAGACTAACTCTGGAAATTCTTAGAAATTTCGGCAGAGTCTCCTTTGTATTTGCTGACCCGGAAATATTTCCAGAAACAACAAATATAAGGAAAACATATATTGGGTACGCCGACCCCTTCGGTGGAGCAACCCTCAACACCGAAACCACGCAATAATAATTTTGGGTTCGCCGACCCCTTCGGTGGAGCAACCCTCAACACCGGCCACGCAATTAACAAGGTTATGCAAAATAAGAGCTTCCTTACCTTTGCAAGCAAGTAAGCGTGCCATTATGCTTAATTTCCATATGCTTTGTCTAAACAATAAATAAGTCAAGACGATATGGATTGTTAGAAATAAAAAAAAAATGGTGCTAAGAGACTCATTTGTTACTATGTACTACATCTCGCTTATTAAGGACATGAGGAAAGAAATTTTAAAACTTGTAAGGCAATCCCATCGCTACTTTAGTAAACCAATATCAAAATTATCAATTTTAACTATGTGTTTATGATAAAAAGGCTTTTTTTTTTTAAGCGTAAATAAAAATCTGGACAGAATTTAAATAGCAAGTTAATTTACTAAACTAGTACAAGTAGCCCAATTCATGTAGAGTATAGGATTTATATATATATACAATTGATTCTCTTGAAGTGAAGATGTTAAAATCCTAAATTGTAACAATGCTCCTATGTTGTGTTCTATTCTCATGAGCATGTAAAATGTCTACCAATTCATCAAGGGTGAATACATATATATAGTGTCAAATGTTCTCATGCTCATACATTCATACATATAATTAGGACTCATGTGTATAGATCATCCTAAGGAAACATCTCTCTATACCTATACATATGTCTAAATGTCCAATCACAACATGGTACAAGTCTATCCATTGCCTTAAGGTTAACTTTATCAATAATTTCAAAATTTCAGAATATATATACATATATATATATCATACAAAATTTCAAGATCTAGTGATAATTAACATGGGACAATTTAAGAGTAAGGAGAGGGGGCTTGCCTTAAACCTTGCTTGCTCCTTGGAAGGTTTCCTTATGAAGAATTCCTCTTAAGAGTCAAAATCAGGACCTAGGACACAATTTGAATTTGGGATAAAAGTTAGAACCCTAGAAATGATTTTTTTTTTGAGAAGAGGAAGGGAGTAGAGGAAGAGAATGAGGTGAAGGAGGAGGAGAAGAAGTAGAAGAGGATGGAAGGGGGGGTGTGGTCGGCCGGCGGCCGACCGCCGGCGGCGCCAGCGCCGGCGCCAGCAGCCGCGGCAGCAGCGCAGCGCAGCAGCGGCAGCAACAGCAGCAGCAGTAGTAAGGGGGAGAGAGAGGGAAGAAGGAGAAGGAAGGAAGGAGAAGAGGAGAGCTCACCTTGCTGGGAGGGTTGGAGGAAAGTGAGCTTTCTCCTTCTTCTTCTTCAATTAAAGGAATGGGAAGGGGGAGAAATGACCAAATTGCCCTTCCAGCCATGTCATGGCAAGGTGATGCCAAGTGGCATGGGTCCATGCATGAAAGCCACCTAGCCCTTTATGCTAGAATGCAAATTTAAAATTGCATGAGGGGGTATTTGGAAAAAAAATTGATTTATCCAATTTACACTATATATATTTTTGAGAAATAATTTATAGGAAGATAATTTTGAATGATTGAAGATTAATTAAAATACCAATAATAAGATAAAAATTTAAGGTTATGACATTTGCTGACTCATAGCCGGTCAAATGTAAGAGCGTGATCTTGACCCAAGCCGATCACATAATGCTCTAATATCTCAAGGCACTATTTATGTTTACATAATGCATCAGATATTACTGTATTGTTCTACATTCTAGTATTTCATACCCTGACATGATATCCATTTTTACATATC
Source organism: Iris pallida (assembly GCA_029216955.1). Taxonomy (NCBI): domain Eukaryota; kingdom Viridiplantae; phylum Streptophyta; class Magnoliopsida; order Asparagales; family Iridaceae; genus Iris; species Iris pallida. The sequence continues at coordinate 25,945,563 of JANAVB010009398.1, read as the reverse complement.
CTGTTTATATTCCAGTCTTGATATTTTATCTTGTATTTTATTATAATTGTCTCTTATAGAATTTGTCAATTCACATGGAACTGTTGTTAGTTTATGTACTCGTTCCCATTCTGACTGGATACGTTGACAATATTTTTAGGAGTTGTTATGCCCTTATTATTGGACTACAGGATGATGCTAGCTGAGGCGGATCTCGATATTCTTTCACCGTGAGTTGTCTCCCAGGAGTTATAGGTCTGGTAGTTATTTTAGTTTTGTTATTGTTTTTCCTCCATTTCATTTATTGTCTCATATGATCCTTTGTAGATTCTAGTTGTTCTAGTGATATTATTATCTTCTCGTCTTATCTTCCTTAGCATTTGTGATGTGATATGAGTACCTTTATAGTTATGGATCTTTTAGATGTTGTAATTAGTATCGGGTACTTGACAGCACTCTACCGTCGATACTGCGGCGTAGGCTAGACGTAGCCCACGTATTCATACCCGTATATCCGGGTGCGGGTCGTGACAGTGAGAAAGAACCATAAAGGGGATGTGTCCACATGTCAACACTGCCATGAATTTAAACCAGGAAATAATCAACCTCCTAAGAAAAGAAAAGGTAAGTCTATCTCTATCTTTGAGAGTCGTATCAGGTATCCTGATATAGATGATCCTATAGATGTTAGAAAATCTATTAGATCTTGCCATAAATATCCTATGTCCGATTTTATATCATATTCAAACTTGTCTTCTTTTTCTGCCTTCACCTCCCAATTGTCTAGTGTAGAGATTCCAAAGAATGTACAAGATGCTCTAGAAGTTCCGAAGTGGAGGAAAGATGTATTTGAGAAGATGAAAGCTCTTGAAAAGAACAAAACTTGGGAAGTCATGATGCTACCAGTTGGTAAGAAGACCGTCAGATGTAAGTGAGTGTTTACTGTGAAGTACAATTCAGATGGGTCAGTTGAAAGGTATAAGGCTCGCTTGGTGGCTAAGGATTTCACTCAAACCTATGACATAGATTACTCAGAGACATTTGCTCATGTTGCAAAATTGAATATTGTCAAAATACTTTTATCTCTTGCGGCTAACCTGGATTGGCCTCTACATCAGTTGGATGTTAAAAATGCCTTCATCAATGGTGAACTCGAAGAAGAAGTATACATGGATAGTCCTCCTGGCTTTGAAGACAAATTTGGATCAAAGGTATGCATGTTGAAGAAGTCTCTTTATGGCTTAAAACAATCTCCGAGAGCTTGGTTTGAAAGATTTACTCAGTCTATGAAAAACCAAGGGTACACTCAAGGACAAGTTGATCACACTTTATTCACCAAATTCTCCTCAGATGGAAAATTTGCTGCCATGATTGTTTATGTAGATGATATTGTCCTCGCTGGAGAGGATACAGTTGAAATGAGAAGAATAAAAGAGAGACTTGCTACAAACTTTGAAATCAAGGACTTAGGATCCTTGAGATACTTTCTTGGTATGGAGGTTGCTCGATCGAAGAAAGGAATTGTGGTTTCACATCAAAAATGTATTCTCGATCTATTGCGAGAAACAGGAATGAGTAGCTGTCGACCAGCCGACACTCACATGGATTCTAATGTAAAACTTTGGGGAGAAGAAAATGTTCCTGTTGACACCGGAAGATATCAGAGGTTGGTGGGTAAGCTAATTTACTTGTCTCACACTAGACCTAACAACGCTTTCTCAGTCAGTGTAGTGAGTCAGTTTATGCATTCTCCTTATGAGAAACATCTTGAGGCAGTATATAGAATACTGGGATACTTGAAGGCCAATCTCGGAAAGGATTTATTTTTTAAGAAGACTAGTGAAAGAAATGTGTATATCTTCACTGATGCAGATTGGGTAGGTTCAGTCACAGACAGAAGATCAACCTCTGAATATTGTACCTATGTATGGGGTAATCTTGTGACATGGAGAAGCAAAAAATAAGGAGTTGTAGCAAGAAGCAGTGCAGAAGCCAAGTTTAGAGCTATGGCTCAGGGTATTTGTGAAGGACTATGGATTCGAAGAGTCCTGAAGGAACTTAAGATGAAAATTAAGCTTCCATTGAAGTTATATTCTGACCGTAAAGCTGCCATAAGCATAGCCCACAACCCAGTTCAGCATGATAGAACCAAACATATTGAGATTGATCGTCACTTCAAAAAAGAGAAATTAGAAACTGGAATCATATGTCCACCATTTGTGCCCTCTAGTCAGCAAACTGCGGACATCTTAACCAAAAGCTTGGCAAGACCCGTCTTTGAGCATTTGATAAGCAAGTTGTGCACGATAGATATCTATGCACCAACTTGAGGGGGGTGTTGGAGAATCCCTTGATTCTCTCTACTCTTGTTATTAGTTATTATTAGAGAAAATTTTGTTATTATTAGAGAAGATTTTATGTTAGTTTTTCTTTCCATAAAGTTCTCCTTGATTCAAGGATGGACATTGATTGTAATAAAGTTTTCCTTGATTCAAGGAAGGACATTGATTGTATTTCCTCTATTTAAACTAGCCTTGGGGCTGAAGAATAAACAAGAAAGTATTCACCACTTATTTTCTAATAGCCCCTAATATTTCTAGGGTTCCTTTACCCCCAAACTTTTGGTTATCAATCCTTTTTAACACAAGGAAACGGTGAATGACATGTTTTTTAATGTGGATCTCTGGTCGTTTGATGATTGTGGAAATTTTGGTTTTGTATGCTATAAATGTGGTTTTCAGGTCCCTTTATTTCAAATTACAACGACGTTGCTAAAAGAAAATTGCTTTGCTGCCAATAGTTTTAAAAATTCAAGAATGTTACCACACAGAACCATCTCCTTAAATGGCTTTATTGTCGATCCCCAAAACCACCGTCTTCTTCCAGATGTGAATTAGGTGTCTCTACCTCATTTTGATTGCACTTCCAGGGAAATCCAAAAAGTTTCTAGTTCTAACTTCGTGAGTACGTAACTTCTTGCTTGCTTTTTGGTAGTCATATATGCACAAGAAAGGGAGAAATTTGTAGAAGAAGCTGAGTAGTAGTCATATTTGGTTGCAGAAACATGGGATTGTTGGTCACATATGGAGTCAATAGTTGGCTTTCTTTATTGTATGTAACTTCTGGCTTGCCTTTTGGTAGACAAGTCCAGTTGGTTCATTGTTATGTCCTTATACTTATTTGTGCCCAATGCGGCAGGGATCCTTCGTGGGATGTTGTTGTTTGATTAATACTCTGTTTAATGAAATGCGGAGAGCAATGATACATAGGGTGGATACATACTTAATTAGTATGTCACACCCTCTGCTTCTCAGTCTTACCTTGTGAAACTTCCTGATCAGCACTCCCTAATTCTCTCGCAACAAGAGCCCCATCTCATTTGGATCTTTTCAACTCCATTTCTCTCCCTGGAAAGAAGACCATGAATCTGTCTCGTGAAATTCTACTTTTGCAGAGCTGACTTACACACGACCTCATGGGCCAAGACACGTCACACTACACTACTTTTCTCCTAAAGGTTCCTAAGAGGACTATATATAAGAATTTAGATACAAGAAGATGAGAAAAAGAAAAGGAAAAAAAATTGAAGAGTTTGGGGAGGGCCTGAATACATAAATGGGGGAAAGCCTGAATACATCTAGAATAATTGTTGCAGTCAACTTGCAGAAGAAAATTCATACTAACAAACGAAATACAAACTAAGGACTCTCTTTTTAAGATAAAGATGAGCTCTTACAATTCCATCTAGAAGAACATGAGCTAAGCAAGTAGTATCGTAACCTTCTGAATTCTGAAACTTAATATATCCTTGAAGTTTTAGATAAAGACAGAGGGTACTTAATATATACTCTAGAATATATGCATTATGTTTGACACTATTCACTTTACCTGCATCTCTCCTCTATATAAGCCTTTTGTGTTGTTGAATTGCATATCCCAGTTACGCTGCAATTTGCATATTTCCTTGCTATATACAAGGAGAGAGAGCCCCAGCCACATCCAATGTCAAGGATTGTTTGGCCATCTTTTAACTGTGCTTTCTCACAATACTGTTCAAACATTGCGATTTCAGCATCCTCCAGTGTGCTCGAGTTGTCCAGGAAGTAACAAGAACTGCATGGGTTTACAACACATTCCTGATCAGCATAATAAACATAGGGGGAACAACAGGTTGAATATGACACATACAAGAAGAAGATGAAGTTCAAAAATGTTTACATCAGAACTATGTCAGCTTCGTCAACGTGAAACAAGTTAAAAACAAAGATATATGATTATATATTGGAATCCCAATCGTCAATCACATACAAATATTTTAACAAGCTACATAATTTTATTTTATTTTATATTGATTCAAACTAATTAGCATTAAGATTGAATATACAAGACTAAGATACCAAAACAACAAAACAAAATATCTTATGCCTATCATTGATTGTGTACTCAGAACAACAATCAAGAATCTATCCAAAGGTTTTGGTTGGCTACATGAATAATTTCATTCCATTCAGCTCTATATGCATTTGTTCAGATTTACCTACTACTAGTGACTTCTTCAACTACCGTCCTAAAGCTCCTTACTGGTGGATCTATTGATCTCCATTGCACAAATGTCGTATCCATCGGAAACTCTTTTTTCTCATCATATCGTCAACTGGAACCAACGCTAACATTGCATGAATGTACTCGCCCTTTGTTCTATATTGTCATCGTGTCAATGGTCATCCATCTCAGCATTATAATTTCAGGCTTTCAGCTACACTAATTTCTGTGACATATATCTAAGTTTATCCCATAAAACTTAGCTGGTCTACCAGAGGTCATATAGATATTTATTTTTAATTTCAGGGATATCAAAGTAAAAAGAACTCTGGTACCCACTTCAATTGAAGAGTTTTAATTTCTAGTAGGGGTGTCTTAGAAGCATAAAATATTGTTGTAACCTGGATACTCTGAAAGAACAGACAATGATTCCAACAACAATAACATAAAAAGCAAAGTCTTTATACCAAAATTTTGTGGTCTTTGTTTGAATCCTCAATTTATGCCACCTCTAATTTACCATGAAAACTCTCATTTCTTATCCTATCTTCTGATATATTGTTACTCATCAAGCATAGGCTTCTCATTTTAGCTACATTAATTTTCTGGACATAATGTTTATTAATTGCTAAACAATATTGATACATAAAGCATGTAATTTTTCTTTCAACTTCAACGGTATCATGAGATCACAAATTACTCCAGAAACACATCTCCATTTCAACCTGCTTCTTTTAATTATATGTATGACATTCTTTTATTTTCTCCATCATGATGAATGATTGATCCAAAATATCATAGTTCACAGTATCGGCCGATACCTATACGATACAGCTGATAAGTATCGATTTTGACATGTCTTAATCTGATACCAAACGCTACCGATAGTGACTGATACTGAAGTCAAGAGCCTCTTCCTAGTTAATTAGACAGAGAAAAGTTTACCAAAAAAATGAGAATAGATAACGTAAAGATTTAGTCATACAAAGATCGACAATGTTATAGTGTATCGATAAGGTTCCTCATTGGTAAATTGTAATAATTACCATTTATCGAAGTTGTATATCTATGAATTCATAATATCCATCTGGATTAATATTATGGCTAATTTGTAACTAAATATCCTGAATATTTACGGATTTGTAAGTTGTTATTCTAAACTATCGAAATTAACAATTCGCTACCATAAACTATTATAATTAGCAACAAAATACTTTGAACTTGTTTAAATTAGCAAGTTGCTATCCCTATGTCGTTAACATTGGTACCCTTCATATTTCATATTATTTAATGGTACCTTAACTTATTGACATAAGGTAGCAAATTGCATATTTGTGAATGTTCAAGGTAATGTTTTGCTAATTATAATAGTTTAGGCTAGCAAATTTTCAATTTCAATTTTTTATTATAGCAACTTGCAAATATATAAAACTTTAGGGGTTTTAGTTGCAAATTAGCCTAATATTATTTTATTCAAAACTATCTATTATGGTTGCACTATGTTAAAGGCAAATAAATAAACAATAGTATCTATTTGAAATGGAATATTATTCCATCTAAAACTAACGAGAAACAAGAATATTATATAAATTATGTCTACGTGTATCAAATCTTGTCTAGATTTTTAGAATACATTTTATCATTTCTAGCTTTTCAAAACGAAGAACACGATACTTCGATTTGAAACACGATACCGTCGTTACCGACATTGATAGGAAGGATCTGAAACAAATCCCAATATCGATAATGTGAACCATGCTAAATACCGAAAAGTATCACTCTTAGGTATCTCTTATACATCAATATCGAGTCCATTTTTTATGGCTTTTGGTTATTTTTACGCTTCATATACTATGTTTTTCTTATACTAAGATTCTAAAGTTCCTCTCTAGGACTTCTATTTTAGCATCTAACCCTTTGTATTCTCGTTGACCAATTTGTTACCAAATATCATGCACATTAGAACCTCATTTTAGATATGCCTAGAAATTTCATTCATAACTAGTACAAAAAGGTAAGAACTTAATGTTGAACCTTGATGTAAGCCAATACTGATAGAATACGGTTCATTATCTCCTCCAATGGTTCCAACAATTATAAAACTCAAATGAGAAATCCTTAAAAAGGTATTTTTACTGTCACTTCAATATCTTTACAAAAATTAACTGGTTCCAACAATTTTATCAAATAGTATTCAGTTAGCTCCCTAATGCCACATGGGGTAGTCACTGGCCTGTATTTTAGATTCTCTCCAAGCACCAGTTTGAAAAATGAGGTTGGTAACTCATAATGTTGGGACTTTGCTTTATCTGTTTCCACAGCAATAGGCATATCTTCAAGAGCTGCAAAGAGAATACGTGTTAATATCGAAGCAAAAACCATGTGAGCTTAAAAGTTCTTCAGATTAAGGAGGGAAAAAAAATTATGAAGTGAAACACGAAGAGAAAAATAGGAGTAGACTTTTATGCTTAATTGCACATATGAGCAATTAAATATTTGATTTAACTTATTTACCAGGAAAACATATCTATCTCTTAACTGTATTTATATTAAGGTAACAAATTAAAGAACCAGTAGAATGCCATAAAGTATTAACCATATACAGAGGATCCATTGAAATTCCTTGATTGGGAGAAAGAAAGTCATTGAGGCAGAAGATAATTAGTTATAGTTCTGAGAGCAGTAGCCTGTTCAAGATACATGAAAGGTGAAAGGAATTATTTTCCCGCTTTGCAGATTTATCCAGTTAATGATATGAAGAGAACATTTTCTTTCTCATCAATGCTATCATAATGTCAATGACAGTACATGGTCTAGTGCAGTGCAGCAGAGAAAGAAACTAAGTGGACTGTAAACTGCAAATTCCCCATTATTATAAAATACAGTTGCCCATCTATATTAGGGGTGTGCATCGGTCGGTGGTCGACCTATTTGATTCCAACCGAAGTCGAACCGAAGTTAATCGGTTCAAAAATAAACAAAACCGAACCAAACCAACCAAATGGTCGGTTCGGTTTTGAAACCGACCGACTTGGTTCAGTTTGGATTGGTTCGACTTGGTCGGTTTTGATCACATAAAAAATGGACTGTATGCTCTCTTTTTTTGTGAAACCTCAGTCAACTTGTACTTTGCAACAGTAAATACAATTCAGCGGCTTCAATTCAACTTGCTCTTTGCAGGTGGAGAAAAATGTCAATTATACATATAAAAAAATTATATATATTCAACCAAAAGTCTCTTCCATGTGCACAGGAACAATTAGAAAAGAATAGGAGCTGCAAGCACGCCTCTTTGAGACGAGAGAGAGAGAGAGAGCTCTTTCAACTTCAACTTGATAAATGACTGTGATATGAATAAATGAACCAAACCGGTATAATACAGCCCAATGAACCCATACCCAACCGGCCAATCCTAATTATTTAACAAGGATTTGGTTCGGTTCGGTTCGGTTTAGTCAGTTTTTGGCATAACCAAACCGTGAACCGAACCGAATCGGTCGGTTTTGAAAAAATTGAAGCCGAACCAAACCAACTAAACCATCGATTCGGTTTAAAACCAATCGATTCGGTTTGGCTTGGTTCGATTTGGTCGGTTTGACTTAATTGTGCACAGCCCTAATCTATATATCCATCTCGGGTATGTTAGATCCAGATAAATATATCTGAAACCTGTACTTGGTAAGTACCAAGGTTCACAATATCTGTTTCGGACCATTCCTATGAGTATCGGGATCGGAGATATCGGCACTATCGGCGGTTACAGATCGGAGTATTGGATTTTTTGGGATCGAAAAAAATAATAATTATATCACATGTGGACCAATGGGAATTGAGCAGTGTTCTAAATGGCGGGCGCCTAGGCGGTAGGCGGTCTCTCTCCGCACCGCTTTTCGGTAGGCGGTGGAGTAGGCGGCCAACAGAGGTTGGCGGCATAGGCGGACGCCTAGGCGGCGAAATATCTAACAAGATATTTTGGCCAAAAAAAATTTGTAAGCATTATGGGCCTATGGTTTACTTTTACAAAACTAAAACTTTATAAATCTTCGTTCTACAACTTAGTTATGCATGGAACAGCCTTAAAATATGCATATTATGCAAAAAACAATGATAAAATAGTAAAAAATGTTCAAAATATATCGACCGCCTAGGCGGCGCCTAGACAGTGCCTAGGTGGTAGGCGGACTCTCTCCGCCGCCAACCCTCCTACCGCCGTTTAGAACCTTGGAATGGAGTGTACTAGTGCACATGGGATGTAGGAGTCCATTCAGTCCATTCCCATTGGTATTTCCATTGGTCCACATGTGCATTATATATATATATATATATATATATAGAATAAGGTCATCTTTGTTCATATAAATCAAATATTACAATTTTCCGACTTATATGCACGGGACTTCGTACGTACAAATCTCATAACCCGATCCGAAGGCCTATATCACTCGGCTATAATGCCCATAACCCGGCCCGAAGGCCACCACACATGGGCTAAGAGAGCCCGCCAACGCCACATAGCCCAATAAGGCCTGACACCAACCCAAGGGGCACGTACCGCTGCCACCAAGGAGGCCCACTACTTCCAACTCTCACCATTTTATTAAATGGAAGGAATAATGCTCTCACCTGGCTCGAACCCGGGTCTCTGAGGAGAATGCCCCTCTCCTCAGCCACTTGATATATATATATATATATATATATATATATATATATATATATATATATTGGAACCTGGTAAATTGTTTCTGGAATCGCTCCCACTGGGATTCGATCTCCTGACCACTCGGGCCGCATGCATCTCCCTTAACCACTAGGCTAGAGTATATATATATATAGAGGTCATCTGCTATATATATATATATATATACACACACTAAAAAAAAAAAAATATATATATATATATATATATATATATATATATATATATATATATATATATATATACACACACACTAGTTTAATGAATGTTCTAAGCTCCAATTGCAAATGCATAAAACCTTTGGACTTCACAACTAATGATCTTTTTGAGTTCATAAATCATGAAAGTAAACTTAAAGAAAAGGATACTTAGGGGGCGTTTAGTACGCATAATACTATATAGCAGGGAATTCTATATTTTCGGAAATCAATCCCTAGAATTAAACTCCCTGGAAAATTATATTCCCCTTTTTGGTGAATATATAAATATTCCCAGAAAAAATGATAAAAAACCACAAAAAATCGTTCCTAAATAATGAAAAAAGTTTTTAAAAAAACATAAACAAAAAAAGTTCTTAAAAAATGAAATAAAAATTAAAAAAAATCTTCAAATACTAAAATAGATTAAAAAAGAAAAAGAAAAACAAGAAAAATAAATAATAACAGTATAGAAAAAACAAACAAAACAATAGTTTACCGGGCAAAAAAAAATTCACTTATTCTTAAGGGATAGGATTCCTATGTTTTTTGGACAAATTATTTTTCCGGGTATTCGCAATTCCCGTCCTAATTTTGTCCGAAAAAATTCACATACCAAATGCCCCCTTAGAGCTACAAGGAAGCATAATAAAGGATACATTTCAATGTCTAGCATCCTCCCTCCTGTGAATTTAAGTCTTTACGCACGACACGTAAATTACGCTTCATAAATACTTATTGGGGTGGTTCCCTCTTATGTAGAGGACATCCCGGAGTGCGACAAGCACCATCCGTTTGTTGGAGACGCTGGGGGAGGTCAAGGCTTCGATAGGACTCATATCAGAGACGGTTTCAGTAGTTTCTGAAGGAGTATCATGGGCATAGGTAAACCAACAATATACCAGGTTGTGCAATATTTTCAGCAAAAATTGGAATCTAATTTTTTTCGCATAAAGCATATGGGCGGTATGCCGGATTGTGCAGGTTGAACAACGAACAGAAGTCGGGTGGCCTATATTAGTTTTTATTAGGATTCGACCGATCGAACTATCTCGAACTTGGAAAGATGAATATATGCTATTTCTTGACCTAATTAGAGACAAGAAAATAGTGGTTGTGCAACTTTCAAGAAGAGGGAAGATGAGATCGGAGAGTTTTGTGTTTGATTCGAGGAGAGATTCGTTCGATGAGATCTATATTGATTTGTCATTGAGTTCCCGTCTTTGGTAACTTGTTATTTTCTCCATTGTATTCTATTTCCAATGTTGAATAGTCATGGTTGGTCTATTTGTTGGGTCGGTAGGAGAAATTGTAACGAAGGTGTATTCCTTTATTTCAATAGTAGAGTTTTTCAGGGATGGACTTCAATTGTTTCGTGATTTTCTTCCGTATTGGGTTTTCATGTAAAAGTCTTTTTCTTCACAATTGTTCGATTGTATTGTTGTGATTGTGTGCCTGTAGGTTATTACAATTTAGTGGTTAGTATTTTTGCTACATTGCGAGCTTCGTTCCCAACAGAATGGTATCACAGCATAAGGTTGGAGGGTGTTGGGTGTTTGACAAATTGACCAAGAGAAAAGATGGTGGTGAAACCAATTCGTTTGGTTAACCTGAATGACAGAAATTATCATTATTAGAAAAGTAAGATAAATGACTTCTTTCCGCCAAAAAGTTACCTTCCGATGTTTTCTTTCGAGAAGGCTAGTAATAAATCCGGGAAGGACGATTATTCGAGCATAAACATGTGGTTAAATCAAACGGTTCTTAGATGAAAATATTTACAATCACATTGCAAACATAGATTATACAACGTTAAGGAAAAAGCTGGAGACCTTATAAGCCAAAAATGTCATCGTCAACAAACTGTTTCTAATCGGAAAGATGAGGGTCTGAGGTACAAGGACAATATATCGATTATGGATCATGGGAATGAGTTACATGGCATGGTTGAGCAGTTGTCAGCAATAGGGGTCAAATTCGACAACGAGATTTAGGGACTTTAGTTGTTGGTTACTTTGTTGGACTTGTGGAAAACCACATGATATCTATGATCACTTCTGCTCTGAAGGTATTGTAACTCTCGAGTTCTCCAAAAGTTTGGTGTCAAATGAGGAGATGCAAAGGAGATATCTTGGGACGTCTTCTTCCTCATAGTCTAAAGTGTTAGTGTCAGATTGTCAGGGAGGAGCAAAAATGGGAGTCCATGCAACAGAGACAGGAGAAAAGGAAAGTCCAAGAATCTGTAATTAGTGTGGCAAGAAGGGTCACATTACAAGGAGTTGTTTTGTGTGGAAGAGAGAAAAAGGCGATAAGGGAAAATAAAGTAAGAACACTACAAACAACAAAATCAATACAGGAAAAATGATATCGTTGTACGTGATGAGGTGACTATAAACCTCGCTTGCGGTGAAAGCAGTTGGCTAGTGGACTCAGGATCTTTAGCGCACATGTCTCACAATAAAGCAGTTTTTGTCACTTACATAACAGGTGACTGTAGAGTGCTAAAGATAGGCAATAAAAATATGTAGAAAGCAATTGCCATTGGATATATGTACTTTATGTAGTATCCCGCTCCCGTTGGGGCGAAGCACTATGTAACAGGCTCATAACAAGTCGGATATGGTCGGGAACATAGATGGCTAGTCTGACTCAACAACGAGTTTGGTTACTTTGGTATATGAAAACCTTTTTCGCATCAATAAAATCGATTTGGACGAATGATATGAGAACCGTTCCAACAAATGGATTGGCTTCTGTTGGAATAAGTCCTAGATGCAGCGGACCGTGTCTTGAGTGAGCTCTATATAAGAGTCCCTTCGACGGAACCGGTCTGTTGTTGGTTTTCTTGGATTTTCTTGATGCTTTGATGCTTGATTTTTTATGAGTATTTTTTCGCGTCGATTTCTGAATACGCTTTAGAAATTTCGAAGGGGGGAGGATTGAAGAAGGATTCTAATATGATGTTCGTGCCAATTTCAGTAGCTCGTGTAATTGGCATCTAATCGTTGCGAAGAGATCTTCTACACTCGGCGTATTTCTTTTAGGTGGGTGGCTCGACCACTTCTTTTCTACTCCTTCCCGTCAACAAATTCTTAATGTTCAAACGTTCAAATCGATGATGCCGGTTGAATATATGTTGTGACACTAAGATAAAGAACATAGGATAACTGTAATGTAATTAGTATAACTAGGCCTAGAGACATTAACTTAACGTCTCGCATCGAGACGAGCAGTTTGGTTCAAAATAGGAAAAACTGTTGAAAGGAAAGGACATTGAAACATCGATTCGTGGCATGGTGCCTCGAAAAATTTGGTGCCTACAATTAGCCAAATTAGAACACACGGCTTTGAGGCAAAGGATGAACTGTTGCTTGAGTTATGGGTTATACAGCTCAATTCTGTTCGTCATGCATCTGCCGCATAGATAAAACTGTTCACGCATTCGCATGGTCATGGACAACTGGTGCACAGGGTTAGCTTTCCTCAAAATGATATCCGGAACACTGAAACCAAATCGACCTAGGAGAAAATTATGAAATCATGCTTCAGCGAGGCATTGCGAGACCTCCAGTCGGGCTTGCAACCCGGGCTGATAGGACGCATCGCAATGCTACGTAATCGTCCTGCATTGTGTCGATATCACCAATGACCGCATATAAGATAGATTGCATACTCACCTATTATCTTGTGCATGTGGTAAGTATTATATCTGTTTTATACATGAACGAGCATGGTCGTAGTAAAAAATATTGAGAATTACTATGTTATTTACTGCTTTAAGTTATGCCATCGATATGAACTGCAAATCATCTAATTCTAAATAGAAAGACAACTTCGATGCAAGCAAATCCTTAATAAGCAATGTCGGTTTAGACGAGTGGGTTCATCCCTCTCACTAGTGCATTCCCAAGTGTACGAACCCACAACTCCTAGGTGACGAGCGCGTTGCGGGAGCAAGAGACTAGACTGAAGCTTAAAAAAAGGAGGCGGCTTGAAGCTCTCCTATTTTGAAGTATTTTAAAGCTAATTCACCTCGAAGGCTTTTAGTTTCAATGTATAAAGGGACATGAATGTATGGAACAACAATGATTATTTCATGGTAGCATGTTGAATGTTTTTATTTTGTGTTTCAAAGAATGTAGCCGCAACGGCATATGTAATGTGAAATGACCTTGCACATCGTTTGCAAGTTTTACCAATGAAAATTTTATTTTCTTCCTATACTACGTCTCAACTCTTTGTACTGTCTAATTTCAACTTGTTGTCTCAAAAGAATTATCAAATGCACGTTTTTGTCTTGTACAAGTCTAATTTAAACTTGTACGACATTACGCCCAGCGAGGAAAATCGATTCATCTAGAATCAATGCGAGGACAAATGGTTCGACGAATCGGAACGTGACACTTTATGACCAATAAAGGAGCTACATTGATTCTCATAGTAGTTTGCTACGTCCTAGACATTCGCTTCATCCTAATATCAATTGGAAAGCTAAATAATGATCTTCAGTCTCTTCGAAAATGATCAATGGAAGCTTATGAATGGCTCGATGATTAATGTCATAGGAAACAAGAGGTCTGATCTATACTATATATAATGGAGCGTACATTGGGGCACAAGTGGTCAACGCAGCCGGTGACGCATCTACCAAGATGTGGCACAAAAGACTCGATCATTTTAACGAGAAAGGAATGAGCTACCTAGCGAACCGAAAGGTGCTTCCCGGTTTGAAGTGTGCAATGTTGGAGAGATGTCCATACTGCATGGCTGGAAAGCAGTAACATGGTATCCCTTCAGAGTCACCAATCTTCGAGGAAGTTGGTGTTGCTCGAGTTGATTCACCCGGACGTTTGTGGTCTATTAAAGATAAAAACTATTTGTGGTGTTTCTTTTTTGTAACATTTATTGATGAGTTTTCAGAAAGATTAGGGTCTTTTCCATAAAGACCAAGGATCAAGTGTTAGACGTTTTCAAGGCATTTCAGGAATCCATTGAATTTGTTTGATATTTATTGCATAGAGCAAGGAAAACAACACCAAAACACTCTACGAAAGACACCTCAACTCAATGGCGTAACAAAATGAATGAACTTGACACTTAGTCGAGAGAGTGCGGTGCTTGTCGTCAGAAGTAAAGTTGTCAGACATTTAATAGGATGAGGCTCTATATACTGCAGCTTATATTATTAATTTCTTCTAGCACTCCATTGTAAGGTGACGTGCTTAATAAAGTTTGGTTCTGTAACCTCACCTGCGAGTGTTTAGATGCAGGACCTTCATATATGTACCGATAGATGAAAGGTCCAATCTAGGCGAATACGAGACATCGCATCTTTGTCAGATATGGTAGAGATGATTCGGGTACAAGCTGTTCAATCCAATGGGAATGAAGCTTTACAGAAGCAGAGATGTGATATTTTTCGAGGACAAGATGGTGGTTGACATTCGAAAATCTAAGATATTTTCTGAGATGTCTCCAGATATCAAGCCAGTTTAGCTCGAGATAGTTCCTCCTATTACTACAGTTTTGCCGGATATTGAGGAGCCAGTACATGAGGATCCTCCTAACCATGATCACCAGTTTGCTAATGATAGTCAAGAAAATCTTCAAGATGATAAGCATGTTGAGGTAAGTTCTAAAGAAAATGAGGCTATTGATAATGAATAACCACCACCATAGGCTTCGTTGAGTAGAGGTACTAGGGAGTGTTGACTATGTAGCAGGACCGGCTCCAGCATTTTGGAGGTCCTAGACAATTCCCAAAAATGAGTCTCTTATCCCTCTATATAATTTTTATTGTTTTATTTAAAAGTAACGAAGATTTGCGACCTCCTTGGCTTATGCACTTCTTTTCAATCTTAAACAATTAATGTTAGAAGTTTCATAAGAAAAAAAAGACATTAGAAATTAGAAAGGAGGGGAAAAAAATCTGTATTGACACGTTTGTTGAGGGAGGAAGAGAATGTTTCAATTTTTTAGTAGAAGAGAGATTTTTCGCAAAAAAAAATGAGAGAAGATGGAGAGACAACTTAGAAATAGGTACAATATTTTTTAATGTTTTATTTGATTCTTCACAAGGCAATCATGACTTCCCACGACCATAGTTTTTTTTGGCCCAACGCAAAATCATTAAAAATTCAAAAAAAATGGAGGCCCCCTGGGAGGAGGCGGCCCTAGACTGCTGCCTAGCCTGCCTCCCCCCGGGAGCCGGCTATGCTATGTAGGTGGTACTCAACTAGGTGGTACTCAACCGATGAGCACGTGCTATTGATTGACGGGAGAGAACCCAAAAACTTTATAAAGGACGAAAACATAAAAGAATGTGTGGCTACAGGCAATGCATGAGGAGATGACTTCTCTACATGCCAACAACACTTATCTTCTACTATATAATGCCGCTTGGAAACGGCTCAAAAGTGAGCCGTCCAAGCCGTAAAATAAAATATAACTAAACAACTACATAAATATTTCATTAATTAATTAAAAAAACCTAACTAAGTATTTAACTATCTAATATAATTTATTTATAACTAAATAATTCTAACTCAAGTGGTTAAGGTGCGAGGTATTCTCCTTGCTTGCTTTGAGTTAATTTCCTAGGAAATAACATTTTTTCAATAAATTTTATATTTAAATATTTTAAAAAAAAAAATTGCACGTGCAAATTACTGGTTTATATAGTGCAGTTGCAAAGGGGTAGTGAAAATATCATCAACCTGGTCTTGTAGTGAATTTCTTATTAGATTAGCCGTCTAGTATTCTTCCGACGCTAAGGCCTCGTTTGGTTCACGGATTTAAGGAACCAAGAAAGAAAAGTTGTTTCTTTCCTTTGTTTGGTAGCCACAAACTTGGGAATCAATTTCCTGACAAGGGGGAAAATTGGTGGGAATATGATTCCACTCAAGACCCATGGGATTGATTTTCCCTCCTCCTTTCCCAACATTTATTAAAGTTATGACAAAAGTAACCATGTGTCATTGCTTATTTTAACATTAATGTTATTTTTTATAACATTATTTTTATTTTAAAAGGTAAGGATGTTATTGGAACATTGTTATATTTTGCTTTCCTTTCCTAGGTAGTTTTCTTGTTTTACCAAACAACGGAAAGGAAATGTGACAGGAATCCTACTTTCACATTCCCATGAAAAATAAAGGGAATTCATTTCCTTTACGTGAACCAAACGAGGCCTAATTGTTTACTGGTCAGTAGGCCATTTTTTAAATTTAAAATTTTGAGTGGGTATTAAGAAAGACCGGCGGAAAGGTTCTTGTGGAACTGTAGCACTGCACAAGGACAAATTTCGGGCCTTGATTTGATTTGGGTTTGCTATTGTCCTCTAGACAGTCACAGCAAAAAACAACTTTCCAAAATAGAGCTGATTTTTTTTAAAAAAAATACCTTTTGATGAGCAATGATTACCAAAAGTACCGCTATCCAAGTAAACAAAAACATCAAATTAATAAGGAATAATTAATTGTGAATTTTATAGTTTAAATTCATATCCAATTGAAAATTTTAGATCATAAATTTTTATGTTTAGTCTTTTTATTTTCATTATACCTTTATTTTTAATCTGTGTTGTGGTTGGTGGTTGTCCTTGTACTCATGTTTCGGATATAATAAAATATAAAAAATCAAAAATCAAAAATCAAAATGTTACATTGTTTGAAGCGGAGGAGGTCGGAGAGCTGCAGATGAGCGGAGGGGAGGTAGCCGAGGCGCAGGCGGGAGGCGAGGAGGGTGCGGGTCAGGCGGCGGACGAGGGCGTCGGGGAGGATGTTCCGCTCCAGCCAGGCCAGCACCACCTTCACCATCGCATCGTAGGGCATCTTTACCAAACTCGCCATCTCACTCAAATCACTCACTTCCTTCCTTCCCTTTTTTTTTTAATCACTACTGCTCTCTGCTTGCTAATTAATGACAATGTTATAGAGAGAGAGAGACTCGTTGGCTTGCCAGTCTTATGCCTGTATGGCTGTAATTTTTTTATTTTTTTTATTTTTATGTATGGCTTTATTGTGTCTCGTGAATAGTACGTTCATCTTGTTGTAAATATGGATAAAGTACCATTATTATTTGGTGGCTATAACTTATGCCTTTTGGTTATCCATAACCTATGGCTTTTAGTATTATTCTATTTAATTGTCATCATGATAGTAAGCTCATTTGTAAGCCTATATAAGAGGCTCTTGTCAAGTTGATCAATACAAGTGAATGAAGAAATAATTTCCTCCATCTCCTTTTCTTTGTTTTACAATACGTTATCAGCACGATTCTCTAAGGTGAGTTTAGTCTTGCATATATAGGTACATATTTTAGTAAACTTAAGGTGAGTTTAGTTTTTGCATGCATAGATACATATTTTAGTAATCTTAAGTACCAACTATTCTTTTAATATTTTATATGAGACAAACAAAGTTCCAATTCATGATGTATGTATCTACATATTCTTTATGCATGTTTCATTAGCTTTATATCTACTTGTTTTCTAGTGTATTATTATTATTATTATGCCTTTTTGGAAAATTATAACCCATGCACGTTCTAAAATTTTCAACTTCCTTTGGTTCACGGGAAGAAAGGAAAGGAATATACTTTGGTCTTTCATTTTTCAAATTGGTAGGGTTTTGATGAAGCCATGATAAATAGTCTATTTAGAAATTGCTCCCTCCCTTTCTTTTTTTTTTTCTTCCTTCCAGAAGCATTATTTGCTTTCATACACAAGTTTAATGGAGGATGTAGCAATACAACTTGTGGGATAAGGATGATGGATCTTTCTTTTATCGTTGCTAAATGCTATTGTCTGTAAACCCATTATTATTTTTGAACATTAAATTAGACTATATGAAATTGATATTTCCATTATATTTTTTTTACAAGGTACCAATTCACATTGTTGTATATGTAAACCGTATTATGAAAAAGTACCCAAAATACAAACCATAAGGACCTAAAGATTATTATATAATGTTCACATTGTTGTATATGTGATAAATATATGACATAATATTTTTGATAGCTTTTAATCACATTGTGGCATATGTGAAAATTTGTAATATTGAAAGCACTTGTCAATTTTACTATTTAAATTAATTTATCTCTAATATAATTATTTCTGCTATATAGATGTCGAGTCTTGCAAAGGTTGAATTCAAGACTCTTGATGTAAGCGGAGACAATTACTTATCATGGCAATTGGATGCGAAGTTGCACTTGCAGTCCAACAAGCTTGATGGTACTATTAAGAAGGAAAATAAAGAATCTTCTGAAGCCAAGGCTAAGGCTTTGATTTTCCTACGACATCATATCCATGATGATCTAAAGGCAGAATATCTATGTGAGGATGATCCATTGAGTTTGTGGACATCTCTAAAGGATAGATTTGACCATCAAAGGATGGTAATCCTTCCGATTGCTCAAAGTGAATGGTTGAACCTGAGATACCAAGACTATAAAACTGTTAAAGCATATAATTCTGCTCTGTTTAATATTGTTTCTCGCCTTAGGTTGTACGGAGAAAAAGTAACAGAGGCTCAAATGCTTGAGAAAACCCTCTCCACTTTTCATGCAAGTAATGTGCTTTTGCAGGAACAATATCGTGAAAGACATTTCACAAAATATTCTGAACTGGTGACTTGTCTCCTTGTAGCAGAGGCAAATAGCAATGTTCTCATGAAAAACCACAACTCTAGACCAACTGGGTCAATGGCAATTCCTGAAGCAAATGCAAATTTTGGGGTTACCAGAGGTCGTGGTAGAGGACGTGGAAGAGGACGTGGAAGAGGAAAAAGTTATGGCTCGAGGTATGGTCATGGTTATCAACCTTATAACAAAGGCGAAAATAGTGGTTCACAAAAGACCAAATGGAACAAGTGGACAGCACCCTCTAACAAAGGGAATTCAAATCCTCAATATAAACCAAATAATGGTAGTACTGCTTGTCATAAATGTGGCAAAAATGGACATTGGTTTAAGCAATGTCGGACTAATCAACATGAGGTTGACAAATTCAAAGAATCGAAGAAAATGGAAGCAAATATGACAGCATATTGGGACAATGACCAGCCACTTGACATCACTCAATTGAATTGTTCCGATTTTTTTGAGGATCAAAATGGAAATCAGATTACCAATGAACAGTTTGAAGAAATGCTGGCGAATCCACCTTCCATTGAATGAGCACTCGGTCGACATATGTTTTACTTCAAGTATTATGAACTTTTTACATTTGAAGTCATGTTTTTTTGTTTTTAGTTACTATCATGGATTATCTAGGCCATGAGAGTTTGTTGAAGAATATGTCATTACTTTGTTATGTACTTGAAAGTTGCATCTCTATAATATGATGTTATCGTTTGGTATGCTTAATTACTTTTATTATATTTGTGTTAGTTGAGTATATGTTCATAAATTTTTTTTTCTTCTCATATTGAAGGTATGGATATACGAAGGGAGAAAAATGACTTGGATATGTGTTTGGTAGATAGTGCTACAACACATACGATTTTGAAGAATCAAAAGTTTTTCTCAAATTTAGTATTTGACATGCATAAAGTATCAACAATAGCTGGACCAGCCCATATAATTGAGGGTTTTGGAAGAGCACACATTATGTTACCTAATGGCACTCAAATCCATTTGCAAAATGCGTTATATTCAAGCAATTCCAAAAGAAATTTGCTAAGTTTCAAGGATATACGCAAAAATGGATATCATATTGAAACTCGAAATAATAACAATAAAGAGACACTATGTATCACATCTAATGTTGGGAGCAAAAAGCTCACATTAGAAGAATTCTCTTGTCTCTCGGTGGGTTTGTATTACACCACCATTGGTATAATTGAATCACATATGAATGTGGCAAAACATAAAGTCAATGATCCTATCTTATGTACCATTTGGCATGACCGTTTAGGTCACCCGGGACAAACTATGTTCAAGAGGATCATTAATAATTCTTGCGGACACTTATTGAAAAATCACGATCTTGGTTTACCAAAGAATCACCTATGTGTTCCATGTTCACAAGGAAAGTTTATAACTAGACCATATTTCCTAAAAGTTAAGAATGAGTCTTCGAGTTTCTTGCAAAGAATACAAGGAGACATTTGTGGTCCTATTCATCCTGCTAGTGGTCCTTTTAGATATTGTATGGTACTCATAGATGCATCTACTAGGTGGTCACATGTTTGTTTATTGTCTACTAGAAATCTTGCATTTTCTCGTCTTTTGGCTCAAATTATTAAACTTAGATCTCAGTTTCCTGATAACTCGATTAAGTCAATTAGACTTGATAATGCCGCTGAATTTACCTCACAAGTATTTGATGATTATTGTACATCATTAGGGATTGAGGTAGAACATCCTGTTCCCCATGTGCACACACAAAATGGGTTAGCTGAGTCATTTATTAAACATCTCCAACTTATAGCAAGACCTCTACTAATGCAATCTAATCTGCCAATTGAGGCTTGGGGACATGCTATTTTACATGCTGCATCTCTAGTTAGATTTAGACCGACTGCCTACCATATTTTTTCACCCATACAACTTGTTAGTGGAAGACAACCCAATATTTCACATTTGAGAAAGTTTGGATGTGCAATATGTCCCAAATTCCACCTCCCAAATGAACTAAAATGGGTCCCCAACGACGTTTGGGAATATACATTGGTTTTGAATCTTCCTCCATAATAAAGTATTTGGAACCAATGACTGATGATGTCTTTACTGCAAGATTTGAAGATTGTAAATTTGATGAGCGAGTCTTCCCGCCGTTAGGGGGAGGTAAGCAACAAATTGTTCATACAGAATAATCCATTGCTAATGAACGGCATGAATTGACATGGAATACGCCTACTCTATCTCATCAAGATCCAAGAACTCCACAATGTGATTATGAGACAAGGAGAATGATACATTTGCAAGAAATTGCAAATCAATTACCTGATGCATTTAATGATGCCGCAAAGGTAACTAGATCTCATGTGCCAGCTAGAAATGTGCCAGCCAGAATTAATGTTCATATTGAACAAAATCTAAACAAGGCGGCAAATGAATCTACTACTACACGTCAAAAGCGTGGTAGACCTATAGGTTCCAAGGATAGTGCTCCTAGAAAGAGGAGAGTAAATGAAACATCTTGTCCTGATAAAAGCCCGATAGTGGCTGGAGCTCCGAAAATAGATAATGAAGATGTGCATGTTTCCAAATTCACTGAAATGCCTATGGATGCCTCTAGAGAGGTACAGGTACCTGAAAATGAAGAGATCTCGATATTCCATGCATGTTCAGGTGAATTGTGGAATAGAAAAGCACTTGTCATCGATGACATATTTAGCTATGCAGTAGCTACTGAAATATCAAAGGACAACGATGATTGTGAAAATGAACCACGTAGTATAAATGAATGTCGACAAAGAAAAGATTGGCCAATGTGGAAAGATGCTATTCAAGCAGAATTAAAATCTTTAGAAAAACGTGGTGTATTTGGACCTATAGTGGAAACACCAAAGGACATAAATCCTGTTGGTTTTAAATGGGTGTTCGTGAGAAAACGAAATGAGAGAAACAAAGTTGAAAGATACAAAGCCCGACTTGTAGCACAAGGTTTCTCTCAAAGACCTGGAATTGATTATGTTGAGACATACTCTCCAGTTATGGATGTTATTACTTTTAGATATCTAATTAGTCTCGCAGTTTCTGAAAATCTTGATATGAGACTTATGGATGTTGTAACTGCATATTTGTATGGAGACTTAGATACTGACATCTATATGAAAATTCCAGAAGGATTTACAATGCCAGAGACTAAGTCAAAGGGCATGTGCTCAATTAAACTTAGACGAGCATTATATGGATTGAAACAATCCGGAAGAATGTGGTATAATCGTCTTAGTATATATTTGACTAAGGAAGGATATAAAAATAGTCAAATTTGCCCATGTGTCTTCATTAAGAAATCCGAGAATGGATTTTCGATAGTGGCAGTATACGTGGATGATATAAACCTGATCGGATCTCCTGCAGAATTAGAGAAAACTGCAAACTATTTGAAAAAAGAATTTGAAATGAAAGACTTGGGAAAGATAAAGCTTTGTCTCGGTTTGCAAATAGAACGAAGTTCTAGTGGAATATTAGTGCATCAATCCCGATATATCGAAAGAATTTTGAAACGATTCAGAATGGACAAAGCACATCCACTTAGTACACCTATGGTTGTACGGAGTCTGGATTTAGATAAAGATCCATTTCGACCAAAGGAAGAAGATGAAAAAGTTCTTGGTCCTGAAGTGCCGTATTTAAGTGCTATTGGAGCACTGCTATATCTAGCACAATGCACAAGACCAGACATTGCTTTCTCTGTTAATTTATTATCTAGATATAGTTCTGCACCTACACTTAGACATTGGAATGGAGTTAAACACATAATGAGATATCTTTGTGGAACAACTGATATGGGATTATTTTATTTCTGTAATTCCACTAATAACTCCCATCTAGTTGGTTATGCAGATTCTGGTTATCTTTCTGACCCTCATAAGGGTTGTTCCCAAACAGGTTATGTGTTTATTAATAATCATGCAGCTATATCTTGGCGATCAACAAAGCAAGGTTCAGTAGCAACTTCCTCTAACCATGCAGAATTAATTGTATTGCATGAAGCAACAAGAGAAAGTGTGTGGTTGCGATCGATCATTCATCATATAAGGGTAAATTGTCAACTACCCACAGTTACAGATAAGCCTACAACAATATTCGAAGACAATGCAGCTTGCATTGCGCAAGTCCGAGAGGGATTCATCAAAGGAGATCGAACGAAGCACCTTCCACCAAAATTGTTTTATGCACATGAGCTCCAAAGGACGAAAGTGATCGAAGTTAAGCAAGTTAGATCAAGTGAAAACTTAGCCGATTTGTTCACCAAGGCACTTCCAAAGTCCACATTTCAGAAGTTGGTACACGGAATAGGCATGCGACGACTTAATCATCAGACAAATTAGCTGTTTCAGATCCATTGTATCGAGGGGGAGTATAACTTGTACATAATACTTTTGTTTTGCGTGTTGTACTCTTTTTCCTTAACTAAGATTTTTTCCACTGGGTTTTTTTTCTTAGTAAGGTTTTAATGAGGCAACAAAAGCGCATATAACACCAACTAATTAATGGTGTATATCCAAGGGGGAGTGTTGTAAATATGGATAAAGTACCATTATTATTTGGTGGCTATAACTTATGCCTTTTGGTTATCCATAACCTATGGCTTTTAGTATTATTCTATTTAATTGTCATCATGATAGTAAGCTCATTTGTAAGCCTATATAAGAGGCTCTTGTCAAGTTGATCAATACAAGTGAATGAAGAAATAATTTCCTCCATCTCCTTTTCTTTGTTTTACAATACATCTATTATATTATATTATTGGAAAAGCCTAAACCAACAGAGTGGGGACCGACACCACGTGTCGTCTTCTCATTGATTGGACCGATCTACGTAAACCAGCCACCATGTTAACCCGAACAATGGACACCCGACACGTGACGTCGGTTGCCCCTACGGTTTGTAAGAAGCAAGCTAAATTATTTAAACTAATATTATCCGTACCTTTAAAATATTCCTCCAAAATATCTCTCTTTACATGGCAACTAACTTGACATCTAATATATCAGCTGACATGACAAATTTTAACCCAAAAAATTAACTATCTAATTTTTTTAATATTAATGTTAATATTCATACTAATATTAATTTTAATTTAAATGTTAATTTTAATTTTAATTTGAATTTTTAAGCTTTAATTTTAGTGTTAAATTTATTTTTTTTTTTGTTTCAAATTTTTTTAAGGGTCGGCCGAGCGAGCAAATCCTATGTCAGCTGCCATGTCAGACGGCAAGTAAGCTGCCACATAAAAAAAAAAGAAGGGATGCTTTTGAAGGACAAATAGCATTTTTTATTGTTTTATGAGATGTGACAAATAGCATTTTTCATGAGGGACAAATAACTTTTTTTTTTCAAACAAAGAAAGATGTGACCATATTTCAGTCGTGTATTTTTTTATATTTTTTTATTTTGTGGCAGTCCAATCCAAATTGATCACGATTAGCCTTGCCATGCAATAATGGCCCAGCCCATCTACTACTACCATAGATCAACATTTTAGGCCATTTTAGTGTGGGCTTAATTCGGATCAACCAAGATTTGCATTATATTATTAGAAAATGCAACCTCGCATGAGCGCTTTTTTTAAAGAAAATATTGAGGGTCTAGAATGCCAATATTTGGCAAGCGCGCACACACTCTTTGGGCTCTAAGCATTAAAATTTGAGTGTTTACTACACAACCTCCTATTAGAGTGAAGGAATGAAAACACACCAAACAGGAACAATAGTTGCCAAGAGGTTTGAGAATGAAGAGGTAGAAGAGCTTGAGGATATGGATAATGATGACTTGATGAAGATGATGAGGTAGAAGAGGTTGAGGATATGGATAGTGATGACTTGATGGAGATGATCTTGAGGTGCCTAATACTACTGTGGATGCTAGAATTTTGAGGGAGTTTTGAAATGTTTTAGGTTTTTTTTTTATGACCAGTAGCATGGACAGAGCGAGGACTCACGTTGAACCGAACCGAGCATGAAAGATATTGAACCATGTTAAATAATTTTGATAGCTACATATTTTTTAATATTTAAAAAATGTTTCGTCCATTGGTCTATAGTATGTATCATATGGAAGTATAAGCTGAGGGCATCGCATTTAATACTGATGCCAGCAACTCTTTAATTATATTCAATTGTCTGTTGGCGGAAAAAATGCAAGTTAAATGTGCTAAATTAAACGAGTTTATAGCATGTTTGTTTATAGAAGTTAATATCTTCGGTAACTGTTAATTAGATAATACCTTGTATAAAGTAGTGTGCTAGCTTCTGTAACTCTTCAATAAAACTTTTTAGACTTATCAAAGTCATGGGGCCAGGGCCCCCTTTGGCCCTAGCATAGTGTCATCCCTGACTAGTAGTGTCCTTAAACTGTAATGGTTACTGTTTTGAATTATCATATACATTATTTGCATCCAGAGATCGACGCAGGAATTTAAGAGAGGGCGTCAACCTCAAATGTAAAAAATTCCAAAATTAAAATCACATACTAAAAAATGTCAACCCCCCCCCACCCCACCCCACCCACACACATACTTTTTTTGTTTATATATATAGGCCAGTGGCGCAGTGGTACACCGGTAAGACCGCTGGCACTCGTGGGTGAGGGTGCGGGTTTGAGCCCCCACTCCAACACGGGGGTGGCTGGGTGGCGTTGTCCACGGCCTCCGGGCCAAGGCTGGCTGGGTGGCGTTGTCCATGGGCCTTGGTTTTTGAAAAAAAGAAAGAAAAAAAAGGAGGTCAAGTCATTGACCAAGAGTGACCGCGATGCGACTTTTAAGCAGATTTTGGCAGGCGCTCTGGCATCTGAGGATGACTTGGAGCTCAAGTCCAAGAGAGGCAGAGATAATTCAGGAGGTGCGAGCGGTAGTACGGGACCGGCAAAGCACCCTATGGGCAGAAGACCGTGCTTAAGCCTCAACAGTTGTTGGCACCAGCTAGAGCTCATGTCCAGTAGGTGCAGCAACAGCCTCAGGGACAGGACCAGAGGGTGCCCACTTGTTCCTACTGTAGAAAGCCGAGACACACTTGGGATGTTTGTAGGAGAAGGCTGAAGGTGTGTCTGTTCTGTGGATCCGCTGCTCACCAAATGAAGGATTGCCCTACCGCACCTCCATTTGGCGGAGCACAGGGTCAGAGAGATGGAACTAGGCCACCTGTGGCACAGCATCATTTCCCGCACCATCGGAGGGATATACCCCAGAGGGGTAGGACGTTTGCATTGACGGTCGAGGAGGCTGATGCTACGGGTGACGGGTTAGCAGGTCTATCTTTTTCTATTCTTTTTCCTCTTGTTGTGTATTCTATTAGTACCTGTTAGAATATTTTGTGCTGTAGTAGATACTGTAGTGACCTCGTTTGAGACTGTGAAATCACGTCCAATAGGACCATGATCATGCATGTTGTCAGTAAAAATTTCTTGACTTTGGTTGTTGGGGGTTCGACCTAGAATGAGTACGACCAACTTTACATTTTAAGGACGAAATTTTTCTAAGAGGGGTAGGATTGTAACTACCACTTTTCCGAATAGGGGTATTTTTTACATTTCTTAATTCTTGTTATTTTTGTGAATTCAAATTATAATTTGAATGATTAATTTATTTTACAAAACTAGTAATCATATTTTTGGAGTAATTATTTAACATTGTGCACATGTTATATTATTGAATGATTGGTGGTTAGCCATTAAGTTAGAATGGTTGTTAGTGACCCTAGAGGACCTAAACCAACTTGACATGACCACCTAATTAAATGATTAGGACTAGCCTAATTGAACTTTAGTTAGTCTCTATTTGGGTTAGAAGGATTAATTAGGAAGTTTGACTAAATACCTAATTAGGGAGAAAGGCTTTTTGCTAATCTTGCCATGACTAAGAGGGGGGCTTAGAGGAAATTTTTCATTAGCCAAACCCTAACCAAACCTAATATAGCAGCCCACTTTTCTTATAGGGCCTAACATCATCTTCTTCATCCTCATTTCATCCAAAACCCTAGCCCTAATTAGAAGCTTTTCTCCAAATTGTTCCTACCACCAAATTTTCTCCAAATTGACCCAAATTCGTTCCATTCTCTTCCCCATGGAGAGTAGAGGATACTCAAGAAGCTAGCTTGGAGGGATTGGAGCACTTGGAGCTTAGAGATTTCTAGATCTTTGATCCATTTTCATTGGGAATCAATCTTCCAATAGGTATATGCATTCTAAACCCTTTTAATTTGTAGTAAATAGTATAGATGGATCAATTAGAGACCCCATGCATTAGGGTTCCCAATAGTGAGGAGTTTAGACTCTTCTCTTTTTATTTGAGGATTTTTTTTCCTTTGTATTTTGACCCATTTTGGAGGAAATTCGAGAATAAGATTTCTAGGGTTTGTAAATAGGTTTGTTGGATCCTAGTTATCATTTAGAATATGTGGCTATGCTTCGGGTCGAGTTTGGATCCATTTGAAGTGCGTATTATGACGTATCGTGATATGCACGTCAAGTGTTTGACAAAATGATCAAAAGAGCACCAATGCTCTAAATTCCAGTTTTGAACCTGTATTAGGTTTGCATTGCTATAGGTTATCATTGGTAGGTGTATCTAGCAATTAGGAGTGTTTTGAGAAGGGTTCATTTGATTTGGGAGCTTGGTATATATATATATATATATGGACTGCTTGTCGCTTATGGTCACTGCAATATTTTGTGTGGACAGTTGGGCATCCATGTGTGTGGGTTGTGGTACTTATTTTGGACTGTTGGCATCAGGTAACATCCAATTTCAAGTAGTGCACAAACTTAAACTAATCAAAAAAGCTTTGAAGTTATGGAACAGAAGGCGCCCAGTGACCAAAATCGAAGAATTGGAGGAAGAATTAAAGATATTGCAAGATCAGTTGCAAGTAAACTCATTGGACTCTGACCTCGCGGCTAGAGATGTGGCTTTACAGGAGGAAGTCCGTCGACACCGATTCCAAGAGGAAGTGCGACTCAACGGGCGAAATGCGATTGGCTCAAGGAGGGAGATAGATGTTTGAAGTTTTTTCACGCCACCATCCGTACGAGGATGCACAGAAATACAATAGGCCCCATAATTGGCGCGGACGGGATTGAGATTACAAAAGGCGAAGATATTGTCTCCGAGGCGGTCGACTACTATTAGGAACTATACAACCAAAACTCATATGAACAGGAGTTCCCTGAAATCACTTGCAAGCGGATAGTTACAGAAATTGGCAATGAGAAGCTGAGCCGGATCATCACTATGGAGGAAATTGAGAAGGTTATCAAAAAGGCGGATCCGAACAAAGCCCCTGGACCAGACGGGTTTAATTCGATGTTTTACAAACAACATTGGGATCAACTAAGGTATCAGGTGCTGCAGGTAGTACATGATTTCTTTATGAATGCTAGACTATTAAAGGAGCTGAACCACACGTTCTTGACTCTCATACCAAAGAAGGAAGGCGCCACGGCACTTGGGGATTTTCGACCGATCTCGTGCTACAATTTTTTTATATAAGATTATTACTACTGTTAGGTATGATCGTATGCAAGATATCCTTCAAGATCTTATATCAGCAAATCAATCCACTTTTATTAAATGATGCTCCATCACGGACAATTGTCTGCTTGCCCACGAGATGATACGGGAGTTCAATAAACCAGGCGGAAAGAAAGGCTGCATCAAACTGGACTTACGAAAGGCCTATGATACAGTTAATAGGGACTTCGTATGCAAAATTCTAAGAAGCATGGGATTTGTAGAATGGTGGGTGGAGAGAATCAAAGTATGTATCACGTCGCCAACATTTTCGATACTGATCCAAGGCCAGCCACACGGCTTCTTTGGGAGTAATCGGGGATTACGACAAGGGGATCCTCTATCCCCTTACCTGTTCAGCATAGTAATGGAATACTACACTTGCTTGATGGACATTGCAGTGCACCGGGGTCTGATCACACCTCTCTACCGTCGGGTCGAGCCAATTGTTTCTCATCTCATATACACGGACGATTTGCTGGTTTTTAGTGAACCATCTGAAAGATCGATTGCGGCGCTAAATATAACAATAGAGGAGTTCGGTCGCCTCTCCGGACTACAACTGAATAGAAACAAAAGTAATGTGTACTTCAATAAGACTTGTCAGAATAAGGAGGCTCTGGCGGAACAACTTCAAATAGAGATTGGCCAGCTACCTGTCAAGTACCTTGGCTCCCGCTATCTGTCACATATTGTCACGCCCCAGAACCAGAAAACTGGAGAGCGGGGGCAGACATAGCCAGCTACGCAATCCCAAAGTACGTTAATACTTTAAAATCACGTATAAGCTGTCAAGACATGGGAGTTACTCTACAAGCCATCAGTCAATCCTATGGTTTAACAATCCTAGGTATCTCAATCACAGGCAATTATACAGAGCAAAGAACACGATCATCATACATACAATAGTAAGGCGTCCCGAACCATATATACATGAATGATCATGAAGCCAGTTCTGACTAGCTAGAGTATTAGTCGTACATGATAAGGACTAGCTATAGTCTAGAATACACATATCATGTTTATGCCCGCAGGCTACAATATCAAGGAAAATACCAAAACACGAGCTAAACACGTGCTCGGGGCTAAACGTTACAAGAGAAGAATTTACATATCAGTGGGAGAATGAAGAAGAAATCCACTGAGGCACTCTGGTGCTCCGGCTGGTCACCGTCGAGTAGATGGTGCGGTAGATCCTTCGGGCTCTTCTATTAGAACCTGGTCATGCAAAACCAGTGGGGTCAGACCCCAAATAGCAAGTACCACAAAGGAGGCCGAACTATGAACTAAAACCAGCCATCATTAGCAATCAACAAGCAAATAAGTAAAGGAGGATCGGGATTTGTGCAGTACCAATGCACTCGTCCCGATCATAGGGAGACAGTAAGTCATTATTGACATAAAGTAAACTGGAGAACATGTTAAATAAATAAACTAGAACAGTTAGGAACTGGATCTGGACAAGACTTAGACTGGAAAGGTGATATACGATGGGATAACCATGGGACTATTCAGATAACCAGGTTACAACCCGTAAACCAAACAAGGACTGGGGTTGTAACCCTTCGTCTGAACAGAACTTGGCTTCTCCTACCATTCATCGGCAAGATAAATATAAGAAATCAGGACATGTAACAATCTTGTACAGAATCAAGACAAGAATAGACTGGCAAACCCCATCCAACATTTCACGGTCAAGCAAGAATTACGGCTTGATACTTTAACTAACTAGGGTTATCACAAACCTAATTACTAACAAGATGCAGTGAGATTATTCCACAGCCACAAGCCCTGCAGACCATCCAGACTATCCGGATGCAATTAGGGTTGAATTCAAGTGGGTACATCGTCCAGGAAATGCATGTACCCTTAGGTGACTTAGAGGGTGCAACACATGACAGTGTGCTGGAAATGTGCCCTACTCGACGGCAGGCTACAGATCCCAAGTGGGGCGCCCAGATAACGGGATTGCATGTAGCTGGGAAATCTCTTCATGTCTACTGGATTATTCTAGTTATTAGCCTTAGTCGATTTCAGAGGGTACCCCTGACCGTGGTACTCAGAGGTCCCTGTCCTAGACATGATGCAAGACAAGACGGGTTCATTGTACAAGCACAATCGTCCACGGTGTCCAAGTTATTCAATCTTGTCAAGTCATGCTAGCCGTCACAACAGCCTTCGAGATATATCGTGTCAAGTTTATCATGTCAAGAGTGCGCCACGGCGGGCCACTATCATGAATTATCATGTCAAGTTATCATGTCAAATTGTCAGGTCAAGTTATCTTGTCAGGAGTGCACCACGGCGGGTCACTATCAAGTCATGCTATTTATCAAGGACGGAAGAAACTTGCAAAATTAAATAATAATATATACATAATATATATATTCTTGAAGCTAAGGAGAAACTCTACAACTTTCATGTTAGGAGTGAGAAGAAATTCAGACCACAATTCGGGGAAATAAAATATTTAAACAATCAAAGTGGACCCCATGCGGTCCAAAAGTGGGAGAACATACATGCGGCCAAAGAGAGTGGGAAGCCACCCATGCGGCCAGCAATAGCTTATGCGGCCAGAAAATAATTGAAAGGGCCATGCGGCCAAGAAATTGTGGGAGGCCATGCGGCTCCAAAATTTATTTCCAGCAATAAATATTCATGCAATCAGAAAAGACAAAAAGAGTGGGTCCCGCAATAAATGCAAGCATCCACTCAAACAAAAGAGAAGGGCACGTGGACACTCACGTACAGAGGCTATGTGGGACCCAACATTAAATGCAGCAAGGAAAGGGTTCACGTGAACCATTTAATAATTGGTTCTCGTGGCCAAGCAATTATTACACATATTATAATATGTCATGCAAGTACATAAGGCCATGCGGCCAAGAACCCTCATGCGGCCAGGAACCCTCATGCGGCCAGGAAGTGGAAATTAATGCCATGCAAAAAAATAGTACAAGGCCATGCGGCCAAAAGAAAACTATTACCTGCACCTGCGACAAGCAAATGGCCATTGCCATGTGGCCATACAAAAAATGCAATAAAATAATGCATACCCGCACTCATGCAAAGCTAAGCATGTTACCCAACAATGCATGCGGGTCACAAAAAGGCATGCGACCCAATATTAAAGCCATATGCGGCTGGAGTGTTGTAAACATGCGGCCAAATATTCATTTCCTGCAAGCAATGCTAAGCTATATATTAATACTAGTGCATGGCTTAAAGGCTTAACTAAAGGAACTAAATATCAAATGTTTAAGCATGGCTTTAATGCTTAACAGAACATTAAATGCTATTTAATATGGGCATGGAATTGCTTTAAGTCTAATTAGCTTTTAATGCTTATTATAAAGCATGCAAATGCTTTTCCAGGAAAGCATTAATTGCTTGAAATGCTTTAAATCCGAGAAAAGCATTTAATGTTTATATGCTTTCAATCTAGGAAAGCATTAAATGCTTGAAACATAAAGCATGCAACATGCTTTCAATCCCATGCGGCTGCAACAATTAGTAGCCATGCGGCTACTAAAATTACCACGTCACAATAAAAAGCCATGCGGCCAGACATTGCTGCAAGCTTGCTTGCCAACCAAATGTAAAGCTTAATCCATGCAAGCAACTAATGTATTAAGCCATGCAAAATAATGCATTTAATCCATGCGAAATGACTAATGCATTAGGCTACGCAAAATAATGTATTTAATCCATGCAAAATAACTAATGCATTAGTTAAAGGAATGCATGCAGCCCGCATGCATTATATGCGGCAAGCAAAACAACTACCATGCGGCTCAATACAAATAATTGGCCAATGCGGCCAAAAATATTTGCATGCGGCCAAATGCAAAAGTGCAAAAGCCTATGAGGCAAGCAATTTATGCATGCGGCTCTAAAATGCAAGCAAGCATGCAGCTAATGAAAAATGCAAATAATGGCTTCCCACATAGAAGATGTCCATGGAAAAATACCATGGCCTCCATGCTCTACCAAACTACCATAGGAACCCAAATCCAGACTTCAATGGGTCAAATTTGGGTAAAATGAAATTCTCTACAACATGGAACCATCAGTTGACAAAAATATACAAGTTTGACAGATCAAA
This sequence comes from Iris pallida, assembly GCA_029216955.1. Classification (NCBI taxonomy): domain Eukaryota; kingdom Viridiplantae; phylum Streptophyta; class Magnoliopsida; order Asparagales; family Iridaceae; genus Iris; species Iris pallida. The sequence goes on along the minus strand of JANAVB010009398.1, from coordinate 25,912,858 downwards.
ACCCATGAAAACCGAAAATACCATAAAGCTAGATCTACAACAATCCACTCGGTAAAACCGAAAACTCCAAGTTCTAAACATGCTTAAAATCATGCAAGGAAGGAGATGGAACAAACAAAATAAATTTGTTCAAGGTTCGGCAAGGTGTACTTGCCTCTCTCAATGGCTAGGGTTTGGTGGAAAAGAAATGAATGAGGGTGAATGAGGAGGGAGAGAGAAAAGTGGCTTATATAATAAGCTCAAGTGATCTCCACCATTCATTTCTCTCCATTTCAATCTAAACCATACACCTCATCTCATAAAGAACCAAACTAAACCAAACCAAGTCAAGGTGGAACCGAACCAAATAAAACCAAATCCAAGTTAAATAAAGTCATGAAAATCCTACACTTAAGAAAATTTTAAAATATCACGCAAATCGATAATACGAAATACGGCTCAAATAAACACGTATCCGTATAAAATATCGATACATTGAGACGGGTCTTACAACTCTCCACACCTTAGAAAAATTCTGTCCTCGAAATTTTCTGAGGCTAGTCGAGCAAGACAAAAGCTCCAGGAAACTCAACAATCCCAATAAATCATGGCATATAAGTAAAGTAAAACAATCAGTAATGTAAATAAATGCGTAAGCGGTAAATAAATGCACAAGAATAAATACAATCATGATCAAGAAGGGCTGGAGGCATATGGATCAATATGTCTCCTGAGACAGTTGTGTAGGAACCAACGTACTTGCTGGCCTAAGCTGACTCCCAAAAATGGATAAAAGTCAAGCCTCAAGGTAAGTCGGTACCAATGACTTAGTTCAAGACATGACTCTACCCAGGACGTGTCATCATAGTTGGAACAGATGCTTGAACTTTATCACCTGTCTCAAGATACGAAGACAGAAGCGACTGGCTGATCGGGATGGACTGACATCTCTGCCTGCATGCTGAGACTGATCCTCCATAACTGGCATGGCTGAAGAATACTGAGCCGCCCTCGGCAAAACACAAACAAGATAATCAGAAGGATCAAGAACAGTGCCCTTGAAAATTGAAGGACACAAGATCAAATCATGGGAACAGGAATGATCAACGATCAAAACAGATATCAAGTCAAGTATCAGATGTAGAGAATAATCTGAAGGAGATCAATAAGGATAGTCGTGATTGAGATATCTAAACATGGTAACTCCCACAAATCTGAAAATCGAGACCTGCATGGGCCACCACTAAAACCATGTCACGTCCCAGAACCAGAAAACTGAAGAGCGGGGGCAGACATAGCCAGCTACGCAATCCCAAAGTACGTTAATACTTTGAAATCATGTATAAGCTGTCAAGACATGGGGGTTACTCTACAAGCCATCAGTCAATCCTATGGTTTAACAATCCTAGGTATCTCAATCACAGGCAATTATACAGAGCAAAGAACACGATCATCATACATACAATAGTAAGGCGTCCCGAACCATATATACATGAATGATCATGAAGCCAGTTCTGACTAGCTAGAGTATTAGTCGTACATGATAAGGACTAGCTATAGTCTAGAATACACATATCATGTTTATGCCCGCAGGCTACAATATCAAGGAAAATACCAAAACACGAGCTAAACACGTGCTCGGGGCTAAACGTTACAAGAGAAGAATTTACATATCAGTGGGAGAATGAAGAAGAAATCCACTGAGGCACTCTGGTGCTCCGGCTGGTCACCGTCGAGTAGATGGTGCGGTAGATCCTTCGGGCTCTTCTATTAGAACCTGGCCATGCAAAACCAGTGGGGTCAGACCCTAAATAGCAAGTACCACAAAGGAGGCCGAACTATGAACTAAAACCAGCCATCATTAGCAATCAACAAGCAAATAAGTAAAGGAGGATCGGGATTTGTGCAGTACCAATGCACTCGTCCCGATCATAGGGAGACAGTAAGTCATTATTGACATAAAGTAAACTGGAGAACATGTTAAATAAATAAACTAGAACAGTTAGGAACTGAATTTGGACAAGACTTAGACTGGAAATGTGATATACGATGGGATAACCATGGGACTATTCAGATAACCAGGTTACAACCCGTAAACCAAACAAGGACCGGGGTTGTAACCCTTCGTCTGAACAGAACTTGGCTTCTCCCACCATTTATCGGCAAGATAAATATAAGAAATCAGGACATGTAATAATCTTGTACAGAATCAAGACAAGAATAGACTGGCAAACCCCATCCAACATTTCACGGCCAAGCAAGAATTACGGCTTGATACTTTAACTAACTAGGGTTATCACAAACCTAATTACTAACAAGATGCAGTGAGATTATTCCACAGCCACAAGCCCTGCAGACCATCCAGACTATCCGGATGCAATTAGGGTTGAATTCAAGTGGGTACATCATCCAGGAAACGCATGTACCCTTCGGTGACTTAGAGGGTGCAACACATGACAGTGTGCTGGAAATGTGCCCTACTCGACGGCAGGCTACAGATCCCAAGTGTGGCGCCCAGATAACGGGATTGCCTGTAGCTGGGAAATCTCTTCATGTCTACTGGATTATTCTAGTTATTAGCCTTAGTCGATTTCAGAGGGTACCCCGGACCGTGGTACTCAGAGGTCCCCGTCCTAGACATGATGCAAGACAAGACGGGTTCATTGTACAAGCACAATCGTCCACGGTGTCCAAGTTATTCAATCTTGTCAAGTCATGCTAGCCGTCGTAACAGCCTTCGAGATATATCGTGTCAAGTTTATCATGTCAAGAGTGCGCCACGGCGGGCCACTATCATAAATTATCATGTCAAGTTATCATGTCAAATTGTCAGGTCAAGTTATCTTGTCAGGAGTGCACCACGGCGGGTCACTATCAAGTCATGCCATTTATCAAGGAGAGAAGAAACTTGCAAAATTAAATAATAATATATACATAATATATATATTCTTGAAGCTAAGGAGAAACTCTACAACTTTCATGTTGGGAGTGGGAAGAAATTCTGACCACAATTCGGGGAAATAAAACATTTAAACAATCAAAGTGGACCCTATGCGGTCCAAAAGTGGAAGAACATACATGCGGCCAAAGGGAGTGGGAAGCCACCCATACGGCCAGCAATAGCTTATGCGGCCAGAAAATAACTGAAAGGGCCATGCGGCCAAGAAATTGTGGGAGGCCATGCGGCTCCAAAATTTATTTCCAGCAATAAATATTCATGCAATCAGAAAAGACAAAGAGAGTGGGTCCCGCAATAAATGCAAGCATCCACTCAAACAAAAGAGAAGGGCACGTGGACACTCACGTACAGAGGCTATGTGGGACCCAACATTAAATGCAGCAAGGAAAGGGTTCACGTGAACCATTTAATAATTGGTTCTCGTGGCCAAGCAATTATTACACTTATTATAATATGTCATGCAAGTACATAAGGCCATGCGGCCAAGAACCCTCATGCGGCCAGGAACCCTCATGCGGCCAAGAAGTAAAAATTAATGCCATGCAAAAAAATAGTACAAGGCCATGCGGCCAAAAGAAAACTATTACCTGCACCTGCGACAAGCAAATAGCCATTGCCATGTGGCCATACAAAAAATGCAATAAAATAATGCATACCCGCACTCATGCAAAGCTAAGCATGTTACCCAACAATGCATGCGGGTCACAAAAAGGCATGCGGCCCAATACTAAAGCCATATGCGGCTAGAGTGTTGTAAACATGCGGCCAAATATTCATTTCCTGCAAGCAATGCTAAGCTATATATTAATACTAGTGCATGGCTTAAAGGCTTAACTAAAGGAACTAAATATCAAATGTTTAAGCATGGCTTTAATGCTTAACAGAACATTAAATGCTATTTAATATGGGCATGGAATTGCTTTAAGTCTAATTAGCTTTTAATGCTTATTATAAAGCATGGAAATGCTTTTCCAGGAAAGCATTAATTGCTTGAAATGCTTTAAATCCGAGAAAAGCATTTAATGCTTATATGCTTTCAATCTAGGAAAGCATTAAATGCTTGAAACATAAAGCATGCAACATGCTTTCAATCCCATGCGGCTGCAACAATTAGTAGCCATGCGGCTACTAAAATTACCACGTCACAATAAAAAGCCATGCGGCCAGACATTGCTGCAAGCTTGCTTGCCAACCAAATGTAAAGCTTAATCCATGCAAGCAACTAATGTATTAAGCCATGCAAAATAATGCATTTAATCCATGCAAAATGACTAATGCATTAGGCTATACAAAATAATGTATTTAATCCATGCAAAATAACTAATGCATTAGTTAAAGGAATGCATGCAGCCCGCATGCATTATATGCGGCAAGCAAAACAACTACCATGCGGCTCAATACAAATAATTGGCCAATACGGCCAAAAATATTTGCATGCGGCCAAATGCAAAAGTGCAAAAGCCTATGAGGCAAGCAATTTATGCATGCGTCTCTAAAATGCAAGCAAGCATACAGCTAATAAAAAATGCAAATAATGGCTTCCCACAGAGAAGATGTCCATGGAAAAATACCATGGCCTCCATGCTCCACCAAACTACCATAGGAACCCAAATCCAGACTTCCATGGGTCAAATTTGGGTAAAATGAAATTCTCTACAATATGGAACCATCAGTTGACAAAAATATACAAGTTTGACAGATCAAAACCCATGAAAACCGAAAATACCTTAAAGCTAGATCTACAACAATCCACTCGATAAAACCGAAAACTCCAAGTTCTAAACATGCTTAAAATCATGCAAGGAAGGAGATGGAACAAACAAAATAAATTTGTTCAAGGTTCGACAAGGTGTACTTGCCTCTCTCAATGGCTAGGGTTTGGTGGAAAAGAAATGAATGAGGGTGAATGAGGAGGGAGAGAGAAAAGTGGCTTATATAATAAGCTCAAGTGATCTCCACCATTCATTCCTCTCCATTTCAATCTAAACCATACACCTCATCTCATAAAGAACCAAACTAAACCAAACCAAGTCAAGGTGGAACCGAACCAAATAAAACCAAATCCAAGTTAAACCAAGTCATGAAAATCCTACACTTAAGAAAATTTTAAAATATCACGCAAATCGATAATACAAAATACGGCTCAAATAAACACGTATCCGTATAAAATACCGATACAGTGAGACGGGTCTCACACATATGCTCGGGATGTTGACTGCCAAGGGCTTAAACAATATGTCCAACACAGACTCGAAGGCTGGCAAGACCAGTTGCTGTCATTTGGAGGTAGAATCAAACTCGTCCGATCGGTAATACTTGCCATAATTAATTACTGGCTACAAGCGCTTTATATCCCGGAGAAAACTATTAAAAGTATCGAGAAGCTATGTGCTAACTTTATATGGCACGGATGCCTGCACCAGATAGCTTGGGATGAGCTTTGTTAGACAAAAAAAGAAGGCAGCATAGGCTTGCGCTCCCTGCGAGTACTCCGTGAAGTTGCCATGCTCAGGTTGGCCTGGAAATTCCTTGAAGGCAAATCCATTTGGACAAGATGGTCAAGCAACCGCTATCTACAAGGTACTAATTTCTGGGTTCAGAGAATTGACAATAACTTCTCTGTAGTGTTCAAGCATATTTTACTCGATCGACGTTGAAAGAGAACTTAAGACGGGTAGTACATGATGGCACAACCACGAGTCTATGGTTGGACCCCTGGCTTGGGCATCGTAGTCTCATCGATAGGTTAGCATGGCCATCGTTTGAAGTGATCAGAAGCAATGAGCAAGTCAGCGTGCTTCTGCCGAATGGTATGTGGGACACGGACAACCGTACAATCGGGCGCTGGTTTGCTACAGAAATTGAAATTTTCCCCATTGATACCGAGGCAAAGGAGGATCATTGGGTGTGGAAGGACACCAATGAGGGAACATTCAAGACCAAGAATGCATATGAGTTACTACGTCCGCACTCCTCGCAAGTTACATAGTCTGAAGTGATATGGTCGAAAGGTGCTGCGATGAAGATGAAGCTTTGTTTGTACAAAGCCCTGCAGAATAGACTACTCACAAGGGACAGGCATGTCCGCTTCGGCGTTCAAATTGAGAGTATGACCTGTGTCTTATACGGCCAAGAAAAAGAGACATGCGACCATATCTTTTTTCAATGCGCTACAGCAGGCTACATATGGAAGGTTCTATGCGGTGAAACAGGTACCAGGTATGATGAAGGTGCGGGACTACAATCCATAGTTGGAGGAGTTAATTTGCTAAAGAACCAAGGAGGATATGTATATAAGAAAGCCAGGCTACGACTGTTATCTGCAGTCTGGCACGTATGGCGTGAGAGGAATAGAAGGATATTTGAAGGAGAAACCCTCTCTGTAGCTAGTATTATCATTAATATTAAACGGGATATAACGTGCATGTCATGCTAGTTTGCATACTGGCAGGAGGGCTTAATTGTACTTGGTTCTGTTAGGCTTGTACATAACTATTCATCAATGAAATTACCCTTTCTCTTCAAATATATATATATATATATATATATATATATATATATATATATATATATATATATATATATATATATATATATATATATAAAATTTATTTTTTGATATGTCCGGACATCCCCACTAACCCCGTCGACACCACCCAGCCAGGTTAGTATGAGAGGGGGGGCTTGACCCTGGGTCTCCCCGTCGGGAGCCTCCCCCTCGTGCCACTTGCGCTACGGACGCCAGACACACACACACACAATATATATATATATATATATATATATATATATATATATATATATATATATATATATATATATATATATATATATATATATATATATTTTACCACCGAAAAATATTTTATCAAAAAATATTTTTTTACCACGTGATTTTATATATATATATATATATATATATATATATATATATATATATATATATATATATATATATATATATATATATATATATATATACTAGTCTATATGTACGTGCTTTGCACATATTTCAATTAGCATATCATAAGGACAGTTACTGTCTTTTCCAGGTGACTATCCATGTGTGTGTGTACTTTTTTTTGACAATGCCAAGGGATTCGAGGTACGAATTTTATTTTAATTTTAAATTTTCTATTCAGAATAATAACCTTTAGAAAATGGTAAGGACATAAAAATTTATTACCATTGGAACATGAAGAGTTGTATGGAAGGAGAAGACTTTATAGCATGCAAACTTTACTGCTTAGACACTTAAACATAATGACATGCAAGTTGACATAATAACATCATGTTTATAAAATACTCAGGGGTATTTTAGGAATTCAAAAGCTTCACCACCAAGTTTTCCTATTATATATATATGGGATGTCTGCTCTGCTAGGACTTCTCGCAGGCGATTTGGGGACGAAAGGGGCGATCTTGGGACTGATGTGCAATGGAATCCCGGTGTGTCAGATCGGTTGATAGGATCGACCGATCTCCAAGCAGGGAGCGGGTCGGTGGCCAGAGAGGAGGCGGCGGCCGAAGGCGATTGGGGATGGAGGGGGCTTATGGACGATCTGCAATCTATGTCGTCTGGGTCGGCCTCTCATCGGGCAGAAAAGAGGCCGAACGAGGGTGGGTGGACGACGGTTGTGAATGGTTGGCGGGGGCAAATCCCTGGGAGGTGATGGTAGGGATCCAAGATGCTGATGAAGATGGGTGGATCGACGGAGCGAGTAGAAAGGGGAAGTGGAGTTGCTCCTTAATTTGTCCGAAGTTTGAAGATGATGGTAGGTGTGCACAACGGTGTTCACTCGGGGCTAAAGGGCTCGCCAATGGCAAAATTTGCTACATGCAGCAATGGGTCGACAAATTTACAGGTGGGAGCAGATCCATGTACGAGGGAGCAGTTGCGTCTCACGTTTAGAAAGACAATGTATGAAGAGAAGGGCAAGACGCTATTGGAAGACATGGGAGACATACCACATAGTTAGTCGTGGGCAGAGCTTTGTAACCATGTGACATAATTCTAATGGCCAGATGTAGTTTGAGCCGAATAAGGTCGGGTATGGGATATGCGCTACCTTTCTGGAGGAGGAACTGATAGAGACACGGGAGTATTGGAGCAACACAATGGTTCTCTATGTGCTTAGAAATAGGCCTTTCTACGGCCAAATCTGAGCATATGTCTATCTGGTATGGCGGTCGAAAGGGAGTATGGAGTTTTTTCCAAGGAAAAATGGATTCTACTATGTGCGATTTGGGATGAAGGTGGTTATGGAGCAAATTTTGCAGGGCGGCCCATGGACATTTGACGACCGACTTAATAATCATGAAGGAATGGACGGTACGATCTCAGTATGAGCGGGAAGTACTTCATTCAATACCAATATGGATCCAGTTCCCGGAACTCCCTATTATGTACTAGAGTATTCCGTTGATGATGAGACTGGCTAGCCTAATGGGGCGACCCATCAAAGCGGATGATGCGACCACGACGAGCTCGAGGCTGGGATATGCCAAAGTTTTTGTGGAAATATAAGCATGTAAGGAACTCCCTGTGCATATTGAATATGAGATTCCATCTGGAGAGGTCTTTCAGCAGAAGGTGGAATATGAATGGGTTCCACCCGTGTGCCAATTTTGTAAGTACTTTGGACATTCGTCCAAAGTTTACAAGAGTAAAGGTGATGTTGCAACGAAGACTGCAGCTGAAACAAGAGGTGGGGATGGAGTGCTAATGCCTACGCATATTGGTGATCCTAAGACTCATCGGGTAGAGAACTCGACTGAAACGACTAGGGAGATGGAGGTGGAGGTTGACAATAGGATCGAGATGGACAAGAGTGATGGGTGTACACAACTGATTTTGGAAGGGCGAGTAGACGCTAATATGTCACATGTGGATTGCTCCCAAGAGATTCCTCCTAATAGCAGATCGCTTGTGGTGTTTAATACCGATTCGGAGGGAATAATTAATGCTTGGAGCGAATAACAGAGGACATGGTGGGGTGACCACTAGACAGATGGCAGCGTACAACAGAAAAAGGGGGTAAAGGGGAGACCTGCAGAGTTCCTCTAATGACCAGTAGAAAAAGACATGCTGGTAGGACTAGTGAGGATATTTGCCAAGATCAGTCACATTTGGAGGACCATGGAGTGGATGAGGACGGTATACGACATACTGAGCAGAGTCCGTTTGTCATAGACAATCCGGCGTGGTCTAGGTTGATACAGACATCGGAGGGAAGAACGGCTTAAGAAAAAATTGTTTCTTTTATGACTGAGTAATGTAATCAGAGAATATGGACTAGTGATTCTGACATAGAGGGGTGGTGATTTTCTATTGATTTTCAATAGGATAGTATGTTTGTAATATCTTCTTTATTTATCAATACAATTACCTTCTTCTAATATATATATATATATATATATATATTTAAATATATATATAAATATATATATATATATATATATATATATATTATATAAATATATAAATATATATATATATATATATATATATATATATATATATATATATGGGTCGTTCTACAATACATCTCCTGGAAAAGAATGTATCGATACATCCTAAATCTGGACCATTGGATGTTGATCCAATGGTTCGGATTGAATAATAGAGTAGAAACATCATTTAATGCTGATTTTGACTTTTGACCTGTTGGTAACTTACTTTAGCAGGTCATTCTTCACTTTAATTTTTTCAATAAACACCCTAAATTAACTCATATTTACTCTCTCTTTCGTCCATCCAATTTAATATTTTGTGCATCAACGTATAAATTCCGTAATTTTTTTTGGTTACAGGCCATGGTGGTGGTGGTGTTGGTGGTGGAAAGAGAAACAGAGATGAAGAAGAAAATAAGAATCGGTTCGGATCGCATCGAACGTCGTCGAGCCCTCCTAGAACAACGAGGAGTACCAACGGCGCCGAGAAGAATCGGTCTGGTTCGCGTCGGACGTCGTCGAGACCTCCTCGAACAAGGAGAAGTACCAGCGGTGTAACTCCCTAAATCTTTTATGGATTTTGAATTTGGAAGTATCTTGGTTTAATATGATACCGCTTTTCGAAAGTAATTCTGTTAGTAATTCTATTTTTTTTGCTTAGTTAAAATTTTGAATTAGATTTATAAGGACTAATTTTGTTTATTGATTTTATTCCTTGAAATTTCAAATTTTGGAAAGTTCTATTTTGGTCGAATAAATGAAATTCTTGATTCTAGTTATTTTACTTTAAGTAAACTGGTTATTAGTATCACTTATTTTGAATTAATATTTCTTAGCTAATTAAACTGTTATAGATTAGGAATGGTAACTATTAACCTAGTTTATTTTAGTATTAATGATTATTGTGGTTATAGTTTCAAATGTTTATATGAATGGGCTAGTGAATGCTTCTGATTAAATTAAATTTTTAGGCTATAAATTATGTTGGACTTTATGGTAAAGCCTGCCAGTGAGTGTGGGCTTTGGGATATTTTTCTAATGAGAAGGAAATTTATTGAGTGCTAATTTAATTAGCTGGTAGTTAATAAATTCCTGATTAATTGTTAGTTAAGAATCATGTAAGTAGTTATTAAATATAGCTGGTAGTTATAACTAATTCTGTTAGCAAGTCAGTTTACTGTTTGATTTTTGAATTTGAAAACTGTTTGGAAATTTAAAATCTGTTAGAAATCTGTTTGAAAACTAATTTTGATTTGAAAATCTGTTTAAATTTGAATTTAGAATTCTGTTACTAAACCTACTTTCAGCCCTCAGATCTATAGTTATTTACCTACACTGCCACTATAGAGTTTTGCCCACAGATCTACACTTTGTTACAATTCTGCCACTCTTATTCCTGCACACACACACACACACACTGATTATTTTATTATAAATACTACACACAGTCCAATGAATTCCTGACACATCACATCAGACTGAAACACTCAGTCTCTCTATCATTTCTCTCTCTCTTTTCTCTCTCCTGTAGCCTCTGGGCCGAGCACCGCTGTGCGCCACCATGGAAGTTCAACGGAGTCCGACATTGCCACCGCCAGATCCTCGCCGGAGACCACCGTGTAGTCGTCGGATCTCTTCGCGCACCGCCACCTTGTCATCGAGCAGGGAGCTTCCTCGACTCCAGCGCTTCCTCGACTGCAGTGCTGCCATCTCGAAGACAATGCCCTCTTCAATTCTCGTGCGCTGACCCTTCGAGCTCCGTGAGGCCGCCTCGCAGTTCGTGACGACCCTTCGTAGCTTGAGCCGACGCCTCGATCCTCATGCCGTCCCTTCGAGTTTTGCGCCACCCTTTCGCCAGCTCGAGTGGAGCCACCAGATCTCGTGCGCTGAAGTCGCCGGAGCCAGCTGTCCGCCGCCGAGCGCTATCAGATCCGGAGTCGCCGCCGTGCCTGGATCTGTCACCGACGCCGAGGATTGACATCCCCGACCGGCCGGTGAGCTTCCCCCATCGCTCTTCTCGAACCTCTTTTCTTTTCTAGTCCTCTATAGATTAGGGTTCTATTGTGGATCTAGGGTTAGGGTTTTCCTACATGGTGGCTGGAGGAAGAAGAAGTCGGCTGAGTGTGAAGGCTGAGGAAGGAGAATCATTAGGGTTAGGGCTTCTGGGTTAAAGAAGATGAAGAAAATTAGGGGCGGGGTGTTTTGTTTGTAGGTGGCTGAGGAAAAAAATAAGAAATGGGAGAGGTCGGCTGTGTGTGAGAAATAGAAGATGGGATTAGGTCTTTGGCGAAGTCGGGCTGGGTTAGGGTTTCTGAGTGAAGAAGAAGCTAGGGCTGGGACTAAGACTAGAGGAGGATGAAGAGAATAGGGTTCGGGTTTGTGGCTGGAGGAAGAAGACGATGGGATGGGGAAGATGGAGTGTAGGGCTGAGCTTCCGTTCGGCTAAGGTGTAAGAGGAAGAAGGAGATGGGGGGTGACTGGAGAATTTTTAGGGTTAGGGTTCTTGCTGAAGAAGAAGATGAAGTAGAATGGGGGGGAGGGGGTTGCTCGTTCGCTGAGGAAGAAGGAAAGAGGATTTTCAGTCGGCTGTGAGTTGAATGAGAATGAAGAGAGAATGGAAGAAGAAGCTATATTAGGTTGAGTATTGTGGGCCGGGTTGGTTTTCAAACTCCTGGGCCTAGAGGAATGGGGCTGGAGTATTAGAGGAAGTTTAAAAAAAATATAAATGTTAAGATTATTAGAGACAAGAGTTGGGCCACAGGAGTCGGGCTTAGGATTGGGCTGGATTGGTTAAAAATTAAGGTTTTAAATTGTAATTTAGCAGTGAGTATATGAGCTGGGCCGGGTTTTGGGTACAGGAGTTGGGCTGGGTTCTAGTCCCTATTTTTGTAAGTTTGTGTTTAATTGGATGGGCTGTGAGTATATGCAGGAAAAATAAAGTTTAGCTTGGGCTGAGCTTTAGTAGTGATATATGGAAATAGAAAATGACAGTAGTTGGTTGTGGGCTGGAATGAGTTTTCGGGCTTAATAGTTTCCTTACAAATTATTTAGCATGCTTCATTTTAAATATTTTTTTTAAGATGCAGTCTATATAAATTTAATGTTACATAGACTAGTATTCCTCTTCGACTAATAATTTTGCTAGTATTTTTTGTTATATATAATTAATAATATTTTATTGTGTAAATTGCTAGTTATCTAAAACTCTAATCATTATATAGTGTTACTTGTATAAATAAATAGTTTTAAATACTTTCTACTCTAAAGGTTATTTTGATCTTACAAATTATTATATTCTAAATTGTCAATTTATTTCTAAATAAATAATCTAAGATATTTTAAATATATATATTGTATATATAAATGTGTCTAGCATTTATAGTTTTAAAAGATTTTGATATAAATAATAGTTATCTTGTTAGCATTAATAAATATATTTTGGATTAAAACTACTTTCTAGAATAACTATTACTTGCTAATTAAATTAATATAAGTTATGTAGCTAAGAAGATTAATTGGATTAGTTAATGACTTTGGTTAGCAAATAAATTAGCTAGTGATTGTCATGATTTCAACCCTAACAAACTTGTACAAAATATAACAGGTAACTTATATCCATGCAGTACTACTCACGTGCTTCCAAGGCGAGGCAAGTACACTGACTCGACTTGTACTCTATATTTCTGTCTTACCTTCATGTGCCATGTTCTCATATCGGACACGAGATACACACGATTGTCTTGTATATTGTTCATTGCTTGTGAGTCACTGTTTATTGCGGGAATGGGGGAAATATTAGCTTTTGTGTGACCACACCCAACATAGGTAATTGTGGATAGCCTAATCGTACACTTCACGTACGATGAAGCCGGACCTTGTAGAATTGATTGACTCATTGACTCATTGATTGATTGTGCTCCCTAGCCGGTCACACATTAGTTTAATATTTCAAATTGTCACACTTGCATATTGATTATCGTGATCATTGCCTTGTACATTGATAGCCGTGTTCATTGTCTAGGATATTGATTGTCGTCCATTGCCTACAGTTTTACATTTCATCTCTGGTACCACAGTTTTACTTCCATTTCTGGTATTCTGGTTTCACCTTGTATTCTGTATTACAGATTACATTGTATATTGTCTTGTCAGGTTTGTACTTTGCTCTTTTTCTGACAGGATACGTTACAGGTGAGCTTGAGGCCACATGGAGCATGTGATTGCACTGGATATTGCAGCTTTATTTTATTTTATTTTCTGGAGATTGTATTTTGGATATTCATTATTGTATCTTTATTTTATTTGACCGAATTTGTCTCCGACTGATTTTGTACTAAAATGACTTGATGGATATTGGTGATCATTTTTGGGAACGTTATAAAAGCAGTGTTTATTTACATTATATTGTGACTTGGAGTTTTCTTTAGTATTGTACAGCTTATTTCGTCATGTCCATCGACGAAGGCTGGACGTGTCCGACTCGTATCCGATTATTCGGGAGCGGATCGTGACATGTTTTTAGTGGTGGCCCATGCAGGTCTATCCTTATGACACTTAGGCAATAAAGTGTTATTGGGGGACCAGCGAAAGCTAAGGAAAACTCATCACAGCATAGGAACCGCGGTAAAATGGTTTATGGTTATGGATATTTAAATTTGAAATTTGATTTTACTTATGATTTTTAGTTTAGTTTATGATTTTTCTAGGACATAGCAATCAACAGTTTATTTTCTGTTACAGGACGGTCGCCACGACGAATGCTGGGACCAGTGAGCAGCCTGCACCCAGTGCGCAGAAACAGATTCCACCGCCTTAGCCTCAGCCGCTTCCTCCGACGATGACGTTCGACGGCACGCAGATGATGGCCATGTTCCAGCAATTCATGGAGGCCCAGAATCAACAGGCTGCGCAATTCAGAGAGGCTCATAGTCAGCAGGCCACACAGTTCAGAGCGACCGTTGTCGACGCACTCAGGAACAGAGAACCGGCTCCACCAACTCCGCCAGCACCGCCGGCACTAGCAGCATCGAGGCCAGGAACTGCCAAGGAATATCAGAACCTCTGTCCGATGGATTTTTGGGGCAATGAGGGGATAGTCTACGCAGACGAATGGCTAGAGAATGCTGAGCGGTCATTGAAGATGGCGAGGATCCCGGATGATTTGAAGGTCAAAGTTGCGAGCATGCGACTTTTCGACATTGCTAGGGCTTGGTACCGGGAGGAGCCCCAGTTAGCGGAGCCCGAGGTTTCCTGGAAGGATTTCAAACTGCTGTTCCAGGAGAAGTTCTTCCCGGATGTGGAGCGGGACGAGCTTCGGATGCAATTTGAGGCGTTGCATCAGGAGAGTATGACTGTGGCGCAGTATACATCAGAGTTCACTTAACTCAGCAGGTTCGCAGAGAACCTAGTCAGCACGCCAAAGGAGAGGGCTTGGAAGTTCAAGAAGGGCCTCACCAGGGAGCTGTGACATGCAGTGGCTATCAGTCAGGCCACTACCAATGCGAGCATCCTTAAAGTTGCTCAGGGAGTGGAGAAGGAGATGGACCCAAAGCTTAAGCGGGACCGAGACATTGGCGCCAGCAGTTCCCAGGGTCCACCGAAGTGGACCGACAGTCAGCAGAGGCCACCTCAGCATCAGCATCTTCTTCCCATTCGAGCTTCGACATCACCGAGACAGCAAAGACAGATTCAGACTCCGATATGCTTTTCTTGCGCATATTATAAGAGGCCGGGACACTTTATTGAGGAATGCCACAAGAAGTTAGGGCAGTATTTGATTTGTGGATCTGCCACTCACCAAGTGAGAGATTGCCCTGCAGCTTTCACTCGTCAGGGATCAGCACCAGAGCAGCAGCAGGAGGACCCCGTCTTTGAGGATCAGTAGTAGCCGCAGGAGCGCAGTCGGATGGACCATTATCTTCCTTATGTTGCTTATAGTATTTGGATTTTCTTGTAGTGCTTATTTTGTGTCACGACCCGCACCCGGATATACGGTGCGAATACGTGGACCACGCCCAGCCTACGCCGTAGTATTGGCAGTAGAGCACTGTCAAGTACCCGATACTAACTACAACATCTAAAGATCCATAACTATAAAGGTACTCGTATCACATCACAAAACTAAGGAAGATAAGACAAGAATAATAACAATATCACTAGAATAACTAGAATCTACAAGGATCATATAAGACAAGATTATTGCAACAGAGGGAAACAATAACAAAACTAAATAACTACCAGACCTAGAACTCCTGAGAGACAACTCATGGTGAAGAATACCGAGAACCACCCCAGCTAGCAACATCCTGTAGTCCAATACTGAGGGCACTACTCCTAAAATATTGTCAACATATCCAGTCAGGATGGAACGAGCACAAAACTTGTAAGCCCCTGATTTTCAAATTTATTTTTAATTAGTGTTAATTAATTTTTAGTGACAAATTAGCCTTAAAATAATTATTTAGATTTTTAGGAATTTTTCTAGAATTTTTAAATGATTTTAAATAAGTTTTATATATTGAAAATATCAATTTGTAATTTATTTAAATGTTTTAATATCAATTTGCAATTATTAGAATTGTTTTAATACTGTTTTGTAATTATTAGATTTGTTAATATATTGGTTTGCAATTTCCAAATTGTTATGTGCAAAATTCTTTTGCACATAAACACTGCGGGGACCTATTTGCAATTACCTAAACTACAGGGACCTAAACGCTAAAACCTAAACCAAACCCTAACCGACCACCGCCTCTGCGTGTCGTCGTCTCCGGCGATCCACGACCAAACCCTAACCCTAATCCTAATTTCTAGCCCTAATCCCACCGCCCTAGGGTTCTATAAATAGCCCCTGACCCCCCAGACCCTAACCCTAGACTCCACGACCACCACAGCCCCCTACGCCGCCGCAACCAACCCATCTTCCCCGACGAGACTCGCCGGAGTTCGCCCTAACCTAGCCCGACGCCTACACTCCACTTCAACAGCCCCGACCACCACCATTCGACGCGTCTCTCTGAGACGATTGCAGCGCCACCACTCCGCCACCGTCACGACGCCTTCTCCGCCGTCCAGACCCTTCGACAGCCACCCCGATCGACTGGACACGTGAGTAGCAGTATCCTCACGAGTCGTGCGTGTCTCGTGTTGTGTCCATTTTGTTCGCCGTGTCTTGGCGAACGTGAGCGTGGAACTGGACACGTGAGACTCGTGTCGTACGTGTCAAATCAACCCGGACACTTAGACTCCTGTGTCCCTAACTGT
The DNA here is from genome assembly GCA_029216955.1 of Iris pallida. Taxonomy (NCBI): domain Eukaryota; kingdom Viridiplantae; phylum Streptophyta; class Magnoliopsida; order Asparagales; family Iridaceae; genus Iris; species Iris pallida. The sequence goes on along the minus strand of JANAVB010009398.1, from coordinate 25,896,204 downwards.
CAGGACACAGGGCCGATATGTTTATTTTTTTTTATCTGTTAATCTAACCTAAACCTAATAAAACTAACCTAACCTCTAACCCTAACACTGAGCTCGGGCTGACCCCCTGGCCAGCCCGACCCGATTAAACACCCCCCGGCTCTGTTGGCTCGAGTTCGAGCCCCCTTTCTGTTCTCTTTTTCTGTTTTCTTTTTTCTTTTCTTTTTCCTTTAGTTTTGTATATATATTTATATATATATGTATATGTATATATGTATTAATGTATGTATATATATATATATGTATACTATTTTTAACAGTATTTTATATATATGTATATACTTTATAGTTAGTAAATTTTATGTATATATGTTTGTATATATGTATATATTTTTATGTGTATATATATTATATATATATACACTTTATAAATAAGAATTTTCTTGTATATATATATATATTTGTATATATATATATAGATACTTTACAATTAAGTATTTTCCCTATACATAGATATATGTACTTTCAACATATGTATGTATATATTTATTTTGAACTTTATTTAAATATTAATATTATTTTTGTACTATTACCAAATTGTATTTTTAGTATATTTAAATTACTGCAACCATTTGGTGTCCAAGCCTAGCATGGGTATTTGGGCTCAAATGTGTTTTCACACATTCAAGACCTGTACAAGTCATATTGGACTTGATTCATGGCCTTGGGTCCTGTATTTGAACTTTGGTTCAAATTATATACATGGACAAAATACGCAGATAATTAATTATTGTGTGCATTGCTGTTTTTGATTTTCTAAAAATACTTAAAGTATTGCTAAAATTATGGAAAAATAGTTTTTAGATACTATGTTAAGTTAGCTAATTTAGTATAATTTTTGTAGTATTTAATTTACTGTTTTGCCACTAGTTTGGCATATGAAACCAAAACTCATTTTCTGTATACTTAGGAAAACTGATTTTTATAAAATATTGGTACTGGTTGATAAATTCCAGAAAAATTATAATAAATTTCTATGATTAACAAGGATCACTTTGATACTTTGCTTTAAGAAAAACTAGGCTTTTTGTCTACTTCAAAAATTGTTAGAACACAATGATCTTTTGATTTATTTATTGATTAATTACGACTTGTAGCTTTTTGTGTTATTTGGAGTTTTAGTCGTGTTGAACCACATCCCTCACTAGTGTAAAGATCCTAGAAAGTTAGTTAACATAGTGTGTCACCCCACTTTGGTCTCCTATGCCAAGTCATCATTTTGGCTAGGTGCCCAGTCACAAGTCGTGTTTCACCAATTAGTGTCCTAGTGTTTTAGCTTAGTGTAAAACTAAGTTATTATATTTTACTTCTACAGCGACGAGTTACTGGACATCCATAGCACTGTTATCGCAGCTTGTTTTGTTTTGCTTTGCTAGAGGCAAGTACTTTCTACGAACTTTACATACTGCTATAAACCATAAAACTGTGAATCACCAACCATGTTAAATGCTGATCCTTGGGGTAGCAAGTTAGAACTTCACATGTTGTATTACTTTCAGTTTCTACCATGTTTATACAGTATCTCATGATCTCTCACATGCTTAAATAACGGGTTAAGGGAAAACTGCTAGTAGTGTACGTGATCATGACCCCCTTCTCCGTATGTATTTACCGAGCACCGTTACATTCTATATGTATCTGTGTCGTATGTCTAGTCCCGCGTTTGTGTATGGATATACACCGATGCCGTTATGTGTACGTATGTGCACATCAGAAAATTGATATGTACCGCTGTACATCCTGATTACCTATTGACTGATCACTCACCTACTACAGTTTTAAACTTTAAAATGTATATCTATCGCCATGCTAAAACATACCTAAAACTGAACCAACATGATATGTCATTTCCTTTTCATCACATGATCAGTATTATATGTTTGTTAGATTTAGTACTTGCTCCCGTCCTGACAGGATAACGTTGTAGGTATCCTTACTGAGGAGGAGTTACTCTGTGACACATACTATGGAGATACTGCCGAGGACCCGACTCTGCTTTACGAGGATGTTCCTGCAGGGAACCTCGCCTAGTTATCTTTTTGTTTACTTAGACTTTTGAGAGTAGACATGTATTAGACTATACCATTTTGTAACTGGACATGTATCCGGTTTTATATTTCAGTTTACTTGTACTTGGATATTTTACTATATACGACGACTTTTGTGTTTGGAGCATTTATGATTCTTCTTCACTTATAGAACTGTTAGCACATTTTTAGTCTTATCCTGTTGTCTTTAGAACAGCTTACTACGTTTTATCTCAACGTAGGCTGGGCATGACTCGGCCTGGCCCAACAATTTGGGTAGCGGGTCGTGACATGTTTTTAGTGGTGGCCCATGCAGGTCCTGACTAAACTGTTTGGTTACGTTATTGTACCAAGAATGCCTGCGATTAGGAACTTAAGGTAATTAGACAACATTAGAAAAGACGCTTAGAACACCTAGAGGAATGCTAGGATTGCAACATAAGAAATATGTCACATATTTGCTATTATAATTAGATTTTCTTGCATATGATTGCATACTTTAAACAAAGTCCTTATAAGTCTTTTATGTGTAATTTAGATGGTGCTTACTCGCTCGTCCCAGTATGTTACCCCCGAGAATGGGGCCCTCCATATCCAGTCAGCTGACCGGTTGACTGATACACCTCCACCTACCACATTCCCCCACTCTACAGATCCACAGACCCAGATACCACCTTCCACATCCCAGTCCCAGCAGGCCCCGATACTTCCACCACCCCCTATCACTATACCCACCCAGGCTTCCGTCACACTTGACGGGACCCAGCTGCTCACACTGATCCAGGGGTTCCTAACAACCCATCAGGAGCAGACTACCCTACTCCGCCAGATCATGGAGCGTTCTGAGGGACGTCCCGTGGTCCCACCACATGTAGAGCCACGGCAGAGAGCGGGGACGGTCAAGGACTTCATGGGTCTGAATCCCAAGGAGTTCTCAGGGACTGAGGGCATAGTAGTAGCTGATGACTGGCTAGATTCTGTAGAGAGGAAGCTTCTGGGAGTTAGGATGCCGAATGACCTTCAGGTCGAGGCAGCAGGATTTCTGCTGATAGACTTAGCCGGAGTCTGGTTCAGGAATGAGCCGTTGTTCGCGAGAGGTAGAGCCACCTGGGACCAGTTCAAGACCCAGTTCAAGAAGAAATTCTTCTCGACCACTGCTAGAGTAGCCATGGGGCTACGATTCCAGAACATCCAGCAGGGAAACCGTTCTGTTGATGACTATGCGGGAGAGTTTAGTCGCCTGAGCCGTTTTGCTCCTAGTCTGGTTGCTGATCCAGAGGAGATGACCCGTAGGTTTTGCCATGGTCTAGTTCCAGACATTGGCATCCTTATAGTGGCGAACGGTACGACTGACTACTACCAGAGCCTAGAGTTGGCCCAGAGTATTGAGGAGCGTCTTCTGTTATACAAGAGGTCGGCTTCTGTACACCATGAGGGTCCGTCCAAGCGTCAGGCTTTCCAGCAGAGAGCGCCGACGCCACCCCAGCAGACTTACCGTCTCCCTACACCACATCATCAGACCCCGCCAGTTAGAGCCCCGGGACCCCGACAGCAGCAGCAGAAGGGAGCCATATGTTCTTTCTGCGAAAGACCAGGGCACGACATCTCCATCTGTAGGAAGAGGTTGAAGCAATGCTTGATTTGTGGGTCTGCCAACCATCAGCTTCGGGACTGCCCAGCATCCAAGGGACCTAGAGGACCGCTTCCGACTCAGCAGCAGAGGTTTGGACAGCATCTGCAGCAGCAGAAGGGACCTCAGGGGAGGGTTTATAGTCTAGCCATTGAGCCGGAGCCGGAGCAGGTTTCGGAGCCGAATTACTTAGCTGACGTCATCACAGGTCATGTTTATTTGCATACTTTTTTAGCTGTATGTTTGTTTGATTCTGGTGCATCTCATAGCTTCCTATCATTAGAGTTTATGCATAAACATCATCTAGTAGCTACACCTACTGCGGAGATTAGTAGAGTGATGACGGGAGGAGGACCAGTGCCTATTAGATCTATCTATAGATGTTCTATTTTTATAGCCGGGAGAGAGTTCAGAGGGCGATTCTTTGTGATGCCACTCCCCGGTTATGATATCATATTGGGGATGGACTGGCTTAGCTATGCCCATGCATCTATAGATTGCTATGAGGGTAGTATTTTGTTCAGTCCCCCAGGCACAGCACCATTCAGTGTCAGGAGGACAGGGCCGGAGATCAGCCTAGAGCCGAACTGTTGTGCGACAGTCGGGAACGCAGCACCGCCACACCCTATCATTAGGGAGTTTATGGATGTATTCCCAGAGGATATTCCAGGACTTCCGCCTGACAGAGATGTGGAGTTCACTATAGATCTGGTGCCGGGTTCATCACCAATATCCCGGGCTTGCTATAGAGTGAATCCCAAGGAGGCCATAGAGATGAAAGAGCAGATTGATGACCTGTTGAAAAAGGGTTTCATTCGATCCAGTGCTTCTCCATGGGGAGCACCAGTGCTCTTTGTGCCTAAGAAGGATGGTACAGTCCGGTTGTGTATTGATTACCGGACCTTGAATGCCATCACCATCAAGAACAAATATCCTCTGCCCAGGATAGATGATTTGTTCGACCAGTTGAGCGGGGCGAAGGTGTTTTCCAGGATAGACTTGAGATCCGGGTACCACCAAGTGAAGGTTAGGCCAGCAGACATCCAGAAGACGGCGTTCAACACGAAGTACGGGCAGTACGAGTTTCTGGTGATGCCATTTGGTCTCACAAATAGGCCAGCTGTCTTTATGAACTTGATGAATAAGACATTTTACCAGTATCTGGATAAGTTCGTCGTAGTGTTTATCGACGACATCCTGATATACTCGAAGACGCCGGAGGAGCATGCAGAGCACTTGCGGATAGTTTTGGGGATTCTGAGGCAGGAGAGATTGTTTGCCAAATTGCCGAAGTGCGAGTTCTTTTTAGACCGAGTGGAGTTTCTCGGCCATGTAGTCACTGGAGATGGAATCTCGGTGGATCCCAGGAAGATTGCTGCAGTTGAGACATGGAAGGCTCCGACGTCAGTTTCAGAGATCAGGAGCTTTCTGGGTTTAGCAGGCTATTATAGAAAGTTCGTCCAGGACTTTGCTAGGATAGCTGAACCCATGACGAAGCTGACGCGGAAGGACGCAGAGTATATTTGGTCAGAGGACTGCCAGGCGGCATTTGAGGAGTTGAAGAGGAGGCTGACGACCGCTCCAGTTCTGACTTTACCTTCAGGTTCTGGAGGTTTTACCATTTTCAGCGATGCTTCCGGGAAGGGGCTAGGATGTGTCCTACAGCAACATGGGAAAGTAATTGCTTATGCATTTAGGCAATTGCGGACTCATGAGAGAAATTATCCTACCCATGACCTAGAGTTAGCTGCGGTGATCTTTGCACTCAAGTTATGGAAACATTACTTATACGAAGAGCGTGTGGAAATCTTTACTGACCACAAAAGCTTGAAGTATGTGTTCACGCAGAAAGAGCTGAACATGAGGGAAAGACGATGGTTGGAGTTGATGAAGGACTTCGACATCGATTTACAGTATCATCCCGGGAAGGCAAATGTGGTGGCGGATGCGCTGAGCAGGCATCCGATGGCATGGTACCTGATGATTGATCGGCATTTGCGGGAGGATCTGGAGAAGCTCGGTATCGAGCTAGTTCGGCCAGGATCAGTGATACAGATAATGGCACTTGACATTCAGTCAGGTTTGATGGAGCAGATCAGGGAGGCACAGTCTACAGATGAGAGTCTTCGCAGACTTCGACCCCAGGCATTAGCTGGATTGCTGGATGACTTCACTATAGCAGAGGATGGATTCCTGAGGCATGGCAGCCGATTGTGCGTACCGAAGGGAGAGCTGGTAGAGGCAGTCTTGCAGGAGGCACACCGATCGAGATATTCTATTCACCCTGGTGCTAACAAGATGTACCGTGACTTGCGGGAACATCTTTGGTGGCACGGGATGAAGAGGGATGTATCACGTTTCATCTCGAGATGTCTAGTTTGCCAGCAGGTCAAGGCGGAGCGCCAAAGGCCAGCTGGTTTGTTGCAGCCGTTACCCATTCCTGAGTGGAAGTGGGAACATATTACGATGGACTTCGTTTCAGGGCTTCCTCGTTCCCAAGGAGGGAAGGATGCCATCTGGGTCATCGTAGACAGGCTGACGAAGTGTGCGCACTTCATACCCTTTAAGGTGGGGCTTTCCACCGAGAAGTTGGCGGAGCTATACATGCAGCAGATAGTTCGCCTATACGGAGTGCCAGTGAGCATCGTGTCAGACAGAGACAGCAGATTCACATCCCACTACTGGAGGAGCTTGCAGAAGGAATTGGACAGTAGGCTCAAGTTCAGTACGGCGTACCACCCACAGACAGATGGGCAGTCCGAGAGGACAATACAGACACTGGAGGATATGCTGAGGACTTGCGTGCTGGACTTCGGAGGATCATGGGAGAGCCATCTGCACTTGGTAGAGTTTTCATACAACAACAGCTACCAGGCCAGTATTGGTATGTCTCCTTTCGAGGCGCTATATGGACGACGGTGCCGGACACCGCTCTTTTGGGATGATGTCGGAGACAGAGTTATGCTTGGGCCAGAGATGATCACGGATGCAGCAGAGAAAGTCGGGATGATCAGAGACAGGCTCAGAGTAGCTCAGGACAGGCAGAAACACTGGGTTGATGCTAGTCGCAGGCCGATGGCGTTCGCAGACGGTAATATGGTGCTAGTGAAGATATCACCTACCAGAGGGACGATCCGGTTCGGACGAGGAGGGAAGCTGAGCCCCAGATACATCGGGCCATTCGAGATACTTGGCAGGATCGGAGAGGTAGCTTACAGGGTTGCACTTCCACCCAATCTAGCAGGAGTTCACGACGTCTTTCACGTATCTCAGCTGAGGAGATATGTTCCAGACCCCAGTCATGTGCTAGATCATTCAGAGTTGGAGGTCGGACCGAGCCTTACAGTTTCTGAGCAGCCAGTGGAGATATTAGACCGGAGAGAGAAGAGGCTGAGGAACAAGGTTATACCCCTAGTGCGAGTAGCTTGGAGCCGTCACTCCCCAGGTGAATCTACTTGGGAGAGGGAGTCGGACATGAGGGAGAGATTCCCTTACTTGTTCGATCCAACCACTGCGAGGGAACCACCCGTTCCCGCTTGATACCTTAGAGGTTAGTTTTGATCGCAGCCTTAGTCATTTTGTTGCATTGCTTGCTATGTTAGATTATTGTCGGGTCTTCAATCCTTGTGAATTTCGAGGACGAAATTTTTCAAGGAGGGAAGACTTGTAAGCCCCTGATTTTCAAATTCATTTTTAATTAGTGTTAATTAATTTTTAGTGACAAATTAGCCTTAAAATAATTATTTAGATTTTTAGGAATTTTTCTAGAATTTTTAAATGATTTTAAATAAGTTTTATATATTGAAAATATCAATTTGTAATTTATTTAAATATTTTAATATCAATTTGCAATTATTAGAATTGTTTTAATACTGTTTTGTAATTATTAGATTTGTTAATATATTGGTTTGCAATTTCCTAATTGTTATGTGCAAATTTCTTTTGCACATAAACACTGCGGGGACCTATTTGCAATTACCTAAACTACAGGGACCTAAACGCTAAAACCTAAACCAAACCCTAACCGACCACCGCCTCTGCGTGTCGTCGTCTCCGGCGATCCACGACCAAACCCTAACCCTAATCCTAATTTCTAGCCCTAATCCCACCGCCCTAGGGTTCTATAAATAGCCCCTAACCCCCCAGACCCTAACCCTAGACTCCACGACCACCACAGCCCCCTACGCCGCCGCAACCAACCCATCTTCCCCGACGAGACTCGCCGGAGTTCGCCCTAACCTAGCCCGACGCCTACACGCCACTTCAACAGCCCCGACCACCACCATTCGACGCGTCTCTCTGAGACGATTGCAGCGCCACCACTCCGCCACCGTCACGACGCCTTCTCCGCCGTCCAGACCCTTCGACAGCCACCCCGATCGACTGGACACGTGAGTAGCAGTGTCCTCACGAGTCGTGCGTGTCTCGTGTTGTGTCCATTTTGTTCGCCGTGTCTTGGCGAACGTGAGCGTGGAACTGGACACGTGAGACTCGTGTCGTACGTGTCAAATCAACCCGGACACTTAGACTCCTGTGTCCCTAACTGTCAGGACACAGGGCCGATATGTTTATTTTTTTTATCTGTTAATCTAACCTAAACCTAATAAAACTAACCTAACCTCTAACCCTAACACTGAGCTCGGGCTGACCCCCTGGCCAGCCCGACCCGATTAAACACCCCCCCGGCTCTGTTGGCTCGAGTTCGAGCCCCTTTTCTGTTCTCTTTTCTGTTTTCTTTTTTCTTTTCTTTTTCCTTTTGTTTTGTATATATATATATATATATGTATATGTATATATGTATTAATGTATGTATATATATATATGTATACTGTTTTTAACAGTATTTTATATATATGTATATATACTTTATAGTTAGTAAATTTTATGTATATATGTTTGTATATATGTATATATTTTTATGTGTATATATATTTTTATGTGTATATATATTATATATATATATACACTTTATAAATAAGAATTTTCTTGTATATATATATATTTGTATATATATAGATACTTTACAATTAAGTATTTTCCCTATACATAGATATATGTACTTTCAACATACGTATGTATATATTTATTTTGAACTTTATTTAAATATTAATATTATTTTTGTACTATTACCAAATTGTATTTTTAGTATATTTAAATTACTGCAACCATTTGGTGTCCAAGCCTAGCATGGGTATTTGGGCTCAAATGTGTTTTCACACATTCAAGACCTGTACAAGTCATATTGGACTTGATTCATGGCCTTGGGTCCTGTATTTGAACTTTGGTTCAAATTATATACATGGACAAAATACGCAGATAATTAATTATTGTGTGCATTGCTGTTTTTGATTTTCTAAAAATACTTAAAGTATTGGTAAAATTATGGAAAAATAGTTTTTAGATACTATGTTAAGTTAGCTAATTTAGTATAATTTTTGTAGTATTTAATTTACTGTTTTGCCACTAGTTTGGCATATGAAACCAAAACTCATTCTCTGTATACTTAGGAAAACTGATTTTTATAAAATATTGGTACTGGTTGATAAATTCCAAAAAAATTATAATAAATTTCTATGATTAACAAGGATCACTTTGATACTTTGCTTTAAGAAAAACTAGGCTTTTTGTCTACTTCAAAAATTGTTAGAACACAATGATCTTTTGATTTATTTATTGATTAATTACGACTTGTAGCTTTTTGTGTTATTTGGACTTTTAGTCGTGTTGAACCCCATCCCTCACTAGTGTAAAGACCCTAGAAAGTTAGTTAACATAGTGTGTCACCCCACTTTGGTCTCCTATGCCAAGTCATCATTTTGGCTAGGTGCCCAGTCACAAGTCGTGTTTCACCAATTAGTGTCCTAGTATTTTAGCTTAGTGTAAAACTAAGTTATTATATTTTACTTCTACAGCGACGAGTTACTGGACATCCATAGCACTGTTATCGCAGCTTGTTTTGTTTTGCTTTGCTAGAGGCAAGTACTTTCTACGAACTTTACATACTGCTATAAACCATAAAACTGTGAATCACCAACCATGTTAAATGCTGATCCTTGGGATAGCAAGTTAGAACTTCACATGTTGTATTACTTTCAGTTTCTACCATGTTTATACAGTATCTCATGATCTCTCACATGCTTAAATAACGGGTTAAGGGAAAACTGCTAGTAGTGTACGTGATCATGACCCCCTTCTCCGTATGTATTTACCAAGTACCGTTACATTCTATATGTATCTGTGTCGTATGTCTGGCCCCGCATTTGTGTATGGATATACACCGATGCCGTTATGTGTACGTATGTGCACATCAGAAAATTGATATGTACCGATGTACATCCTGATTACCTATTGACTGATCACTCACCTACTACAGTTTTAAACTTTAAAATGTATATCTATCGCCATGCTAAAACATACCTAAAACTGAACCAACATGATATGTCATTTCCTTTTCATCACATGATCAGTATTATATGTTTGTTAGATTTAGTACTTGCTCCCGTCCTGACAGGATAACGTTGTAGGTATCCTTACTGAGGAGAAGTTACTCTGTGACACATACTATGGAGATACTGCCGAGGACCCGGCTCTGCTTTACGAGGATGTTCCTGCAGGGAACCTCGCCTAGTTGTCTTTTTGTTTACTTAGACTTTTGAGAGTAGACATGTATTAGACTATACCATTTTGTAACTGGACATGTATCCGGTTTTACATTTCAGTTTACTTGTACTTGGATATTTTACTATATACGACGACTTTTGTGTTTGGAGCATTTATGATTCTTCTTCACTTATAGAACTGTTAGCACATTTTTAGTCTTATCCTGTTGTCTTTAGAACAGCTTACTACGTTTTATCTCAACGTAGGCTGGGCATGACTCGGCCTGGCCCAACAATTTGGGTAGCGGGTCGTGACAAAACTTAAATAACAGTTATAGTTAGACGATATTAAAAATGTAGCAGTAAATAGAGAGAATATACAAGGAATCACGAAATGTACATGTGAGTATCATGGCAAGGTAAGCTGTAAATCTAGAGCTAGAACAAGACAAGTAAAACTGATCGTGGCATGTACAAGAATCAAGAATCATCTATCTAAGTGTGTGAGTACTAGTTTCAACATGTGGCCGGCTTGGGTCTGCACAAGTTCTAATGATCCGGCCAATCATACATGGAGTGTAGGATTGGCTATTAAACAAGGTCTACAAGAATAAACAAGGTGGATAATGACCACACATCTACACTAATACTTCCCATCCCCGACTAGTATAGTGGATCCAACCATGACACATCATGACACGCGATTCTCTGAGAGGGTAGCTAGCCTTCGCAGGAATCATGTCTATACAATGCACAAGGAACAAGAAAGACTTGCACAAGATATATCAAAGAATACAAGGAATAACATCTGATGACGGGATCCAGAGAAATACCAATCCGTGTGAACAATGTGTCAAGAGAACAAGGATATCTACACTAAATACAAGAAACATAGACGATATCATAAAACAGAAATATTATCAGAGAATGTACTCGCCTGAGATCTGGTGGAAATATGTCAACTGTGTAATCTGGCTCAGAGTGAAATCTCAGACCTAAAGATGAGATATATATAAGCTAATTAGGGTTCAACAGTGTTAGACATAATTATATAGTATAAGCTATGTAATCTAGGTCAATCTCAGTCTACTAAGTCAAACTAGGTCACACTGAGTCACACTAGGTCAAACTAGGTCACAGAAAGTCAAACCAAGTCAAACTAGGTCAAACTGGGTCAATGGTTGACTTACAGTTGACTTTTAGTCAACTGGTCAACTCTAGTCTACTCTGGTCAACTCTAGGTTAAACTAGGTCAAATGTTGACTCTACTTCGACATTCAGTTAAAGCAGTCAACCATGGTCAAATAGGGTCAAGGCTAGTCTCTATAAACATCTACAGGGTCAACACATTCAAATTTCAGTGATTGTGAAATCACTGGAATCGATGGATCTCAAAATACAACAAAAGGAGAGATTATAATAATAGGGTTAAAACCTACAGATGTTGTCGGATGGTGAAATAACCATTACCAACGTGTCCAGAATGGTCAAATTAGCTAGGATAGCCTATCCATAAGTCCAATTTGGATACAGGGGCAAAAAGGTAATTTCGGGTCAAAATGATGTCCGTGTCGGACCCACTTTGTACCAAAAAATGTGCCAAAAAAAGTCCTCAAAACCTAGCAAAATATATGTCCACGAATCCATAATGATGATACGAACTCAACGGTATATCCGAAGTTGGATTCCGATGAGTCGATCTCAAAATAGCCCGTTGACCTGGATATTGGAATCCGATTTGCACGGAAATGCGTGTCAGAGCCAATGTCTATAAAACTCAGCAAATTATATGTCAACGAGTCCAGAATGATGATACAAACTCAATGGTATATCCAAAATTGGATTCTGATGAGCCGATCTCAAAAAGTCACGTTGACCCGGACCGTGGGGCCCACGTTGTACCGAAATGCGTGCCAGGGCCCACGTCCTCCAAACTAAGCAAAATTTATATGAAAACGTGCCAGAACGACGCCGCGAGTCTACTGGTGGTGTCAGAAATTGAATCCGGAGTCCCGGTTTCAAAAATGGAATTTTACAACTTGAAAATTAGGAATTCGGACGGCCAACTTTGGCGTCGAATTCAACCAATCAAATGTGCTCACAAAGAAACGAAACTTATGGGGGCAGGAAGAGGGTTATACCAGCTATGTACAGGAACTAGTGGCACGCCAGACGAAGCTGCGATGGAGGAGATACGAACCGACGGATTTGGCTCCACAAAACTGTCCAAAAATAACACAATTTAAAGCGTCAACTTTGTGGCCGGTTTTGATCTATCAAACGACGAAATTAACGGCTGAAATTTGAGAGGGATGAAGGGGTATATACCGAGATTGTGACGGAGCAAAGAGTTCGCCGATCCAACGGTCGAATTTTCCGAAAAATGCGCATGAAGTCGCTACGATGAAGCACACTTTTCGAGTTCAAAACTCGCGCGATCACGACGTGATCTCGTGCCAAACGCACGAATTGGGTATGTGGAATGTTGGGGGAGGAGGCGCTGGCCATGGGGGAGTTCGCTGGAGCTTCGCCGACCGAGGGGTGACCGGCCATGCGGTGGTGCGCAGCCGCCGGCCGCGACTGTTGCTGCACACGCAGCTACTGCTGCTGCTTGCATTGCAACTGCTACTGCTGCTGCGCTGCTGCTCGCTGCGCGCGGGGGCACAACGAGCAGTACGGTGCGCGGCTGCCTGGCGGTGGTGGCCGCGGCGGCGGAGGTGATGGTGTGGTGGTGGTGAATAATGGTGATGGTGGTGAATAATGGTGATGGTGGTGGTGAAGGGAAGGAGTGGCTGTAAAGAAGAAGAGGATGATGGTGAGGGTGGTGAGGGGGAGAGAGAGAGTTACATTTTAAAGAGAGAGAGATATTATAGAAAAGGAGAGAGAGAAAGTTAAGAGAGAGGGAGGTCGGTTGAGAGGGGGGGTATGTGCTGGTGGAGAGAGGAGGTAAGGTGTTTGTGTAAGGAGAGAGAGAGAGTTAGATATTTGTATATATGTATATATACATATATACATATTAGAAAGAGAGAGAAAGATATTTATAGAAAAAGAAAGAAATATTTTAAATAAGAAAAAAGAGAGAAATTGTATGGGATATTTGGGTAGTCATGAGAGGAAAACATAGAGCTTGGGTTTGGGTTCGGTTGAGCCGGGTCGGGTCAAAATCGAACATGGTGCAATAATTGAATTTAAATAGATATTTATGATCATGGGTAAATAAGTAACATGTGAAGACTCAAATAAATGGGACACAAGCATCATGTGGGTAGTAGGCTTCATGTGGGCCAGGTCCATACTTTGGGTTGACAGGTTGGATCGATGTCGGGTCCCGAAATTTAATTGGAAATGAAATCAGGTTTTACGGTAGATAATTAATTGGCCTAAATTGACCCGAAAGTTGTGCGAAGCAAATAAAGCACAAAATGGGGTGTCTGAGTGGGACACGAAGGTCATGGGTGTAGGGTGTCTCGAGTAGATCATGTATGAGAAGTTGATTTGGAGAAAACGACTAGTCTTGTACTCCTAAATTAAAAGTCACGGTAACGTGCAAACGATGATCAAAGATAAAAGTGAAAAATCCATTAATAATTATTTAATCGATCAAATGGTCTAAATTGACCCGAAGTTGTACAATACAAAAAGAGCACAAAGGAACGAGTTTAAGTGGGACATGATATATCAAATTAGAGATAATCTCGTCTACTACAAACTTCAAAAAGAAAGTTTCCAGAGACTGGCATCCCTGATGCTCTAGAATTCAAAATCACGGTAAAGAGCATTTAATGATAAAAAATTAATCAAATAAAAATGAATTATCGATAATAATTCATTTAGAAAATTTAAAAATAAATTTCGAAAATTCAGGGGGCTTACATTTTGAGGCTTGTCTCTGAGTTTTCTTGCATTTACAGTCTTTCTTATTGTCTAGTGACTACTTGTTAGTCCTTGTTATTTTACTCCACATATAAATCATTTAGTATTTTTGTTGTCTTTAATAAATTTTGTTTGATTTTAAACATTGCAAAAATCCTTGAAATTTCGAGGATGAAATTTTTGTAAGGGGGTAGATTTGTAACTCCCTAAATCTTTTATGGATTTTGAATTTGGAAGTATCTTGGTTTAATATGATACCGCTTTTCGAAAGTAATTCTGTTAGTAATTCTATTTTTTTTGCTTAGTTAAAATTTTGAATTAGATTTATAAGGACTAATTTTGTTTCTTGATTTTATTCCTTGAAATTTCAAATTTAGAAAGTTCTATTTTGGTCGAATAAATGAAATTCTTGATTCTACTTATTTTACTTTAAACTGGTTATTAGTATCACTTATTTTGAATTAATATTTCTTAGCTAATTAAACTGTTATAGATTAGGAATGGTAACTATTAACCTAGTTTATTTTAGTATTAATGATTATTGTGGTTATAGTTTCAAATGTTTATATGAATGGGCTAGTGAATGCTTCTGATTAAATTAAGTTTTTAGGCTATAAATTATGTTGGACTTTATGGTAAAGCCTGCCAGTGAGTGTGGGCTTTGGGCTATTTTTCTAATGAGAAGGAAATTTATTGAGTGCTAATTTAATTAGCTGGTAGTTAGTAAATTCCTGATTAATTGTTAGTTAAGAATCATGTAAGTAGTTATTAAATATAGCTGGTAGTTATAACTAATTCTGTTAGCAAGTCAGTTTACTGTTTGATTTTTGAATTTGAAAACTGTTTGGAAATTTGAAATCTGTTAGAAATCTGTTTGAAAACTATTTTTGATTTAAAAATTTGTTTAAATTTGAATTTAGAATTCTGTTACTAAACCTACTTTCAGGCCTCAGATCTATAGTTATTTACCTACACTGCCACTATAGAGTTTTGCCCACAGATCTACACTTTATTACAATTCTACCACTCTCATTCCTGCACACACACACACACACACACTGATTATTTTATTATAAATACTACACACAGTCCAATGAATTCCTGACACATCACATCAGACTGACACACTCAGTCTCTCATTTCTCTCTCCTGTGGCCTCTGGACCGAACACCGCTGTGCGCCACCGTGGAAGTTCGTCGGAGTCCGACATTCCCACCACCAGATCCTCACCGGAGACCATCGCGTAGTCGTCGGATCTCTTCACGCACCGTTGTAAGTCCTAAAAATCAAGTTGCACCCATCAAATAAAGCACAAAAGTCTAAATTGTGCACCCATCAATGAAACACACTAACATGAACAGCGCTACAAATCAACCGCGCTAGGATGAACTGTGCCAATGCCCTAGCGCGCTATGCTGACGTGGCAACGCCATCATTACCTGACAAGAAGATCAAATCTTCTGACAGCCTGACAGCCCAAAAAGCGAGGAATCCGTTCGTATCCTGTGGAGCATGGAGCTCGAGAATAGCTGTACAGTCCAGCGCAGTCTGCCTGAGCACGGTCAGCCAGATCCTCCTCAGCGCAGTTTGACCAAATCCAAATCCCAGCGCAGTCTAGCTGTCCATATCCCAGCGCAGTCTGCCAGTCCAACTTGAGCGCAGTCTGAAGCTAGCAAGTGGCGCGATCCATCAGGCTTTTGAAGATAACTGACATTTATTATGTGGCTTACATGCCATCAATTGCTCGCCACGTGGCAACCGTCTGTACACGACCAAGCACATTTTAATCAAACAATACCACGCATCTAAATACAGTTAGCCCACGATCGAGCAACTGCCTAAGAGCCAACGCAGTTTGCAGTCTGCGCAGTCTGTCACTAGCGCAGTCCATTGTGCGCAATCCAGAATAACTACAAAATAGTTATTTCTAGAACGCTATAAATAGAGTTTCAAGTTCTTCATCAAGGAGATCAGATCATTATTCAAGATCATCAGAGATCAGGAGTTCTTGTCCAAGTGCTGATGCATTCTTCAGAGGCTATCGTCTTCAAAGTTCACATCGTCCAAGGGATAAAGCGATCGTCTTCAGATAGGATTCCTACAATTGTACTTTCCCAGAATTCATTGTACTCTTCTACTATTCTTTAAAGTTTGTGAGATAAAAGACTTTTGTTTTTGCAAACAAAATGACGACTCTGCTGGGGACGACTTTCTCCTCCGACGAGGAAGTGACAACTCAATGTGACGCTGCGTCTATCGGAAAGACGCAGAAGACGCTGGTTGTGAAGGTCAACCAGACTGCCTACGAAGCGATGACCAACTCTGGGGCTACTCGTCGCACTGCGGCCTTTGCCAAGAGCAAGGTCCATTCAGTGTGGACCCCGAAGTCCTCTGTACAGCCTGTTGTTTCTTCTAACAGGAGGCCAGTATCCACTTCTGCTCCTGCGTAATCCATCACCCACTCTGCTAAAGCGCAACCCAGAGCTCCTACAGCCCAAGCGCAGCACACTACTCCTCTTGCCACAGCGCAATCTACGACTTATGCTGCTATGGCAAAGTCCAAGACCCCTCTTCCTCTGGCGCAGTTGGCGACCTCTTTCCCTCCTGCGCAATCTACTACTTTTTCAACCAGAGCGCAACTTAAGCCCTCTGTAGCCAAGGCTTCACTTGCTGCTTCTTCCAGAGCACAGGTTGCACCTCCTACTGGTTCCATGACCAAGGATCCCTCTATCATCATCTCCAGAGGGCAAGTTGCTGCCTCTTCTATTCCTGCGCAACCCACAGGGGGTAGCCTTTTGGCTATTCCTCCTCCGTCACAGAACAAACAGAAAGACCCTTTGGTCTTTTCTCAATCTTCCGTAGTCCGAAACCTGGAAAACAACAGAGGGAAACGCTCTTTGGCCAACCCTTCTTCACAAAATAAAGGAAAAGTCCCTTTAGTCTTTTCTCAGTCTTCTCCAATTTTTTTTTCGGAAGATCCATCTGAACATGCCTCGACACCAAACAGTACAAAAATCCTCTCAAACAAGCGTTCTTCTCTCCTTGCTAAAGGGAAGAATATTGATCAGAGAGGCATTTTGCCTACTCCAGTAGCACACTTCCAAGATCTCCTAACCCTTCGAATATCCCGATCAAAGCAGGGGAAATTGCTGGTGTCTAAGACGGAAGCTCCTAGGGGTGAATTTTCCGATTTACGAACTTATCTCAATAAACGCAAGCAACCAATGCCGAAGGCGAACTTGCATCAAAAGCAAACTTCCAGGAGAAAAAATCCTGAAATCTATGCCAACGAGTTGAGTACTTCTCTGTATACTCATGGGACAAAGCATCTGAAGAATCGGAGTCATGTTCCGAATGTCGTCAAAGAATATATACCTGATCTTCGGGAGCACCTCAAGCAGAAGCGGAACAACACCTCAACACCTCCAATCCAACCATTGGAACACCATTGTAATCACAAGGTGGTTATCAAGTGTTGTTGCCAGATGACAAAACGATCTGTCTTCGACTGTTTAATTTCTGAACCAATATCAGAAGACGAAGACAAGGTGCTCTATGCCTCTGTAAATATGGCTTCTCGAGACACTGGGGGTAGAAAATATTCAAAACACGGCAAGCCCCACAAGCCCAGTCAACGATATCTGGATTTACTCCATGAATCTTCTGAAGGGGTATTCCGACACACCCGATCCCGAAGTCGAGACACGGTCGGTTGTAGGAATCTTCTCCAAGATCTCTCTGGTCACTTCTCCATTTTTCATTCAGGGGATGATTCTTTCTCTGATTATGATGCATATAGCGAAAGCTCTGAACAGACAGTGTCCTCTACTGTACCCAGAGAAGTGTTAGCCTATGTTGTTACTGAAGATCCAGATGCTTCTAGTTCAGTAAGTCAAGAGCAACGAATAGCCACACTGGAAGATAAATTGAAGACCATGGCTGAAATAATCACAAGTATGTATACTGTTATCATAGCTCAACATGCCGTATCACCGACTGCACCTGCTGTAAATCCCAAAATTATAGTATCATCGGTGCCTGTCAAAACAGGTCTGGGGGTAACATCTCCTCCAGTAGCCTCAATACCTATTCAAGTTACACCCAGTCATTCAGGGGCTGGGGGTAGTGCTTACCATGCTGTTCCTCCTCCTAACCCGGTAAGCCAGCCTATTACTTCTCCATCCACAGAAGATGCCAATGAGGCTATAAAACTACTACGTAATCAGTTTGAGGCCTTCAAAGAGAAAGACGGTCTACATAGGCTGGGGATCAAACAACCTTATCCAGTGGAATGGAAGGAAGTCCCATTCCCTCCAAAGTATAAAATTCCTACGATCACGCTGTTTGACGGCAGCACTTCTCCGAGTCAGTTTATTAACTATTTCGAGGTAATGACTGTCCAACTCCAGCCAAGCGATGCTCTTCTTACCAGAGTCTTCGTCGGCTGCTTAGCCGGCACAGCATATGATTGGTACCGCAGCCTGTCTGACGGCTCTATCACTTCCTTTGTCGGGCTCAAGCATATATTTCTGGAACGATTCTACGAGGGTATCAACGATATGACTATATCTGCCCTCAATAAGATCAAACAAAGACATAATGAAACTACTGAAAGTTTCATTGAACGATTCCGTCGAGAAGCACTCAAAATGCCTCCAGGAACCCCATCTGTTGTAACGATAGACACTTGTAAGTCAAACTTGTTGCCTATTATCAGTATGTGGACAGGGTCAATACAGTTCCAGGATTGGCCATCATTCATCGTCAATGCTAAAGCAGCTGAAGTTAGCGCTGAGAAGTTCAAACAGTTGGGAGTACACATGTCTAACCCTGATCGAGATGAGCCTTCTGCATCCGGTAGTGGTAATCGCCAAAACAACCGCAAGGGCAAAGAAACCTTGAATATCAACCTCAAGAGCAAGGAATCTTTGGCTGTTAATGTGGCTCAACCCACGCCTACCTCTGCTCCTTCTGCACCTCCACCAAAGGAACCTCGCCCAAAAGTAGAGTATTCCTTCGATGAAAGTGATACAGCAAGCATCTTCGACTGTTTGCTTAAAAGCAATAAATTATAACTTTTCGACCAGAAGAAGCCTGATGAAGTCGGTAAGACTGATCACCCTAAGTGTTGTATTTATCACAGGTTCGTAGGGCATCCTACTCGGGCATGCTATGTGCTCAAAGGCAAGATTCAAGAGTTGGTCAACGCCAGTGTCATCACTCTCCAACAAGATGAAAAGATTGTTACAGCCAATATGATTTCTGTACAGTTCGGTGATTTTTTGCCATAAGTGGTGCAGAGTGGCATCATCCCCATTTCCAGGGCCACTTTGGAGATTAAAAATCTTCATTCTCCACGAAGTGAAGGTCTTGTCCCCTTATCCCTTGATAATGGCGAGATTATGTGGATCCATCCTGATCTTGTTTCAGATTTTGAAGTTCTTTCTTCCTCCAAGCAAAAAGAACGCTCCAAGTGCAAGAGAAAAAGCTGCAATATGGTGTTTTTTGACCCCATAGTTGAAGAAGAGATCCTGTTGGGCACTAGGTCAGGGAAAACCTATCTACGGGAGCATCCCGAAACCCAGGAGAATCCTGCTTCATCTTTCGAGGCTGTTCCAGTACAGCCTGTCTCTACAGAGGACATCCCTTCTATATTATTACATGTTATGGAGTCAACTCTTTCTAAACCGACAGCAGCCGACAAAGGCAAACAACAAGTCTGTTTCGACAAAGTTTTGAAGAAGTTTTCCCCCTCTGGACTTGAGAAGCCATATAACTTTGACATATTGGCTCAACAGGCTAACACACTAGCTAGGCTGTCTATCTTCGAGCTCTTACGCCTCTCTAAAGAGACTCGAGAAACACTGAGTGAGGCTTTGATGCAGGCAGAAACTTGCTTAACTCTTTTTAAGAAACCTGAATCAGAACCTGTCTCTTGTCTCCACTGTCACAGTGTGCTGGAATTGATTCCAAACATTACTTTCACACAAGATGACATGTTGTTGGAAGACAATCGACATAACCGTCCTCTTTACTTTACATGATATGTCGACACCATGAAGGTCGATCGTATTCTGATAGATCCAGGGTCAGCACTCAGCATCATGCCTAAGACGATGTTGGATGCTCTGAAGATTCCAGGGCATAGCCTCTCCGGCACTATCACCACCATCCTGGGATTCAACTAGGGAAGAAGTGAACCTTTAGGCAAGATACGCTTAAAGCTCCAAATTGGCAATCTTCGCATGAAGGTGACCTTCTACATTATAGACAACCATGGTTGTTCCTACAATGCTCTTCTAGGGAGACCATTCCTTCATGAACACAACATTGTTCCTTCTACTCTCCATCAATGCTTCAAATACGTTGATGATAAAGGAGAGGTCCAAAAAGAAGTTGCGGATCTCTACCCTTTTAAATGCATTGAAGCATATTGCAGTGACGCTCGCTTGTACAAAGAAGATTTTATGAAGGTAGTTTTGGCCATGGATGGTGAGGAAGAACAAGAAACAGTGCCCAATGACACTCTCATCATACCTGTCAAAGGACGTGTCTCTCATCCTCAATCCTCCAAACCACTGGCTATTCATCTGCCAGCCCAGAAGCAATCAACTGGTGATAATCAAGATAAAAGGGAGCTCACCTCTTCTGAGCCACTGGTTATCGACCTCCGTCGTAACAAGGATAAAATAGAGCTCACCTCTTCTGAGCCACTGGTTATTGACCTCCGTCGTAACAGGGACAAAAGGGAGCTCACCTCCTCTGAGCCGCTTGTTATCGACCTTCATCGCGACAAGTCTAATCCTTCTTGCTCTTCTTTCCTCCCCTTGTAATCGATCTGACTAAGCCGGCTAAGGCTAAAGGTCCTGTTGTAAATAAGGATGTACAAATCAATGAAAAAGCATATACTTTCCAGTATACTGATGTTACTTATCATACTAGATGCTATTTGGATGTGCTAGACAGCTTTCAGTCATTTCCAATAGGGGTCGTACAATCCCTTCAGACGAAAGTATTATTCGAACATCTAGATGACTCATATTTTGTTATTCCTTCTCGAAAGAGAGGCAAGAGTCCAATACTTTTTAGTAAAGGGCCAGAACAAAAATTCAGCTATACGGATGATAGCAAAAGTAACGATATGGGACGTCTCCAACTTCGTCGTTATAGTCAACAATCAAAAGACATCATCCGAAAGATGGGTTATGACTTCAAGAATGGCCTCAATTATGGTAAAGGTAGACGAACTCCTATCCGTACGGTTGTTCCGAAAGGAAAATCAGAGATGTACTACAGCAGGACGAAAAGAGATCTCGGATATACTTTACCTTCGGTCTTATCTCCAGAAGTCTCCGAATCTGATAATGAGGAGAGCTCTAACTCTTCTGATTCCAGATAATGGGATTCTGATACCAGCATCGGTCAAGTTCATCGATTGATCGTATCTTCTAACATAGTCTCCGCTGAACTCCCGAAAGGCTATGATGAAGATATCGAAGAAAATTCCAAAACAGATCCTTGGGTTCAACGAATGGATACCCAATGGGAACTCCGATTCGAACAACGGGAACCTCCTACCGAAGATCATTTGGTTCAAATTGACGTAGAAGAAAATGGGTCACCTCGTCCAATATTCATCAGCAAGAACCTTCCAGAGGCGGATAGGCAAGAATTAATTCTTCTTATTCGAGAATATATTGATGTCTTTGCTTGGAATTATGAAGACATGCCAGGTTTAGATCCCAAAGTTGCTACTCATAAACTGAATATTTTACCTAATGCAAAGCCAGTCAAACAGCAGCAAAGGCGATTCAAGCCAGAAATGATGGACGCAATTGATGATAAAGTTAAAAAGCTCATAGCTTGTGGCTTTATTCGAGAAGAACAACATCCAGATTGGGTAGCCAACGTTGTTTCAGTCTTGAAGAAAACTGACAAAGTTCGAGTTTGCATCGACTTTCGGGATCTTAATGAAGCTTGTCCAAAGGATGAGTTTTCTCTCCCTATTACAGATGTCATGATCGACAATACTTGTGGGTTCAAAAGGATATCCTTTATGGATGGATTCTCTGGATACAATCAGATTCGGATGAACCCTGAAGATGAAAAACATACTTCTTTCCGCACTCCTCGTGGAGTCTATTGCTACACTGTGATGCCATTTGGTCTCAAAAATGCTGGTGTAACTTACCAACGAGCTATGAGTACCATCTTTCGAGATCATGTGTGCAAGACTGTCGAATGCTATATTGATGATATTACTGTCAAGAGTCGTCTAAAAGAAGATCATATCCAAGATTTAAGAACTATCTTCAATCTAATGTGCCAACATCAATTAAAAATGAATCCTACCAAGTCATTCTTGGGTGTCTCTAGTGGTAAATTTCTCGGCTTCGTCATTACCTCTAAAGGTATACATGTGGATCCTGAGAAGATCAAAGCCATTCAAGAGATGCGTCCTCCACGCAACTTAAAAAGCTATGAGGATTCCAAGGTCGACTTGCGTACATCAGGAGATTCATTTCAAATCTGTCTGGACGCTGTAGACCCTTTACTCAATTAATGAAGAAGGGTGTATCTTTCGTTTGGACCGAAGAATGTCAACAAGCATTTGATGATATAAAGCGGTATCTGATGAACCCACCAGTTTTAATGCCACCAATCTCAGGCATACCATTCTTAATGTATGTCCGTGTTATGGATCATTCATTGGGTGCTTTACTTGCCCAGAAGAACAAAGAAGGCCATGAACAAGCCATCTACTATCTTAGTCGTACTATGATTGGTGCTGAACACCGTTATTGTCCGGTTGAGAAAGAATGCCTAGCTCTTATGTTCGTTTTTCAAAAGACTCAGCATTATATCATTGGCCAAACCATTCACGTCATTTTCCGAGTTAATCCTCTTCGGGTACTGATGAAGAAGCCTAGCACACTCAATTCTCGACTGGCTACATGGGCCATTTTGCTAGCCCAATACGACATGGTTTATATTCCACAAAAGTCTGTTAAGGGTCAAGCACTGGCTGACTTTTTAGCAGCTCACCCTGTCCCGGAGACATCTAAGCTTTATGACGAAATTCCAGATGAAATATTGGAATCAAACATGATCTCTGAAGAATTTTCTACCTGGCGTCTGTTCTTCGACGGAGCATCCCGAATCGGACCAAAAGGGACCATTGTTGTAGGAGTTGGAATTGTTCTAGTCTCTCCAGAAGGATTAGCTATCCAAAGAGATTATTCCTTAGATCATCTGTGCTCTAACAATGTGGCTGAATACAATGCCTTGCTTATTGGACTCCAACTAGCTAAACAGTTGGAAGTCGAATATCTTGAAGTCTATGGCGATTCTAAACTGGTTGTCAATCAGGTTAGAGGAACATACGAAGTTCGCCATCAAGATCTAGTGCCCTATCATGAAGCAGCAATTTACATGGCTACATCATTCAAGGCTTTCTTTATTGAATATGTCCGACGAGCTTGTAATACTGAGGCAGATACTTTAGCTAATCTCGCAGCAGTCTTAGCAATTCCCGTCAAAAGATAACAAGTGGTCGTTGTTTCCAACAGAGAGTTGTTCTGCATTGAAAACAATCGCAACGTTGAGTTCAGTAACTTCGCCGAAGTCAATGTTATCAATGAAGATTGGAGAGCTCCTTTCATCGACTTCGTAGTTCATAACATACTTCCTGAAGATCCTAAGGAGGCTACGAGTATTCGTCGACGATCTCTTCGATTCTACTACAATCAGACCACTAAAACTCTCTATCGGCGGGCTTATGACGGCCTACTCTTGCGCTGTCTTGCTGGTGATGAAGCGAAGCAGGTATTGCGTGAAGCTTATGATGGTGTCTGCGGAGCACATCAACCCGGCCCTAAGTTACAGGATCGTATCCGACGAATGGGTTACTACTGGTCCCTCTATGGTATCTGATGGCCATCGAATATGCAAGAAAATATCGAGCCTGTCAAATACATCCAGATTTCATCCATCAACCATCAGAATTTCTTCATCCGACTGCTGCTTCCTGGCATTTTGAAGCTTGGGGCATGGATATTATAGGTCCCATCAATCCTCCTTCTTCTAAGGGACATCGGTTTATACTAGCAATAACGGATTATTTCTCCAAATGGGCCGAAGCTATACCTTTGGCTGAAGTCAAAACTAGCAGCGTCATCAACTTCGTCAAACACCATGTTATTTACAGATTTGGTGTACCTCGACGAATCATTCACGACAATGGACCTCAGTTCATCAGTCAAAAGTTCACAAGGTTCTGTGACGATCATCGGATTGACAATGTAGCTTCTACAACTTACAACCTGGCTGCTAATGGCTTGGCTGAAGCCTTCAACAAGACTATTATCAAACTCCTTAAGAAGTTTGTGTCTACTAACAAACGGAATTGGAGTAAAAAGCTTGGAGAATGTCTATGGGCCTACCGTACTACGGTCCGCAACCCCACAGGCTGTACACCTTTCTCTTTGGTGTACGGTTGTAACGCCCCGAAACTAGAATACTGGAGAGCAGCGGCGTACATCGCCAGCTACGTATATTAAAATGGAATCCACCTCGCTATACGATCACGGCTGTCTAGATATATGAGGGTTTAACTACAAGCCAACAGTCTCCTATGGTCATGAACAAGCCTATTGTCTTAATCTCCAGCAAGCAATAATAGTTACAAGATGTCAGAGCACCAAATATATAATAGCAAGGCGTCCCATACATTACATATTGGATGATCATGAAGCTAGTCGTATAAAATGTCAAGACTAGCAAGAGTTTAGTCATACATGATCAACCCTAGGATTTGCCAATCATGTTACAGCCTGTAGGCAGACAGTAAGTAAATATGCATCGAGCTAACAGGTGCTCGTCGGCTAAATGCCTCAAAAGAATAATTTTACAATGTAGTGAGCGAATCAAAAAGGAAAATCCACTCTTGGCCCGGGTTCCGTCTAGTTGTCACCATTGGGCTGGAAGTTCGGTAGATCCTCGGGAGCTGCTCCGAAATCTGGCCACACAAAACCAGCTGGGTCAAATCCCAGAAAGAGCAAGTGCCACAAAGGAGGCCACGAAATAAGAACGAAAACCAGCATATCAGATCATATGGAATAGAAGAAAAGTACAAGTAAAAAGGAGTACAACAGGACAATAAACGACTAGGGACGTGGAACCATTCCGGGAGCCAGGTTACAACCCTTAACCAAACAAGGATCGGGGTTGTACCCTTCGCCTGAATAACACCTTGTCTCTACCCATTTATTGTTAAGATAAGTAAAACAAACATGCTCAGAAGAAACCAGGTACTGTGACTAGAAGAGACTTTGACAGGGCTAGACACCATTCATTCACAAGCGGCCAAGCAAATACTACGGCTTACTACTTAACTAACTAGGGTTATCATATGCCTAATTACTAAACAAGATGCAAATGAGAAATTTCCAGTCCCAAGCCCTGCAGACTATCCAGTTATCCTTCCGCGGGTTGAGAGTAGGTTGGGTACATCGCCCGGAAGACAATAAACCCTTAAGGGACTTAGAGGGCGCAACACATGACAGTGTGCTGGAAATGTGCCCTACTCGTCGACAAGCTACAAGTCCATTAAAGCGTCCAGATAACGAGATCGCCTGTGACTGGAAATTCTCCATGGACTATAGTTTGATCTAGTCATTAACCTAATTCATATTCAGTGCGAATCCCTGACCGTGGTAACCAGGGAGTCACGTCCTAGGCATGATGCAAGACAAGACAAGACAAGTGGATTACACGAAGCAGCAAGAATGAACACCCATAGCGTCAGAGTTGATTATATGAGTCAAGTTAGCCATCGCAACAGCATCAAGTCAAGTTACAAGTCAGGAGTGCGCCGCCACGGGCCACTATCAAGTTATCCAGTTACCGAGATTAATTATGAATCACAGGTTACAAGTTAAGAGCGCACCCCATCGGGTCACTACTAAGAAGATCAGAAAGTACTAGGATCATAAATCACAGAAATCACGAAAACCATACTAGTCATAAGCAAAACACCGAAAACCGTGCCAGGTCGTGTTGGATCAAGACAGTCGTGTTGTGTGAAACAAGATCTCAGAACTCCAATAAAAAAAGAGAAGCCAAGTCCAAGGAAATAAAACCAAACCACCATGGGCAAGTAGGTTGCGCTGGGGTTCCTGGGGTCGGGTCAGGTTCCGCTGGGGTCGGTTTGCGCTGGGGTCGAGCTGCGCTGGGGTCGGGCTATGCTGGGGTTAAGCTGCGCTGGGGTTAAGCTGCACTGGGATCAAGCTGCGCTGGGGTTAAGCTGCGCTGGGATCAAGCTGCACTGGGGTTAAGCTGCATTAGGATCAAGCTGCGCTGGGGTCGAAGGGACTGGCGCGGTTCAACCCTGCGCTAAAGAGCGCTGGCCGAAGAAGTTGGCACGGTTCGCCAAAGGGCGCCGAGCACGGGTCAGCCCAGCGCTAAAGAGCGCTGGCCGAGAAAGTTAGCGCGGTTCAGCCCAGCGCTAAAGAGCGCTGGCCGAGGTCATCTTCTCCAGCAAGCTGAGAAGAGAACCCAAGAACACCAAAATTCCAAACCTCATAACTTAGCCAAATCAAAACGAAATTTAGATTTTTAAAGTTCTATCTTGTGTAAAATTGAATTCTCTACCACATGGAAGCCTCAAAACAAGCAAAAATCTAAGTTTAATAGATCAAAACCAAGAAATCCGAAAATGGATAAAACTTAGATCTAGAAAAATGGAAACTCCAAATCACAAAATGCCAAGTTCTAATGTGGTTCACCATGGCCTAATCTAACTAATGGACAAATAAAATAGGGTTCCTATTTGGTGGCAAGGTGCACTTGCCTATGGAGGTTGGGTGTTGTGTGGAGGAATGAAGAAAAAAATAGAGAAAATAAATGGAAGAGTAATGAGGAGAGAGAAAAGTTAGGTGGGGTTTAATGAGGGAGGGTGTGTTGTATTGAGGGTGGAGGTTAACTAAGAGTAGTCCAATTCAAACCAAACTAAATCCTTCTCCACAAGAATAAAACCACGCCAGGTTAAAACCCAATTTACGAGAAAATCATAATCTGCAAGTCGAGCCAAGATACAATTACAGGCTAAAATCCGAGAAAATAAAATTCAGGTCCGAAATACATATAAGTCTAATCAAAATACGTATTCCGAAATACGGGCGTTACAACTCTACCCACCTTAAAAGAATTCTGTCCTCGAATTTAAATCAAGATGCTTAGAGATGTAAGAGCCAGCTATACTATCCACAATAAGCTACACTAAGCAAACAATCAAGCAATCATACATGCAAGCAAGGGATGGAAAACATAAGGCATAAGGAAGACATTATACCTTACGAGTCAAACAAGTCGGGATATCACGATCGGATGTCGTCCTCACGCTCCCACGTTGACTCACCCAGAGAGTGATGACCCCAAGCAACACGGACTAAACTAATAGTCTTGTTCTTGAGTATCTTTTCTCTCCGGTCCAATATAGACACGGGCCTCTCCTCATACGAAAGGTTGGTACCAACAACCAATTCCGAATGGTCCAGGATATGGCTCGGGTCCGGGATGTACCGTCGTAATTGGGACACATGGAATACATCATGCACCTCACTTAGCGACGGCGGAAGAGCGAGACGATAGGATATATTTCCTACTCGCTCCAGGATATCAAACGGCCCTATATACCTAGAACTAAGATTTCCCTGTACGCCAAAGCGAATGACGTCGCGGTTAGGCGAGATCCTAAGGAATACATGGTCGCCGATAGCAAACTCTAAGGGACATCGATGAGCATCGGCCCAATGGCGCTGGCGATCTTGGGCCACTCGAAGGCGATCTTTGACTCTTCTGACCACTCCAACTGTCTGGACAATCATTTCTGGACCAAGCATCTGCCTCTCTCCAACATCATCCCAGGCTAACGGGGATCTGCACTTCCTACCATACAGTGCCTCGAACGGGGCCATCTGAATACTGGCCTGGAAACTATTATTATAGGAGAATTCTACCAGGTGCAGGTGATCCTCCCATGAACCACCGAAATCAAGGGTACAAGATCTCAACATATCTTCCAAGGTCCGAATTGTACGCTCTGACTGACCATCTGTCTGCGGATGGTAAGCTGAGCTAAACTGAAGGTGAGTTCCCAAACTCTCTTGCAGGCTACGCCAAAAGTGTGATGTGAATCTTGAATCCCTGTCCGAGGTGATACTAACGGGCACACCATGAAGCCTGACAATCTGCTTGAGATACATCTCTGCTAGCTGAGCCGTAGACTGCCCAACTCTGAACGGAAGAAAGTAAGCCACTTTCGTGAGCCTGTCAACTATAACCCAAATAGCATCTCGACCAGCTGGAGATCTAGGCAGTCCAGTCACAAAATCCATGGTCACATGCTCCCACTTCCATTCTGGAATCGGCAAGGGCTGAAGAAGTCCAGCGGGCCTCTGATGTTCAGCTTTAACCTGCTGGCAAACCAAATACCGAGAGACAAACCGGGCTATCTCCCTCTTCATGCCATTCCACCAGAAGTGCTGACGGATATTACGGTACATCTTCGTACACCGGGATGAATAGAATACTGTGAACTGTGAGCTTCTGCCATGACCTCCTGTCTGATATCTCCACTGGGTACACAAAGACGAGTGCCGTGTCGAAGTGTACCATCTTCATGAATGCACAACTCTGGCCTTCTTTCTGCCTCACACTCCGCTCTGAGTCGCTGAATCTTGGAATCCGTAGACTGCGCCATCCGGATCCTCTCAACTATGCTGGACTGAACCTGTAGACTGGCCATCAATGCCACATTGGTAGGAAGAACCACTTCAATTCCCATCTTCTGAAGATCTGCCAATAACTCTGGTTGCACCGTTAGAAAATAAACTCCGGCTCTCCTGTTCAACGCAACTGCTACAACGTTGGCCTTCCCTGGGTGATACTGCAAGTCCACATTATAGTCCACCAGTAGCTCAAGCCATCTTCTCTGTCGCATGTTAAGGTCCTTCTGGGTGAAAACATACTTCAGGCTCTTATGATCAGTAAATATCTCCACTCTATCCCCGTACAAGTAGTGTCGCCAAAGCTTAAGCACAAACACTACCGCCGCCAGTTCCAAGTCGTGGGTCGGGTAATTCTTCTCATGATCACGAAGTTGACGTGATGCATAAGCTATTACCTTCCCATGTTGCATCAAGACACACCCCAATCCTTTCCCTGAAGCGTCGCAATAAACTGTGAATCCTCTGGTCCCATCTGGAAGTGTTAGAATGGGAGCCGTTACCAAACCTTGCTTCAACTTCTCAAATGATTCCTGGCACTCTGCTGTCCACACGAACGACACATCCTTGCGGGTCAACTGGGTCATCGGCACCGAAATCCTTGCAAAATCTGAAACGAATCGCCGGTAGTAGCCGGCCAATCCAAGGAAGCTGCGAACCTCTGCCATTGAGCTAGGTACTAGCTATGTCTCGATAGCCACGATCTTCTGGGGATCCACTTCTACTCCTCCTCGGGTAATGATGTGACCCAAGTACGAAATACGATCGAACCAGAACTCGTATTTACTGAACTTGGCGTACAACTGGTGCTCTCTAAGCGTCTGAAGGACGATTCTGAGATGCTGTTCGTGCTCTGCTTCACTCTTGCTGTAGACCAGGATGTCATCTAGGAACACGATCATGAACTGATCCAAGTAAGGCATAAAAATGTGATTCATGAGGTCCATGAATACGGCTGGCGCATTGGTTGCTCCGAATGGCATAACAAGAAACTCCCAATGCCCATACCTTGATCTGAACGCTGTCTTTGGAATGTCTTGCTCTCTGACCCTGATCTGGTGGTATCCTGATCGCAAGTCTATTTTCGAGAACACTGAGCCCCCCTTGAGTTGATCAAACAAGTCATCTATCCTCGGAAGAGGGTATCTGTTCTTGATTGTCATCGAGTTCAAGGTACAATAATCTACACATAACCTGGACGTACCATCCTTCTTCTTCACAAGAAGCATCGGGGCTCCCCAAGACGATCCACTTGCACGAATGAATCCCTTGGTCCTCAGTTTTTCAATCATTTTGTACAAGATTTCCAACTCTGAAGGCGCCATCCTGTAGACTCTCTCTGACACTGGGGCTGTCCCGGGGATCAAGTCTATAGTGAACTCGATCTCTCTTTCTGGCGGCATCCCTGAAAGTTCCTCTGGGAAGACGTCTGGAAACTCTTCAACTATCCTGGATAACTGTACTGTTGCTACTGCCATCCGCAATACTGGGGAAGATGGCTCCACTGCGTCTCTGAAAAATGAAAACTCTGGCTCGCCTGGAATACTAAAGACAACCCTGCCAACACGACAGTCTATCCTAGCATACTGGTTCCTCAACCAATCCATACCTAAGACTACATCATAGTCTGCCATAGTAAACTCTATAACTCTAGCGGAGAACTCTCTACCGCTAACTACGATCCGACACGAGGAAAACACTCGATCTACTCCCACAAGACCATTACCAGTAAGTATATTGAGCCTCACTGATAATGACTCGGGCTCCAGTCCTATCCGTGTTGTGAATCGTGCAGATATGAATGAATGCGATGCACCAGAATCAAATAATACCGATGTTGGAGAGGAGTTGACGAGGATAGTACCTGCCACTACTTTACCTGGTGCAACCTCTTGTTCCATAGTGATCATCATTGCCTGACCTTGTCCTCTGGCTGCGGGTCCCCTTTGCTGGAAACCTCTCTGCCTGTTTTGTACTTGAGCCTGGGTGTACTGCTGCTGGTTCTGCTGCTGAAAGGCCTGGGCCTGAGGCAACAATGGCCTCGGGTACTGCTGCTGCATAGGTGCTGGTCCCCTAACCGACGGACTGGTTAGGTTGGAAGAGGACGAACTACCCCTATTCGGGCAGACTCCTATCTTGTGATCTGCCGCTCCACAAGCCAGGCACAATCCCTGCGCCCTGCGACAATCTGCCACCACGTGCCCTGGCTTCCCGCAATGAGAATATCCCATCGCGGAAGTCTGCTTCTGCTTCTGCTGCTGCAGGTACGTCGGGGTTGAATGTTGAACTGACGTCACTGAGGTCGCCCGCCTCAGAGTTCCAATGGTCAAACCCCTTGCTGCCGGGGCTGAAGCTGATGATTGGTGCATCTGATTGTGGGACCGCTTCCTACCTCCGGTCCTATCCACGATCCTCTGGAAGGTGTACTCGTGCCTCCTAGCTGCCCTCAATACTGCATCGAACGTCTGGTGCTCGAACTGCTCAACTGCCAACAAGATTTCCAAATGCAGCCCCTGCTGAAATCGCTGGGCCCTTTCAAACTCGGTTGCCACCAAGGTGGGGGCAAACCTACTGAGTCTATAAAACTCAGATGCATAACCGTCGACCGTCCTGCCTCCTTGGTTCAAGTTGGTAAACCTCGTCTGCAGGTCGTACCGAGCTACAACATCAAAATACTTCGTCTGGAATCTTTCTCTAAATACCGCCCAAGTAACCGGCGCCGCTAATCCCACGGCCTGTGCCGCCCACCAACTGCGAGCTAAGTCTAGCAACTGTAGGCGTACCACCGCCACCTTCTCATTCTCAGGTGTCCTAACTGCTTCCAGAACTACCTCGGTATCCTGAAGCCAAGCGTCCGCGGCAATCGTATCTTTGCTGTCGTCGAAGAATGGAGGGTTCAAGCGCTTGAAGCTGTTGGCCGCGCTGTTCCCTGGATGACCGCCTCTGTTCAAAGCATCTTGAACTGCCTGGTGCAGGGCGTCGCCCCGACGATCCTGGGAAGCTATTAAAGTCCTGATGAGACCTACCAAGGTGCCATCATCAGGCTCTGCAGGCTGGACGGGCTGAACTGGTGGCTCTCCTCCAGTAGGTACAACTCTGGAGGCTACCCCGGAATGCTGGGCTTGATCTCCGGGTTGCTACTGGTCTACAGAAAGTACTCCACCTCGCTGATCGGCAGGGCCGGGTACAGTGCTGCTGAAGAAGACGACATAGGGAACAATAAGGAAGGACCAGGATAGATCAACGATACAAGCACATGATCAGGGCAAGAATCTAGGGATTCAGAGGATATGAACAGAGATCAAGGACGAGTACTCATTGAGACATCTATTTGGTAAACCCTCACATTCTTGAATGCCAAGACCTGCATGGACCACCACTTAAACCATGTAACGCCCCGAAACTAGAATACTGGAGAGCGGGGGCGTACATCGCCAGCTACGTATATTGAAATGGAATCTAACTTGCTATACGGTCATGGCTGTCTAGATATATGAGGGTTTAACTACAAGCCAACAGTCTCCTATTGTCATGAACAAGCCTATTGTCTCAATCTCCAGCAAGCAATAATAGTTACAAGATGTCAGAGCACCAAATATATAATAGCAAGGCATCCCATACATTATATATTGGATGATCATGAAGCTAGTCGTACAAAATATCAAGACTAGCAAGAGTTCAATCATACATGATCAACCCTAGGATTTGCCAATCATGTTACAGCCCGTAGGCAGACAGTAAGTAAATATGCATCGAGCTAACAGGTGCTCGTCGGCTAAACGCCTCAAAAGAATAATTTTACAATGTAGTGAGCGAATCAAAAAGGAAAACCCACTCTTGGCCCGGGTTTCGTCTAGTTGTCACCATTGGGCTGGAAGTTCGGTAGATCCTTGGGAGCTGCTCCGAAATCTGGCCACACAAAACCAGCTGGATCAAACCCAAGAAAGAGCAAGTGCCACAAAGGAGGCTACGAAATAAGAACGAAAACCAGCATATCAGATCATAAGGAATAGAAGAAAAGTACGAGTAATAAGGAGTACAACAGGACAATAAACGACTAGGGACGTGGAACCATTCCGGAAGCCAGGTTACAACCCTTAACCAAACAAGGATCGGGGTTGTACCCTTCGCCTGAATAGAACCTTGTCTCTACCCATTTATTATTAAGATAAGTAAAACAAACATGCTCAGGAGAAACCAGGTACTGTGAATAGACAAGACTTAGACAGGGCTGGACCCCATCCATTCACAAGCGGCCAAGCAAATACTACGGCTTACTACTTAACTAACTAGGGTTATTATATGCCTAATTACTAAACAAGATGCAAATGAGAAATTTCCAGTCCCAAGTCCTGCAGACTATCCAGTTATCCTTCCGCGGGTTGAGAGTATGGTTGGGTACATCGCCCGGGAGACAATGTACCCTTAGGTGACTTAGAGGGTGCAACACATGACAGTGTGCTGGAAATGTGCCCTACTCGTCGACAGGCTACAAGTCCATTAAAGCGCCCAGATAACGAGATCGCCTGTGACTGGAAATTCTCTATGGACTATAGTTTGATCTAGTCATTAACCTAATTCATATTCAGTGCGAATCCCTGACCGTGGTAACCAGGGAGTCACGTCCTAAGCATGATGCAAGACAAGACAAGACAAGTAGATTGCACGAAGCAGCAAGAATAAACACCCACAGCGTCAGAGTTGATTGTATGAGTCAAGTTAGCCATCGCAACAGCATCAAGTCAAGTTACAAGTCAGGAGTGCGCCGCCACGGACCATTATCAAGTTATCCAGTTACCGAGATTAATTATGAATCACAGGTTACAAGTTAAGAGCGCACCCCATCGGGTCACTACTAAGAAGATCAGAAAGTACTAGGATCATAAATCACAGAAATCACGAAAACCGTACTAGTCATAAGCAAACACCGAAAACCGTGCCAGGTCGTGTTGGGTCAAGACAGTCGTGTTGTGTGAAACAAGATCTTAGAACTCCAATCAACAAAGGAGAAGCCAAGCCCAAGGAAATAAAACCAAACCACCATGGGCAAGTAGGTTGCGCTGGGGTTCCTGGGGTCGGGTCAGGTTGCACTGGGGTCGGTTTGCGCTGGGGTCGAGCTGCGTTGGGGTCGGGCTGCACTGGGGTTAAGCTGCGCTGGGGTTAAGCTGTACTTGGATCAAGCTGCGCTGGGGTTAAGCTGCGCTGGGATCAAGCTGCGCTGGGGTTAAGCTGCACTAGGATCAAGCTGCGCTGGGGTCGAAGGGACTGGCGCGGTTCAACCCAGCGCTAAAGAGCGCTGGCCGAAGAAGTTGGCGCGGTTCGCCAAAGGGCGCCGAGCACGGGTCAGCCCAGCGCTAAAGAGCACTGGCCGAGAAAGTTAGCGCGGTTCAGCCCAGCGCTAAAGAGCGCTGGCCGAGGTCATCTTCTCCAGCAAGCTGAGAAGAGAACCCAAGAACACCAAAATTCCAAACCTCATAACTTAGCCAAATCAAAACGAAATTTAGATTTTCAAAGTTCTATCTTGTGTAAAATTGAATTCTCTACCACATGGAAGCCTCAAAACAAGCAAAAATCTAAGTTTAATAGATCAAAACCAAGAAATCCGAAAATGGATAAAACTTAGATTTAGAAAAATGGAAACTCCAAATCACAAAATGCCAAGTTCTAATGTGGTTCACCATGGCCTAATCTAACTAACGAACAAATAAAATAGGGTTCCTACTTGGTTGCAAGGTGCACTTGCCTATGGAGGTTGGGTGTTGTGTGGAGGAAGGAAGAAGAAGATGGAGAAAATAAATGGAAGAGTAATAAGGAGAGAGAAAAGTTAGGTAGGGTTTAATGTGGGAGGGTGTGTTGTGTTGAGGGTGGAGGTTAAGTAAGAGTAGTCCAATGCAAACCAAACTAAATCCTTCTCCACAAGAATAAAACCACGCCAGGTTAAAACCCAATTTACGAGAAAACCATAATCTGCAAGTCGAGCCAAAATACAATTACAGGCCAAAATTCGAGAAAATAAAATACATGTCCGAAATACATATAAGCCTAATCAAAATACGTATTCCGAAATACGGGCGTTACAACGGTTGTGAAGCAGTTCTACCTCTGGAACTTCAAATTCCATCTTCAAGAATTGCTATCGCTAACGAACTTACTACAGAGAATAATGATCTTCTTCGACTTCAAGAATTGGAGGCGCTCGACGAGAAGCGGCTATTGGCTCAACAACATATTGAATTATATCAAGCCCGCATCTCGAAGACTTTTAACCGTAAAGTTAAAATCAGAGTCTTTCAGAAAGGAGAACTTGTTCTAACAGTCAGACGTCCTATGACTATGACTCACATGAGCAAAGGCAAGTTTGATACGAAATGGGAAGGGCCTTATATCGTGAGTAAAGTCTTTTCAAATGGAGCCTATCAACTCACAGAGCTGGACGGTCGAGTTGCGATGATGCCTATCAATGGCAAATTTCTTAAAAAGTACTATATATGAATGTAAAAGGGATTTCTCTGTAAATACGACAAGACAGTTCATAAATAAATTTTGATTTTATTTTATCATAAACGATGTTACATGATATCAAGGACGAGAATCACTATCGTCCTTTTTAAAGACAGGATGAGGACCACTGCCTTCCTTTTCAAAAATGTAGTCGGCAAAAGAGCCGAGGACATCCTTGCTCGATTTTACTAAAAACGCACAAGCGGCCATCCTCATAGCCTCTTCTTCTTTAGTCTTTCCTGGCTCAACTAAGAAGTCCAAGATATCCTGTGGCGGCTTGGGTGCAGACGAACCTTCGCCCGCCTCCGTCTGCTTTGGCTGGGTTGGTTCGGCTGGACGTTCCTCAGTGACTTCTTCAACCTTTGGGACAATCTCAGCCATCTTGGATGCATCTTCAGATGACATTTTGGGTTAAAATTGAAACTGATCATTCCATCTAAATTTTTGTTCTATTTATAGGCAGAGATTCTTGAGACAGTCGATTACGCGAACCGAAGCGACGTATTCTTCACAACATTCATTTTATTTATTTCGATGATTCACCCGTTCATTCCATTCATCCGACGGTTCATCCGTTCGTTCTATTCATTTGACGGTTCACCCATTCATTCCATTCATCTGACGGTTTACCCGTGCATTCCATTCATCCGACGGTTCATCCGTTCATTCCATTTATCTGACGGTTCATCCGTTCGTTCCATTCATCCCGATGATTCATTTCGTTCATATATTCTGACGATTTATCCATTCATCCATATCAGCAACTTGTTACGTATTGATTACCTATGATTAAGTTGTCTACCGAAATAATGATATTCAAAAAGAAAATTATATTCTGCCATGTCTACATTACCTCTGAGCAGATATAATGAATATAATTATTTTCTAAATCAAGAAATATATTATGTCTTGAACCTCTGAATATATTTTCTATCGCTATTATTTATATCCGTAATGGGATATGCAACAAATAATAGATCCACAAAGTAGTGTCTTTTCATTGATCAAGATAAAAGATGTTACAAAAAGACATATCACAAAGAAGAAAATACATGAAGTTTTCTTATTCAGCCGGAGGGGTCATCAGATTAGCTATCTGCTGCTTCAGGGTTTGGAGTCGTTCATCACGGGAATCCAACACCCGCCTTTTAGCCTCTGCCATCCCAGATTCAGCATCAAATGTTGGCAAAGTCACTAGTCGGCGAGCAATTTTATCTTGATAAAACTTGACAAATTCATTCTTTTCATGGGTCAGAACGTCCAGTTGCTGAACTACAGCTTGATGCTGTATGGTCTCTTCTTCAAGAGCAAGTTGAACGATTCTCAACTCCTCTTGAAGTCGAGCAAACTCTGCCTTCAGATCAACAACCTTCTTCTCCTTCTCCCCAGCAGTAGATGCTACTATATTTAGCTGAGAATCAAACTCTGAAGATTTTGTGGCGAAAGTGTCCAAGAAAGTCTTAAAATTAGCTTTCGAG
This sequence comes from Iris pallida, assembly GCA_029216955.1. NCBI lineage: Eukaryota > Viridiplantae > Streptophyta > Magnoliopsida > Asparagales > Iridaceae > Iris > Iris pallida. The sequence continues at coordinate 25,859,271 of JANAVB010009398.1, read as the reverse complement.
ACCTCAGCTTCTCGAGTCATTCTCTCGAATTCAGCAATTACGAGTGGCTCTACTTCCCCTCGATTAAGATCTTTGTAAATCTTGATTGATTCCTCCATCTCATCCAGCACATGTTCAAGGTAAGTAGCCTGAGCTTCATCGCCTTGATCTCAGATGCCGCCGATCAGATAAGAAGTTGGACTTCTGACATTGATGAAACCAACATTTTCTTTCTCCATTACCCTTTGTACCAAAGGTCCCAAGGAACTGAAGAAGAAATTGGTGAAGGAACCAACTACAAATTTATTGGTAGCTGCTGCACTAGGTGTAGCAGCTACTCCTACAGAAGCTTCAGCAGCGGATTGTGAAGGCAAAAGTTCGGCATCTTGAACATGGGCTGTAGCCTCTTTTGACAGGGGAGCCATAGTGGAGCTAGTTGCCCCTCCCGGATGTTCCTCTGCGAAATCAAATGCGAAATCAAATAAACATCATCAGTTTGCTATCACTAAGGACTAGTAAAAGAGATTAAAATGAGGGCAAGCTTACCAACGCTGGGTTTAATGACAAGATTATTATTTAATGAAATAGGCTGGAGCCTCGCGAAAGTAGTTTCAGACATTGCTGCTTGACTACTTCCCGCTTCGGATTCGCCTGATAGATGACGGCTGCCGTTGGCTATCGCCTCTGTCTGTACCATGTCAGTGCATACCGAAAGAATTGTAGAAGGTTGAATTTCTGCATGAATAAAAGTTAAAACATCAGTCATCTGATCTATAAGTGAAGATTATCAAAATCAGTCAATACCTCTTTGATCGGTGATAATAGCTTCCTCCGTTGCTACTTCATTAGTAGCATTCTTCTCCTGGGATGCATGGACAACAGCATCCTCTTCCGAAATTAGATTGTTATTAATATCCTCCGTCGATGTTTCCTCGTCATCTGCTCCCTCTTCTTGTGCTTCCTCATCATCACTTGCATCGACTGGATCTATGTCATAGAAGCCAAAGTCACATCTATCCAGAGCTTCGATCATTAGTCGATCTTCCTCAGCACGACGCGATCTTGGTGTAGCTGGAAGATGAGCAGCTTCCATTGCAAGTGTCGGAGATGACAATACTTCGAGAGACAATTCTGACTCATTGATCGGGATCGGAGTTACAGTCGCTTCTCTTGCTTCTGCAGCCTCATCTTTTGTTTCTGCGGTCTCTTCTCTTGAGTCTGCGACCTTATCTCTTATCTCTGCACTGGTAGCTCCTTCTTGTGTATCTGTCACCTGCCTAGGCTCAGGAGCAGGTGTAGAAGAAGGCATCATAACCCCGGCGGCAGCACTTATCAGGGCTGATGTATGGATAGGTCTTGGGGGAGTGGTTATTTTCTTTCTGAAAGCTATTTTCTTCCTGCGTAGAGGTTCTTCTGGACTCTCTACGTCAGCAGCGTGTGTCTATCTTTGGATTAAAGTCGGGGTCGTCGCCTCTTCTCTGTGAGCTGACTCAGCCTGTTGTCAATACTGCGATCGAGTAGTGACCCTTTCCGAAGAGTCTATAGCGGTCTTCTTCTTAGAGACAGGAGAAGATGGTTCTTCTGCCTTTCTTTTCTTCTCCTTGATCGGAGGTCTTACAACTTTCAAAAAAACACGCAGCAGTTCATAGACTTCTTCAGGGAAATTGGCTTCCCTCGAAGCTTCTAGAGGCGCATCAGCAGGCTCGTGTTCTTTATTATTTCCAGGAGGCAACAAAACAGGTGCTCCTTTTCTAAAATGTGTCACCGTTGCAAAGCTGTCTGTCAAATTGAAGTTCTCAGTAAAAGTATTTGCTGACGTATAAAAGATTGAATAAGTATACAGCATGCGCGAGCCACGGTCATTCTTTGTAGGCATCGAGAATGTTGTCTTGGTGTCACGGGCGTTATAATAGGCCCAAGCCCGGGCTCCATCGATCAAATAACCTTTTTCCTGTAAGCATGTTATGACATTACCTACTTGGAATTGGTCATAGCCGAATTGACGCACAAAATGACTTGGGAGATAGGGTTCAAGATAATACTCATCTTCGAACCGGTATACTAGATGTGATGACCGAATCATTCTCAGCCAGTCGAAGGTGGTACGAACCAAAGGTGGCACTCTCACCGAGTCGATCATGTTTGTCGGTACATATTCATAACCGGCTGGAGGTGGAACATAGTAAAAGTTCCATCCTTTGCCCAGATTTAAGACTCGCCGACAGTCTTTCAAAGTGGTATAGATCCACTTGCATCCGGAGTATCTTCTTAAGAAACTGCCGCTCACTGCCCCCATAGCAGGGTTCATTAGAGAAGGATGGTGTAGAAGCAGCCATCCAAACAAATATGTATACGACAGTTCCAGCAGAGGGAAATGTCCCTTCTCGCCTTTTCCTCGAATCATTGAATCAACGAAGAGACGGAGGCCGACGTTCATCCTGCACGTCATGGCTGATAATAAATCCATCCGGTAGCCAAAGACTAGACGGACGGCAGCATACAGTACACCGGGATGGAAGCGGTCAACTGCACTGGCCCCAGGAATGACATATCGTCGAAGCCAGTAAGTAAGGAAACCTGCCAGTTGGGCCTCCTTTGACATGGGCCTGTAACCCATCCTCATAAAGCTCTCGACGATATCTCCTTTCTTGAAAGGAGGATACTGAAGATCATCTTCAATCTTGATGTCCATCTCGTTGTGCGTCTCCATCAACTCTATCACCTCGCTATTGCTAAGCGGTTTGAAGAAGTTGGGATTGCAGTTCTCATGTTCTTTGGTCTTCTTCTCAATAATATGATTAAGGAAAAGATACGGCAACCACTTGGTCGAATAGCAAGTGCCGGCCGTGCCACTCTTGTAGTATAGAGAACAAATCTAGTAATGGCATAGTAGTTCTTCAAAAACATCTACCATGCTGGCATTTTCCTTACGTAGCCTGTCCAACTCGTCATTCGTCGGGACAAACTCTTCATATGGGATATCCCCCATCGGCAGATTAGAGATGTATTTCATCTCATGCAAGGCTAATCCAATTTCCCTGCACGGCGTCATGAAGGTCCCAATCCTGTAATTATATTTCTCCGCCAATGCAAGGAATATATGTGGATTCGGGAGAAACCCATAGACAGTTGCGTACACTGCCTGATACAGTTCAATTTCTTTGAGCTGATTCTCAAATTGGACCAATATCCAATTGGCCACGCAGATCCATCTTTTATTGTCCGGGTTCACAAGACCTGTCAACTGCAGATCTTGGTCCGGATATCTTCCTTCCACCTTTGCAAACTCATTTACGAATATGGGGGTCCTTACTGGCAGCAACTTAGAAGAATCCTCCGGCGGGATGCAACCGGGTTTTAGTCCTCTGAGTAGGGAGCTATGTCGCTCAGAAGAACTGTAGAATACATCTTTATGGTCTGGCCCTTTCTTAACACAGATGTTACCCACGCGGGCCTGTTGCAGCGGAGTTATGTCCCACTCCATCCTTCGGGGATAGCTCGCAAAAGCGTATATGGACAGAGAAAGACATCTGGAGATCTCTGTCAGATATATCGTTTTCTTGCCTCTTCGGAAGATTCTCTGTTCCATACGAGGCCTCGGCTGTGAATTCTTGTCAAAAGCCTCACCAAAAAAAATAGAGGTTTCTTGTGGGTGACAGTATCAGCAGTCTGAAGAGGTTGCCCGTTCAACAGACACAATAAGGTATCATTATCTTACGCAATCAGGACAGTCTGCCGAGATGATGGTAAAGCATATTGAGGAAAAGAGATATGTGAGAGATCTTCCTTGAATTCTGATTCAGACAGAGATCCTGCAAGAACCCCGTAGTTTGGATCTTCTCTGAGGTTAACTGCATCGATGAAGAGACAAAAATCAGTACGTGCAAAAGAAATTCTTCACAGTTCATCAAATTGCGCTGTGTGAAACAATCTATCCGATTATGCCAGCACAGCCTACTTGCGTAAGACATCAGATTGCGCTAACACAGCCGACTTACGCAGAACATCAATTTGTGCATCGATGCACAAATCGACGGATTGCGCTGAACACTCTGCCAGCGCTCTCCAATCGATTGCGCAAAGATACAGTTTTCATAAAAATGAAAACTATTGTACATACAGCTGAAACCCTAAACAGGGTGGCGCAAGTGGTTGAGAATACCATCAATCTCTAAAAAGAGATAGGCATGAAGGTTCAAAAACATCAAAAACCCTAAAAAGGGGTTTTCGATCATGGTTCATCATTCACCTTGAAGAGCTGGGTGGCCCGTCTCGTGACGAGATACTCGTGGTGCAACACGAGTCGAAGGTTCGGCAGGAGCCTTTTCCTTCTCAGTGGCTGATCGCTTGGACGCCATTGGTGTCGACGACGAGAGGACGAAGAAGAAGTCGGAGTAGGAGAGGAGTTTTTGCTCTTGAGGATTTGAAAGCAAGTAAAGATTAAAAGAATGGAAGATGAAACTATTTATAGTTTCTCACAGAAACGTAACAGTCACCTCTGATTGTGCCGAGAAAGTCGGAGCTAATTCCTCGAAACGCACAGCCAAAGCGCAACTTGATTTCAAATTTAAAATTCAAAGTATTTCGAAACTTTGAATATTTTCAAATTTTGAAAACATTGAAGGGGTCTTGTAAGTCCTAAAAATCAAGTTGTACCATCAAATAAAGCACAAAAGTCCAAATTGCGCACCCATCAATGAAATGCGCTAACATGAATAGTGCTACAAATCAACCGCGCTAGGCTGAACTGCGCCAATGCCCGAGCGCGCTATGCTGACGTGGCAACGCCATCATTACCTGACAAGAAGATCAAATCTTCTGATAGCCTGACAGCCCGAAAAGCGAGGAATCTGTTCGTATCCCGTGCAGCACGGCACTCAAGAACAGTTGTACAGTCCAGCACAGTCTGCCTGAGCACGGTCAGCCAGATCCTCCTCAGCACAGTTTGACCAAATCCAAATCCCAGCACTGTCTAGCTGTCCAAATCCCAGCGCAGTCTGCCAGTCTAACTTGAGCGCAGTCTGAAGCTAGCAAGTGGCACAATCCATCAGGCTTTTGAAGATAACTGACATTTATTATGTGGCTTACATGCCATCAATTGCTCGCCACGTGGCAACCGTCTGTACACGATCGAGCGCATTTTAATCAAACAATGCCACGCATCTAAATACAGTTAGCCCACGATCGAGCAACTACCTAAGAGCCAACGCAGTTTGCAGTCTGCGCAGTCTGTCACTAGCGCAGTCCATTGTGCACAATCCAGAATAACTACAAAATAGTTATTTCTAGAACTCTATAAATAGAGTTTTAAGTTTTTCATCAAGGAGATCAGATCATTATTCAAGATCATCAGAGATCAGGAGTTCTTATCCAAGTGCTGCTGCATTCTTCAGAGGCTATCGTCTTCAAAGTTTACATCGTCCAAGGGATAAAGCGATCGTCTTCAGATCGGATTCCTACAGTTGTACTTTCCCAGAATTTATTGTACTCTTGTACTATTCTTTAAAGTTTGTGAAATAAAAGACCTTTGTTTTTGCAAACAACTGCCACCTCGTCATCGAGCAGGGAGCTTCCTCGACTCCAGCGCTTCCTCGACTGCAGTGCTGCCATCTCGAAGATAGCGCCCTCCTCAATTCTCGTACGATGACCCTTCGAGCTTCGTGAGACTGCCTCGTAGTTCGTGATGACCCTTCGTAGCTCGAGCCGACGCCTCAATCCTCATGCTGTCCCTTCGAGTTTTGTGGCACCCTTTCGCCAGCTCGACTGGAGCCACCAGATCTCGTGCGCTGAAGCCGCCGGAGCCAGCTGTCCGTCGTCGAGTGCCATCAGATCTGGAGTCGCCGTCGTGCCTGGATCTGTCACCGACGCCGAGGATCGACATCCCCGACCGGCCGGTGAGCTTCCTCCATCACTCTTCTCGAACCTCTTTTCTTTTCTGGTCCTCTATAGATTAGGGTTCTATTGTGGATCTAGGGTTAGGGTTTTCCTACATGGTGGCTGGAGGAAGAAGAAGTCGACTGAGTGTGAAGGCTGAGGAAGGAGAATCATTAAGATTAGGGCTTCTGGGTTAAAGAAGATGAAGAAAATTGGGGGCGGGGTGTTTTGTTTGTAGGTGGCTGAGGGAAAAAAAAGAAATGGGAGAGACCGACTGTGTGTGAGAAATATGAGAAGATGGGATTAGGTCTTTGGCGAAGTCGGGCTGGGTTAGGGTTTCTGAGTGAAGAAGAAGCTAGGACTGGGACTAAGACTAGAGGAGGATGAAGAGAATAGGGTTCGGGTTTGTGGCTGGAGGAGGAAGACGATGGGATGGGGAAGATGGAGTGTAGGGCTGAGCTTTCGTTCGGCTAAGGTAGTAAAAGGAAGAAGGAGATGGGGGGCGACTGAGGAATTTTTAGGGTTAGGGTTCTTGCTGAGGAAGGAGATGAAGTAGAATGGGGGGGTTGCTCGTTCGCTGAGGAAGAAGGAAAGGGGATTTTCAATCGGCTGTGAGTTGAATGAGAATGAAGAGAGAGAATGGAAGAAGAAGCTATATTAGGTTGAGTATTATGGGCCGGGTTGGTTTTCAAACTCCTGGGCCTAGAGGAGTGGGGCGGGAGTATTAGAGGAAGTTTAAAAAAAATATAAATGTTAAGATTATTAGAGACATGAGTTGGGCCACAGGAGTCGGGCTTAGGATTGGGCTGGATTGGTTAAAAATTAAGGTTTTAAATTGTAATTTAGCAGTGAGTATATGAGCTGGGCCGAGTTTTGGGTACAGGAGTTGGGCTGGGTTCTAGTCCCTATTTTTGTAAGTTTGTGTTTAATTGGATGGGCTGTGAGTATAAGTAGAAAAAATAAAGTTTAGCTTGGGCTGAGCTTTAGTAGTGATATATGGAAATAAAAAATGACAGTAGTTGGTTGTGGGCTGGAATAAGTTTTTGGGCTTAATAGTTTCCTTACAAATTATTTACCATGCTTCATTTTAAATGTTTTTTTAAGATGTAGTCTATATAAATTTAATGTTACATAGACTAGTATTCCTCTTCGACTAATAATTTTGCTAGTATTTCTTGTTATATATAATTAATAATATTTTATTGTGTAAATTGCTAGTTATCTAAAACTCTAATCATTATATAGTGTTACTTGTATAAATAAATAGTTTTAAATACTTTCTACTCTAAAGGTTATTTTGATCTTACAAATTATTATATTCTAAATTGTCAATTTATTTCTAAATAAATAATCTAAGATATTTTAAATATATATATTGTATATATAAATGTGTCTAGCATTTATAGTTTTAAAAGATTTTGATATAAATAATAGTTATCTTGTTAGCATTAATAAATATATTTTGGATTAAAACTAATTTCTAGAATAACTATTACTTGCTAATTAAATTAATATAAGTTATGTAGCTAAGAAGATTAATTGGATTAGTTAATGACTTTGGTTAGCAAATAAATTAGCTAGTGATTGTCATGATTTCAACCCTAACTAACTTGTACAAAATATAATAGGTAACTTACATCCATGCAGTACTACTCACGTGCTTCCAAGGCGAGGCAAGTACACTGACTCGACTTGTACTCTGTATTTCTGTCTTACCTTCATGTGCCATGTTCTCATATCGGACACGAGATACACACGATTGTCTTGTATATTATTCATTGCTTGTGAGTCACTGTTTATTGTGGGGATTGGGGGAAATATTAGCTTTTGTGTGACCACACCCAACATAGGTAATTGTGGATAGCCTAATCGTACACTTCACGTACGATGAAGTCGGACCTTGTAGAATTGATTGACTCATTGACTCATTGATTGATTGTGCTCCCTAGCCGGTCACATATTAGTTTAATATTTCAAATTGTCATACTTGCATATTGATTGTCGTGATCATTGCCTTGTACATTGATAGCCGTGTTCATTGTCTAGCATATTGATTGTCGTCCATTGCCTGCAATTTTATATTTCATCTCTGGTACCGTAGTTTCACTTCCATTTCTGGTATTCTGGTTTCACCTTGTATTCTGTATTATAGATTATATTGTACATTATCTTGTCATGGTTGTACTTTGCTCTTTTCCTGACAGGATACGTTGCAGGTGAGCTTGAGGCCACATGGAGCATGTGATTGCCCAGGATATTGCAGCTTTATTTTATTTTATTTTCTGGAGATTGTATTTTGGATATTCATTATTGTATCTTTATTTTAGTTGACCAGATTTGTCTCCGGCTGATTTTGTACTAAAATGACTTAATGGATATTGGTGATCATTTTTGGGAACGTAATAAAAGCTGTGTTTATTTACATTATATTGTGACTTGGAGTTTTCCTTAGTATTGTACAACTTACTTCGTCGTGTCCATCGACGAAGGCTGGGCGTGTCCGACTCATATCCGATTATTCGGGAGCGGGTCGTGACAAGTTTTTAGTGGTGGCCCATGCAGGTCTATCCTAATGATACTTAGGCAATAAAGTGTTATTGGAGGACCAGCGAAAGCTAAAGAAAACTCATCACAGCATAGGAACCGCGGGAAAATTGTTTATGGTTTATGGTTATGGATATTTAAATTTAAAATTTGATTTTACTTATGATTTTTAGTTTAGTTTATGATTTTTCTAGGACATAGCAATCAACAGTTTATTTTTCTGTTTCAGGACGGTCGCCACGACGAACGCTGGGACCAGTGAGCAGCCTACACCCAGTACGCAGGAGCAGATTCCACTGCCTCAGCCTCAGCCGCTTCCTCCGACAATAACGTTCGATGGCACACAGATGATGGCCATGTTCTAGCAATTCATGGAGGCCCAGAATCAACAGGCTACGCAGTTCAGAGAGGCTCAGAGTCAGCAGGCCGCACAGTTCAGAGCGACCGTCGTCGACGCACTCAGGACTAGAGAGCCGGCTCCACCAGCACCGTCGGCACCAGCAGCACCGAGGCCAGGAACTGCCAAGGAATATCAGAACCTCTGCCCGATGGATTTTTGGGGCAATTAGGGGATAGTCTACGCAGACGAATGGCTAGAGAATGCTGAGCGGTCATTGAAGATGGCGAGGATCCCGGATGATTTGAAGGTCGAAGTTGCGAGCATGCGACTTTTCGACATTACTAGGGCTTGGTACCGGAAGGAGCCCCAGTTAGCGGAGCCCGAGGTTTCTTGGAAGGATTTCAAACTGCTATTCTAGGAGAAGTTCTTCCCGGATGTGGAGCGGGACGAGCTTCGGATGCAGTTTGAGGCATTGCAACAGGGGAGTATGAATGTGGTGCAGTATACATCAGAGTTTACTCGACTCAGCAGGTTCGCAGAGAACTTAGTCAGCACGCCGAAGGAGAGGGCTTAGAAGTTCAAGAAGGGCCTCACCAGGGTGCTGCGACATGCAGTGGCTATCTGTCAGGCAACTACCTATGCGAGCATCCTTAAAGTTGCTTAGGGAGTGGAGAAGGAGATGGACCCGAAGCTTAAGCGGGACCGAGACATTGGCGCCAGCAGTTCCCAGGGTCCACCGAAGCGGACCGACACTCAGCAGAGGCCACCTCAGCATCAGCATCATCTTTCCGTTCGAGCTCCGACATCACCAAGACAGCAGAGATAGATTCAGACTTCAATATACTTTTCTTGCACCTATTGCAAGAGGTTGGGACACCGTGTTGAGGAATGCCGCCAGAAGTTAGGGCAGTGCTTGATTTGTGGATCTGCCACTCACCAAGTGAGAGATTGCCCTGCAGCTTTCACTCGTCAGGGATCAGCACCAGAGCAGCAGCAGGAGGACCCCGTCTTTGAGGATCAGTAGTAGCCGCAGGAGCGCAGTCGGATGGACCGTTATCTTCCTTATGTTGCTTGTAGTATTTGGATTTTCTTGTAGTGCTTATTTTGAGGCTTTTCTCTTAGTATTCTTGCATTTACAGTCTTTCTTATTGTCTAGTGACTACTTGTTAGTCCTTGTTATTTTACTCCATAAATAAATCATTTAGTATTTTTGTTGTCTTTAATAAATTTAGTTTGATTTTTAACATTACAAAAATCCTTGAAATTTTGAGGACTAAATTTTTGTAAGGAGGGTAGATTTGTAACTCCCTAAATCTTTTATGGATTTTGAATTTGGAAGTATCTTGGTTTAATATGATACTGCTTTTCGAAAGTAATTCTGTTAGTAATTCTATTTTTTTGCTTAGTTAAAATTTTGAATTAGATTTATAAGGACTAATTTTGTTTATTGATTTTATTCCTTGAAATTTCAAATTTTAGAAAGTTCTATTTTGGTAGAATAAATGAAATTCTTGATTCTACTAATTTTACTTTAAGTAAACTGGTTATTAGTATCACTTATTTTGAATTAATATTTCTTAGCTAATTAAACTGTTATAGATTAGGAATGGTAACTATTAACCTAGTTTATTTTAGTATTAATGATTATTGTGGTTATACTTTCAAATGTTTATATGAATGGGCTAGTAAATGCTTCTGATTAAATTAAGTTTTTAGGCTATAAATTCTGTTGGACTTTATGGTAAAGCCTGCCAGTGAGTGTGGGCTTTGGGCTATTTTTCTAATGAGAAGGAAATTTATTGAGTGATAATTTAATTAGCTGGTAGTTAATAAATTCCTAATTAATTGTTAGTTAAGAATCATGTAAGTAGTTATTAAATATAACTGGTAGTTATAACTAATTCTGTTAGCAAGTCAGTTTACTGTTTGATTTTTGAATTTGAAAACTGTTTGGAAATTTGAAATCTGTTAAAAATCTGTTTGAAAACTATTTTTGATTTGAAAATCTGTTTAAACTTATTATATCATTACGCCTTTTGACATGAACTAGATATAATCATGATATGTTAATATTTTTAATACCTATTGTTGTGTGGAATGTGTCATGTGTCTTGATTGATTTATGGATACCCAGAATGACTGGAACTTAACCCTGAGAGTGATAGACTCGACCATACAAAATGCTAGTTGACTTTCATGCCTTATCATGAATTGACATTGATTGTTATCTCGAATAATGATTGATCATGCGTTCCTAGTTGGAACTAAGAGACTGGCTAGTCGTCTTATTGAAATTGAATGAGACACGTTCATATTAACCATGAACCATTGCAATCGACTAGCCGATCTCGAACATTGGCATATGGACACGTGCAGACTTCAACTTGTTTCTATAAAAACAGTATGTGTACCTTACAGTCAAGGCATGATTATTCCGTGGCTATGTTTGATTGTTGCATTACGCTATGTAAGACCTACAACCTAACCGCACGGGCATCGTTGTAGAGTTGTGCATATCGTACTCCGTACGGAAGTACTCATTCTGAATGACCATGATCACTACTAAAATAACCCCTTTTAGCGACGTCAGAATACGTCGCTAAAAAAGAAAAATCCGTCGCTAATTTCTATTAGCGACGTATTTAGCGACGAAAATTAGATGTCGCGTATAGGCTTGTCGCATATAACAATTTCGTCGCAATTCGTCGCTAGTTGCAACGTCACGTTTAGTGTCGCTAGACGTCGCAACATTAGCAACAGATAGCGGCGTCATCATACGTTGCCACTATAGCGATGTAGGGCGACCACTTAGCGATGCCGTCAACTTTATATATGATGACATGGCATGGCAGCCACGTCAGCATTTTAGCAACGCCTAGCGACAACTTTAGCGACGTCACCTCTCAGGTGGTCATATGCAACGTCAGCAGTATAGCGACGGATAGCGACGTTACGTAACTATTTGGCGACGTATAGCGACGTATACTTTACGTCGCAGAACGTCGCTATACATCGCAGATGTTACAAAAAAATTAAAAAAAAAATTGGTATTTTTGTTATGCTGTGTGTACATGGTTGGTACATTAAGGGTCTTTGACAAGGTGACATGTTGCGAAAAGATATATCCTTATATATAGTTCTCCTACGAATTTTCTTTAACATTACGTAGGAGAACTATAAGGATATATCTGTTCACAACATGTCACCTCCTCAAAGACCCTTAATGTGACAACCATGTCACCCTCTCAGTCATATCCCTGAGCTACGATGCAGCTGCAGGCATTTAACATATCACGGTTTATAAAAATAACTAATAAATATCTATCCTAACTAACAAATTAATATCCTACTTTAACATCTAATAACTCTCATATTCCTGCAGCTACGATGCAGTTGCAGGAAGTTCCTTCTAACATAAACTAATATCCTAATCTAAACTAACCCTTTAACTGAAACTAATATCTAAACAATGCTAATCATGAACTGTACACTACTACCTAACATTCACATGAACTATCTATCTCAAACTCTCTATCCTAACTAATAAATTAATATCCTACTTTAACATCTAATAACTCTCATATTCCTGTAACTAAAAGGCAAAACCAAATGTTGACGGTATATATCATCAACATTTCAGATTCTTAAAATAAATTTCAAATGGATTTTTGATTGTATATATATGTGTATTTGTGTGTATATACATTGTATACATATATATTTATATATGTATTTGTGTGTGTATGTAAGTGTGTGAGTATATATATACATGTATATATGTAGATATGTGTATTTATATATATAGGTATATATGTATGTATTGTGTGTGTGTGTGTGTCCTGTGTCCTGTGTCAAAGAGTCATATCCGAAATAGGGTTAGGGTCCTGTCCCCTGCCCCCCTCCCCCTTACCTCTGCACCCACCTACCCCTGCCCCCTCTTCCCTACCCCAGCACCCACCCACCCCTGTCCCCCTTTCCCTACCCCCCTCGACAGCAAGACCCCTCCTCCCCTGCCCCCCTAGACAGCAAGACCCCCCTCCCCTGCCCCCCCTCTCCCTGCCCCTGCACCCACCTACCCCTACCCCTCTCCCCCTATCCCTGCACCCACCCACCCATGCCCCTCCCCCTACCCCCCTCGACAGCAAGACCCCCCTCCCCTGCCCCCCCTAGACAGCAAGACCCCCCCTCCCCTGCCTCCCCTCCCCCTACCCCTGCACCCACCCCAACCCTGCCCCCATCGACAGCAAGACCCTCCAACCCCGGGTACCCCCACCCCTCCCTCCACCCCTCGACAGTAAGACCCCCCCTGCACCCACCCCCACCCCTCCCTCCCCCCCTCGACAGCAAGACCACCCCAGCTAGGGTTAGGGTTCTCGTGTCCGTGTCTGTGTCTAGATAGCTAGGGCTAGGGTTAGGGTTTACCTGAGGAGGGTGGCTTCGTCGGAGGATGGAGGCGGCGAGGAGGGTGGCTTCGTCGGAGGAGGAAGGCGGCGAGGAAGGAGACTTCATCGGAGGAGGGAGGCTGGTCGCCGGAGGGAGGGGTCAGCGGGCGAGCGGGATCGCCGGGGGGAGAAGGGGAGGGTGTCGTCGGAGGGAGGGGTCGTCGGAGGGGAGGGTTCGTCAGGGGGAGAGGGGAGAGGGGGATCGAGCGGGAAGAAAGAAATTTGGGTGAAAATTTGTGATTTCAATCGGGCCAGTTACCCTATATGAAATAAATCAGCGACGTATAAAATATACGTCACAAAACATTGCAATACTGCGACCTAAAAAGTATGTCCGTCGCAAAACATCGCCAGTCAGCGACGTAATAAATACTACATCGCTGAACGTCGCTACTCAGCGACGGTCAGCGACGTGTAACACTAGGAGTCGCTATAGGCAATTATCAGCGACTGCTTTTTCCGCCGTCGCTAATATACGTCGCTATTCTAGCAGATTTTTGTAGTGGATCCACGGTATGAGATTTCAATCAACATAGGGAATATTAGGTTAAATAAAATAACGATTGTATGGAGAGAATGAATTTTCGAGTTCTTAAATGGCAGCCATCTCGGGACAATTAGTGCCCCGATATGTCGGCTGGTTCCCACAGATACTGCAAATCTGCCACACGGGCAGGAAGTGGTATCTGCTTATACTGTTACATATATTGATGACGGGCGTCCCGCTGGGACTCGTCTAATTTATGATTGGCGCAATTGATTTTTGGATAGACTAGCCTTGCTTGTACATAGTAAGAACTGAGGAATCCCTTATTGCATATTTCCAGGGCAACTTGGAACTTACAGTTAGCAAGCCGTAGTAGTTGTATTGCCGTTTAAATTGATTTGTTTGTGTACTGTACTTACTTTGTTAACTAACTGAGATGATCAGAATGTCAGGACATGACGGGTCAACTTCTGTCCTTGTTTGGTTGGGAAGTTGGTTTGAAGTGTCGTGATGTTGTGTGAATTCCAGTAGCAAGTGAAGACTTATTTATTATATTCTTAACTCTTACCACTGGTTTTATTTTTCATGTCGTGCTTCCTTGTGGTACTTGCTATTAGAGGTCTAACCTCTCTGGTTTTGCATGGCCAGATTTAGAGCCAGTTCCCGAGGACTCAGCTTACTTCTACCTCCAAGATGGTCAATACTAGAGGGATGATCGCAGGAGGACACGAGTGGGTTCATTGCTTCCCCACTCGTTTTGTTACTTATTTTACATTTTACCGCTTGGCACCGACATGTTAGTTGGATAGTCTTGTACTTACTTTTACATAATTGTAACTAAGTCAGACTACAGCTGATAACGATTGTGTATACCTTGTTATATCATCTGGCTATGTTTTGTAAAGCCAGACCTCAAGAACATTTTGATTGAATATTTGGGATGTCTTACTGCTTTATCTTACATGTTCTCTATTACTACTTCTTGATTGAATGATTGAGACAATAGATGTTGAGTAACCCTAGTGAGACTTTCATGTAGTATGCACCCCCTCGTCTTTTAGACAACATTGATCGTATCATACGGTATTCATCTACCCGTAATACGTAGCTGGCTGAGTCACTCCCCCGCTCTCTGCTATTCTGGTTCTGGGGTGTGACAAATATTTTCGAAGAGAATATTTTTTTGGACGGAGAATGGCCATTCTCCTTGCTTTTAACACGGAGAATGGCCATTCTTCGTTCTTTTAACATGGAGAATGACCATTCTCCTTGCTTTTAAAACGAAGAATGGCCATTCTCTGTTTTTTTAACACGGAGAATGGTCATTCTCCGTTCTTTTAACACGAAGAATTACCCTTCTCCGTTCTTTTAACACGGAGAATGGCCCTTCTCCGTACTTTTAACACAACGAATGGACACTCTCTGTACTTTTAACAAAGTATGCTACATTTAGGACTGGAAATGTTCAAGTATCTTATATTTTTTCACCAAATATTTACAGTATTTTTAATATCATTTACCAAAGTATATTTATTTAATATTAAATCATGTTCAAGAAAATTCGAATATCATTTTATCAAGCTTCCACGGTTTGGCTGCACAAAATTTCTTACGAGTGTTTGAATATAATTAACCTACTATCCAAGAGAATTGTTCTTACATTACATTATGCATTACACTGGCATCGAATTCATACTGATGGCATCGATGTATTGATGGCAATAACAAGGGATGAATAGGCAGGATTACAATTTTGCTTCAGCAATAACAAGGGATGAACAGGCAGGATTACATTATGCATTACACTGGCATCGAATTCATACTGATGGTATCGATGTAATAATTTTTTACAGAAAGCAAAACACATTACAATCAAATAAAGTTTTAGTGATCCCAGGAATGCGTCCGTAATGAGGCCATCTGTAAGCCCTAGGAATGCACCCAGGACTCATGAAATCAGTGAATGGCATCTGCAAATCAAAGAAATACACCAAAAGATCAATATCATCTGTGAAGGCCAACTGCAAATCAAATAAACGCTTCAACCAAAAAATCATAATCAAATTTAGTATACTTCATTCCAAGTCCAATAAACTGCAAAATCCACGTTACAGTAATCTGCCCAATCCACGTTAGTAATTCAACATAGAACCTGTATAATTTACAATACAATAATCCAAATAAATATCAGACCTACTCTAAATTCAAGATCATATTACATTTTTCAAACAAATTACGAACTATGCACTTAGTACAAGCAAAAAAGTTTAGTCTTACAATATTTCAAAC
This sequence comes from Iris pallida, assembly GCA_029216955.1. Lineage (NCBI taxonomy): Eukaryota > Viridiplantae > Streptophyta > Magnoliopsida > Asparagales > Iridaceae > Iris > Iris pallida. The sequence continues at coordinate 25,843,316 of JANAVB010009398.1, read as the reverse complement.
ACAAAATTTAGTTTGACCGCCAAGACCAACAAATATTTCGAACCATATTACAATTAAAATATTACTTTCAAATTGAAATAAAAGCTTCAAAACTCAAAAGATGAATCTTCATAGCCATCTCCATCTTCTTCTTCTTCTTCTTCTTCTTTCTTCCTTTTTTTTTCTTCTTCTTCCTCAAAATATCCTTCACCTACACCTTGAGGGACGGAATAAGAAAAATTATAGTCAGTATGGACTCACTGTATATGTAGAAATGACATCCAGAAACATAAATAGAAGTATCAAAGTGAGAGCTAGCATTAAAGTGTCAATGTGCACAGTGTGTATTTTTACATAAGAATTTGGGCTAGCCCCATTTACCTTCTTCACGAGGGAAGGAAAATCTTATTCTTGGTCAGCAAATTCAACCTCTATCTGGTTAATCTTATCCAGAATCAATTTATGGTTGTCTGTTATAGTCTTCATCTCTTAGAAGACATTCTCAAAGTTTGCAGCAACAAAATTGTATAGATCATCAACCCTGTCCTTAGTATTTTTGATTCCATAAGTTGATGGTTTTCCAGATGTTGATGGTTTGCTTGCAGCTGCTGCCCGTTTTCTAAACAATCGAGTGAAGGTTAGTTTTCTCATGGGGCCTTTGTTTTTAATATAAACATCCCTTGCTAAGCTTGAGACAGAATGTTTACTAGCCATCAAGCATACAAATCCTCCGAAAGGGAGAGCTGTCCTTGCAGTTGGTTTTCCCACGAGATGCATCATTCTACTGAACATGTAGGAACCTATATCCATCCTTTTTTTCTTTCCCATATAATAAAGATATTTTACTCTCTCGAGATGGATGGAAAACTCATGTTCAGTAGGGTTGAGTGTTTGAGATACGTAGGCATGCAATAATTTATACAAAGTTTTTAATTGATCTTTGTATACATTTTGAGGGGTCTTGGCACCCACTAATACACCTGTAATCTCATAAATTGCATCCCTCATGGAAACATTATCAATATCTTTCATTTCAAACTCAGGAACTGGATCAAATCCATAAAATTCGTTGATGACAGCAGCATTTATCCTAATCAGTTTCCCTCTCAGAAACACCAGTTGTTAATCCTCTTATTTTTCTTTAATTTCAGCCAGAAAATTTGAGTAAAATTCTCTTACTATTGTTTGAAAGATTTTCTCAAGACAGGATTTGTTAAGTTTTTCCAATTGATAGAATTTTAATATATCCAGAAAAGCTTCGTCTTCGACATCATCCATCTTAATTGATCTTTCAGACATAACAGTCTTTTTCTTGAAATATTTATTGTAAATCCTCAGAGTACGCTGATGACTCTGTATCGAAGACATAACAGCCTTTCAGACATAACAGCCTTTCAGACATAACAGACATAACAACCTTTTTCTCTTAATTGCTCTTCCTCTTCATTTTCCTCTTCTGATGAGTATTTAAAATCCTCAGAGTATGCTGATGACTCAGTATCCGTTGCCACCTTAGCCTTCACTTGAGTACACCTTCGATCTTCATAAGTTGAGTCTTCCGACGACTCTGTATCGAAGATAGATTTTTCGGTCTTTGTCGAGTAATGAGTTTTTTTAGCCTTTTTTGCAGGTGGCTTGGCTGCCGCCTCCGTTTTGTCGTCGCTGCCGCCGCCGCTACTTCCGCCTCTTCCCTTTCGGCCTCTGTCATAGCGAGCATAATCTTGGCTTTCGCCACCCTTGCAAGTTCTGCCCTTCGGGTCTGTATCGCATCCCTTTGTGGATTCTTCCCCTTCGGAGACGGTCATTGTTTCTTCGGCAGCATTTTGATAAGAAGAGGGTTTGGGAGAGGGTCTGGGAGAAGGAAGAGGGTTTGAGAAAAGAAGAGGGAAAATTCGACCGTCTTATATGACCTTGGGAAGTGGAAAAAATTAGAATAGTTTTGAGTCTTAAATTAAATTTATTACTATTATTACTAGTATAAGACGGTCGAATTTATTACTATTAAATTTTAAAAACTACTTTCCAAAATTAAATTTATTACTATTATTACTAGTATATATTCACGTAAAATTACTGCATAAACCTTTGGAATTCTGAGACCCTAATTTTAAAAACTACTTTCCAAAATTAAATTTATTACTATTATTACTAGTATATATCCACGTGTTCTGTATAAATTATTGAAAAATTTGGCACAAAAAATGGGGTGGAAACATGTTTAATTAACAAAATTTGACAACATATTTAAGAATGTGAAGTTTCTAATCTCAATATTTCTATTTTTCGAATATTTGATTAAATTTTTGAACGTATTTTTTTTGCATTGAGCCGTTCTATACTTGTATTTTTGCCATCCCGAATTTTTCACATTTGACGACTTAGTAACAAGACTATGTACTTGAAAAGAGTAAAATTGAAACACTCAAACTTGTCCTCTAGTTTATTTTGTAATTATATTTAAGATAGATTTGACGGCAAGATTGACGCTGGCAGCATAATCAATTCTATGACGTAACAAGTCATTGATGGGGATATCGTTGCTGATATATGAATTTGACGTAACAAGATTTGCTAATTAAAAAATAGATAAAATAGTTAGCCGCATGCAGCCGAAACAAATTGAGTTAACAAAATATTATACTGCATTAAATTCCAGCTTCTTCGCCGGAACATTCTCCGACGAAGGATACAAGAGGAGGAAAAAAACTGTAAAAAACTAAAAAAAAAGAGGTCTACGTAAACCCCTCGCTAGCCTCGTGGAGGATCTCCGCAAAGTCCTGCAGGGTGCACACACCCGCCCTATGGCACAGGCGGCGAAACCCTTTTCTCTTCTCCAGAGAATCCCGTTCCCCCGGAGTGATCGACAACAGGTCAAAGTTGGGCGTCGGATGAAGAGGTCGGGCGATGACCTCCAGTGACAATTCGCAGGAGGTCAGGAAGTCCGCAGCCTCTGCCAGCCAGTCATGGGCCGGAGACGGCGTAGAGGGTGCTCCATGTGGAGAGGCTCGACGACGACAGGAAGAAAACTCTGGCCATGGTTCCCAACCAGATGATCTTTTTGGAGCCATGTTAAATGTGCAACCTACTCAAATGAATGGGGACCCCTATGTATATATACACGTTCCTAACCGACTCTTCTTATTCCTTATTGGAAGTTGGGGATATTCAATTTCTTATTCCTTATTGGAAGTTGGAGATATTCAATGACCTCCAGTGACTCTTCTTATTCCAAGCTTAGTTGGTTGTGCTGTTTGGTTTTTACATGGAAGGCCTAGGTTCGAGTCTGGTGTGTGGGTTCTGTAGAATTTTTCTATTGTTAACATTTTTTGGGTGCTATTATATACTTTTAACTTAGTATGGAACAATTTGGGACGGGTAATGGCCATTCTCCGTTCTTCTAACACGGAGAATGGTACATTTAGGACGGAGAATGGTACATTTGAGACTGTTCTGAAGGGTTGTGAATTTTAAATAGTTTGGCTGTTTAGTTTTGTTTTGAATCTATATAAATTGGTTTTGAAGGCTGGTGAAGATGAATAGTTTGGCTGTTTGGCTGTATAAATAGATTTTAAAGGGTTGTGAAAAAGAAACCAAATTTTTCGTATCTCCCCCGGGCCACTCTTCTTGTATAAATGTCTATCGATCACCATTAATTATGGTGAATGGTACCGATACCGTAAATATGAGTGGAATTTGCACCGCCAAAATTCATCTTGAAGAAGGTAAAATATGTGTTGAAAAATGTCGAAATCTCTTGCATATGATTACACTGAGATGTTGTATTAATGTTAAGATACTGATATCATATCTTCCACTATATAATGAGGTTTCAAAATGGCTCAAAAGTGAGCCGTCTTAGCCGTCATTATATCACAGTCCATTTTATTTAAAAAAAATTAATCATGTAAAAAATTGTTGAAAAAAGTAAAATTTTGTCAAAATGGAGAATCGAACTCAACCAAACAAAAAAATACCTTGCACCTTAACCAAATGAGTTAGAAGCGTATTTAACTATAATTGGATAAAATTCATTTTATACGTTTTTATATATATTCTACTATATAATAAGAAAACTTGGTGGTGAAAATTTTGAATTCCTAAAATACCCTTGAGTATTTATAAACATGATGTTATTATGTCAACTTGCATGTCATTTATGTTTAAGAGTCAAAGGAATAAAGTTTGCATGCAAGTTTTATTTTTCCATATAACATTATGTTCTAATGGTAATAAATTTTTATGTCATTACCATTTTCTAAAGGTTATTATTCTCAATAGAAAAAAAATTATAAAAAATTGTACTTCAAATCTCTTGACATATAAATAGTCACCTGAAAAAGACGAAAAGATGACAACTGACTTTATAATATTCTAATTAAAATACGTACAAAGTACGTATATGTAGACTAGTGAAAAATAGAAAGAAATACATGCATGCATGCTAATGTCAGAAGAACCATTTACCCCAGGACTGATTGATGAGATCTAAATCACTATACATCTCGTATCCAGGTTCCCGTGGGATTACATCATCAAAGGGTCGTTTAAACGTCTGTATTAAATCACAAATTTTCCTGAGGTCGTCGTCGAAGTGCACGTTGAAGCACCCACGTATGTCGAGCATGCGAAGACCCTTGCAGTTGCATATGATAGATCGCAGCGTGTCTCCATTGAACATGTCTGATCCCATCTCTATGTACTCGAGATGCGGCATCGAATCAGTCACGACCTTTTCCTCTGTCTCGTTCGACGTGTTCAGCACGAATCTATTCCTGACCATGAAATATGGAGGGGGCATGTTCCTCCTCAGTTTGACCAGACGGTGGCAATACTTGCCGGCGGAAAATATTCCAGTCGACGTGATATAGAGGCAGTAGCTAATGTCGAGTTCTTCCAGCACGGGGAGAAACTACAAGTGTCTCACAAAAGTTTCATCACTCACGTCGCACTTCATAATGTGCAGCACCCTTAGAAATTTCCCACTGTATTATAAAAAGGGGAAAACATTAATAGAAATTTACAAAGTATACGTAAAATTTTGTAATAGAAAAAATAATGTATTAGAATAAGATCAAATAAAATTTTGCACAGGCCTTAAACATGCAAAAGGGAAGGCTGCTTCGTCGAGCTTGTACGCGGAGAAGGACAGTAGATATCCCCCACTGCGAGCCACGAGATTCTTTACGATCAAATTAATCTTAGCGGTTTGCTGGGTCCTCCGGCACCACTGTACCAAGTCGACGTTGGACCAATAGTCTAAGGGTCCGTTGAGCGCCTTCCACCACAAACGGCAAACTGGGGCCACGTTGCACATTACCTCGTCCACAGGCATCCCCGATGTAGGTCCTAAAAAATTAAGTTGCACACATCAACAAAGTCATGAAGATCAAGAAATGAATCTTTCAAATGAACTGCGCAGACATCAGTTTGCGCAGCAAACAGATTACGCATACTAGATTGCGCACACTCCCAAGCGCACAGGATGACGTGGCAGATCATCATCATTACCTGACACAAATCAAATCTTCTAACAGCTGACAGCACGAAGAACGAGGCGACCATTCGTTTAATCGTGCAGCACGACGCTCGAGGACAGCTGGCAGCGCAATCTATGTTGGCGCAATCCATGTTGGCGTAATCTATGTTGGCGCAATCCATTCCTGTGCAGTCCAAGTCTGCGCAATCCAAAGTCAGCGCAATTCAGGTTGTACGTTTCATCAACACAACGGACAAAGTACATGTGGCATTCATGCCATCAATTGCTCATTACGTGGCAACCGTCTACACATGATCATGCGCAATTCAATCAAAAGTTGCCATGTGTCCAAGACAGTTGGACCACGATCCAACAACTGCCTGCGCAGTCCACTGTTGTGCAATCCAATTGCTGCGCAATCCATCATGCGCAGTCCAGAATAACTAAAAGTTAGTTATTTCTCAGAACTCTATAAATAGAGTTTCAAGTCTCCATTCAAGGGGATCGGAGGGAAATCAGAGATCAGAGATCAGAGATCAGATTTCAAAGTTCAGAGAGTTCAGGAGTTCTTGCTCAAGTGCTGCTGCATTCTTCCGAGGCTTTTGCCTTCAACTTCCGAGATTTTTTTCCTTCAATTCCAGAGTTGTCTTCAACTTCAGAGGCTCCGTCTTCAAAGTTCACATCGTCCAAGGGATAAAGCAATCGTCATCTAGATTGGATTCCTACAGTTGTACCATTCCCAGAATTCAAATTGTAATCTTTTACAAAGTTTGTATCAATAAAGTTCTACACTTTTGTTTTTGCAAACAAAATGGCGACTCTGCTGGAGACGACTTTCTCCTCCGATGAGGAAGTGACAACTCAATGTGACGTAGCGTCTATCGGAAAGACGTAGAAGACACTGGTTGTGAAGATCAACCAGACAGCCTACGAGGCTATGATCAATTCCAAGACCACTCCTCGCACTGCAACCACTTCTGCCACAAGCAAAGTGCGCCCAGTGTGGGTTCCAAAGACTGCTGCGCAGTCCATTGATGCTGTCAGCAAGACTTCTGTGCAATCTGCTATCAAGACTGCTGCACAGTCCAAAGCTTCTGTCATCAAGCCTGCTGCACAATCTGTCTCTGCTACTGCTGCGCAATCTGCTATTGCCAGTACACAGAAGACTTCATATGCTGCCTTAGCCAAGTACAAGACTCCTATACCCTTGGCACAATTGGCTGCCAATCTGTCTGTGCAGTCCAATGCTCTAACATCCAGAGTCCACCCTAAGCACTCTGTAGCAAGAACTCCTGATGCGCAAACCACAGTTTCTGTGGCCAAAACCAGTGCGCCATCCATTTATGCGCAAACTGCTCCTGCGCAATCCAAGAGTGACAGCCTTTTGGCTAAACTCTCTTCTTCTCATAATAAAGGGAAAGGCTTTGCTCCTCTTTCCAAACACACTGTTGCTCCTATGCAATCTACTGGGGGTAGTCCTTTGGCTATTCCTCTTTCTCTTCAAAACAAAAGAAAAGGCCCGTTGATCTTTTCTCAAACTTCCTTGTCCCATGACTTGGAGGACAATAGAGGGAAACGCTCTTTAGCTAACCCTTCTTCACAAAACAAAGGAAAAGGCCCTTTGGTCTTTTTTCAATCTTCTTCAGTTTTTACCGAAGAAGATCAATCTGAACGTGCCTCGGCACCAATCAGTACTAGAACTCTTTCAAACAAGGATTCTTCTTTCCTTTATGACAAGAGAACTTGTACTGACCAAAGAGGTATTCTGCCTACCCCGGTAGCAGAATTCCAGGACCTCCCAACTATCAAAATTTCTCGTTCCAGGCAGGGAAAACTGCTGGTGTCTCAAACAGAAACCCCTGGGGGTGAGTTTGCAGATCTAAGGACATATCTCAATCGACCAACTTCGGTAAAACGCAAGCAACCAATGCCGAAGATCAAACATCATCAAAAACAAATCTCCAGGGTTAAAAACCCCGACACTTATGCTAATGAAGTTAACACTTTCCTGTACACTCAAGGGACTAAACATTTGAAGAATCAGAATCATGTTCCGAACATTATCAAAGAACAGATCCCTCAGAGTTTTTCTCATCCTGCTGGTGTTCCCGATCTCCGAGAACATCTCAGACAAAAACGAGACAATATTTCAACATCTTCAGTTCAACCATCTGATCATCATTGCAACCACAAAGTCATCATCCAATATTGTTGTCAAACAACAAAACGATCTGTCTTCGATCGTCTGACTTTGTTTAAATCTGAAGCTATGTCAGAAGAAGATGAAGTCTTGTATGCTTCTATCAACATGACTTCCCGAGATACTGGGGGTAGAAGATGCTCTAAGCATGGCAAACCTCGCAAGCCAAGCCAGCGATATTTAGATTTACTTCAAGAATCCTCTGAAGGAGTGTTTCGGCATACCCGTTCTCGAAGCCGAGATATAATCGGTCAAAGGAATCTTCCTCAAAACCCTTCAGGTTATCTTCCTACTTCTCAGTCAGGAGATGACTCTTTCTCCGACTATGATGCATACAGCGAAAGCTCTGAACAGACAGTGTCTTCCACTGTACCAAGAGAAGTGACAGCTTATGTTGTCACTGATGATCCAGATGCTTCAACTTCAGCAAATCAAGAACAAAGAATTGCTACACTGGAAGACAAGCTAAAGACCATGGCTGAAATGGTCGCCAGTATACATTCTATCATTGTGGCACAATATGTCACACCACCGACTGTACCTATTGCTGTAAATCCAGAGATCATAGCGTCTTCAGTACCTGCCAATACTGGGCTGGGGGTAGTGTCTCCTCAAATGCCTCCTGTACAAGTACAAGTTCAAACTACACCTAGTCAGTCAGGAGCTGGGGGTAGTGCTTACAATGCTGTTCCTCCTCCTACCACTCTAACTCAACCTGCTTCTTCTTCGTCGTCTGAAGACGCCAATGAAGCTGTCAAACTCTTGCGAACCCAGTTCGAAGCCTTCAAAGAGAAAGACAACTTGCAAAGATTGGGAATCAAACAGCCTTATCCAGTTGAATGGAAAGAAGTCCTGTTCCCACCAAAGTACAAGATCCCAACGATCTCTTTGTTTGACGGCAGTACTTCTCCTAGTCAGTTCATCAATCATTTTGAGGTAATGACCGTTCAACTCCAGCCAAATGACGCTCTTCTTACCAGAGTGTTCGTCGGTTGTTTAGACGGCGTAGCATTTGACTGGTACAGAAGTTTGCCCGATGGTTGTATCACTTCCTTCTCAGGTCTCAAACAAATCTTCCTGGAACGGTTCTATGAAGGATTCAACGACATGACTATGTCGGCTCTCAACAAAATCAAACATAAACACAATGAAACAGCTGAGAGTTTCATCGAACGGTTCCGTCATGAAGCCTTGAAGATGCCTCCCGGAACTCCAGCTGCTGTCACTATTGATACTTGTAAGGCAAATCTTTTGCCTATCATCAGTATGTGGACAGGATCCACCCATTTCCAAGATTGGCCTTTATTCATTGTCAATGCCAAAGCTGCGGAAGTGAGTGCCGAGAAGTTCAAGCAATTGGGGGTACAAATGTCTAATCCCGATCGAGATGAACACCAGACATCAGGTGGTGGCAACCGCCAGAATAATCGCAAAGCAAAAGAGACTTTGAACATCAATCTGAACAAGAATAAAGAGTCTCTAGCTATTAATGTAGCTCCGCCTACATCCACTTCCACTCCTTCTGCACCTCTACCGAAGGAACCTCGTCCGAAAGTAGAATATTCCTTCGACGAGAATGACACTGCAAGCATTTTTTATTGCTTACTCAAAAGCAACAAGATTCAGCTCACAGACCCAAAGAAACCTGATGAAGTCGGTAAGACAGATCATCCTAAATATTGTATTTACCACAGGTTCATTGGACATCCTACTCGAGCATGCTACGTGCTCAAAGGCAAAATTCAAGAGCTTGTCAATGCTGGTGTCGTCACTCTGCAGCAAGATGAGAAGACTGTTACTGTGAATATGGTTTCAGTCCAATTTGGTGACTTTCCTCCGCAGATGATATCGCACGGTGTCATTCCTATCCCCAAAGCTACTCTTGAGATTGAGAATCTCCCGCCTCCACCAAATGAAGGTCTTGTTCCCTTGTCTCTTGACAACGGTGAAATTATGTAGATTCATCCCGATCTTGCTCCAGAGTTCAAGGTCGTCTCTTCTTCTAAGAAGAAAACCGCTCTAAAATCAAGACAAAGATTTGCAACATAGTGTCTTTTGACCCCATAGTTGACGAAGAAATTCTGTTAGGCACCAGATCAGGAAAAGCTTACTTAAAGGAATATCCTGATACTCAAGAGAATCCTGCCTCTTCTTCTGAACCTGCTTCAGCACAGCCTGTCTCCACTGAGGATACTTTTTCTGCATCCTCACCAGTTGTAGTGCCTATTCCTCCAAGCCGGTAGTTGCTGACAAAGGCAAGCAACAAGTCCGCTTTGACAAGTCCCTGAAGAAATCATCTCCTACAGGACTTGAAAAGCCGTACAACTTTGATATATTGGCTCAATTAGCCAATACACCGGCTAGGCTATCAATCTTTGAACTCTTGCGTCTTTCCAAGGAGACTCGAGAGACTTTAAGTGAAGCTCTGATGCAGGCTGAAACTTGCTTAACTCTCCTCAAAAAGCCGAAATCAGAACCAGTCTCTTGCCATCACTGTCATAGTGTCCTGGAGTTAATTCCAAACATCACTTTCACTCAGGATGATATGCTGCTGGAGGATAATAGACATGATCGTCCTCTCTACTATACAGGGTATGTCAATTCGATGAAAGTCGATCGTATCCTGATAGATCCAGGGTCTGATCTCAGTATCATGCCAAAGACGATGCTAGACGCATTGAAGATACCAGTTCATAGTCTTTCAAGTACAATCACTACTATCTTGGGATTCAACCAAGGAATGAGTGAACCTTTGGGCAAGATCCGCTTAAAACTTTAAATAGGCAATCTTCGCACAAAGGTGACCTTTTATATCATCGACAATCATGGTTGTTCTTACAACGCTCTTCTCCTCCATGAACATAATATTGTTCCATCAACTCTTCATCAATGCTTTAAATATGTTGATGATAAAGGAGAAGTTCACAAAGAAGTTGCAGACCTTTATCCTTTCAAGGGTGTCGAAGCAAATTACAATGACGCTCGTATGCATAAGGAAGAATTTATGAAAGTGGTATTGGCCATGGATACTGAAGAAGACCAAGAAGCAGTGCCCAAAGACACTCTTATTATACCTGTTAAAGGACGTGTTTCCCATCTTCAGTCTTCTAAACCACTGGCTATTCACTTGCCAGTCCAGAGGCAATCTACTGATGGCGATCAGGATAAAAGGGAGCTCACCTCTTCTGAGCCACTTGTTATCGACTTACGTCGTAACAAGGACAAAAAGCAGCTCACTTCTTCTGAGCCACTTGTTGTTAATTTAACTCATAACAAGGAAAAAATGGAGCTCACCTCTTCTGAGCCACTTGTTATTGACCTCCGTCGTAACAAGCCTCCTCCACGTTCTTCTTCTCCCCCTCTTGTAATCAATCTGACCAAGTCTGCTAAGGCTAAAGGTCCTGCTGTAAATACAGATGTACAAATTAATGAAAAAGTATCTACTTTCTAGTATACTGATGTTATTTATCATACTAAATGCTATTTGGATATGTTAGATAGCTTTAAATCAATTACAATGGGAGTTGTACAATCTCTTCAAACAGAAGTTTCATGTGAACACCCAAAAGATTCATATCGTATTGTTCCTGCTCGCAAGAAAGGCGAACGTCCAATACTTTTTAGTAAAAGACCGGAACAACAATTCAGTTATACAGATGATAGCAAAGTTAACGACACGGGTCATCTTTAATTTCGTCGTTACAGTCAACAGTCAAAAGACATCGTCCGAAAGATGGGTTATGACTTCAAGAGCGGCCTCAACTACGGTAAGGGTAGAAAGACTCCTCTCCGTACCGCTGTTCCACAAGGAAAGTCAGAGATGTATTATAGCAGGACCAAAAGAGATCTCGGATATGCTTCTCCTCCGATGTTATCCCTAGCAGGCTCTGAATCTGATAGCGATGAGCATTCTAACTCTTCTGATTCCAGATCATGGGATTCTGACACTAGCATTGGTGAAGTCCATCGTGTGATCGTATCTTCTAATATGGTCTCCGCTGAACTTCCGGAAGGCTATGATGAGGATATTGAAGAAAGTTCTGAAATAGATCCTTGGGCTCAACAGATGGATAATCAATGGGTACTCCGATCTGAACAAAGAGAACCTCCTACGGAAGATCAATTGGTTCAAATTGATATAGGAGAAAGCGGGTCACCTCGTCCAATATTCATTAGCAAGAATCTTCCAGAAGCAGATAAGCAAGAGTTGATTCTTCTTATTAAAGAATACATTGATGTCTTTGCCTGGAGTTATGAAGACATGCCAGGACTAGATCCTAAAATCGCTACTCACAAATTGAATATCCTGCCGAATGCAAAACCGGTCAAACAACAACAACGACATTTCAAGCCAGAAATGATGGACACAATCGACGATGAAGTTAAGAAGCTCATCACTTGTGGCTTTATTCGACAAGAACAGCATCCCGATTGGGTAGCCAATGTCGTCCCAGTTCTGAAGAAAACTGGCAAAGTTCGAGTCTGTATTGATTTTTGGGATCTTAATGAAGCATGTCCAAAAGATAAATTTCCTCTCCCTATCACGGACGTCATGATTGACAATACCTGCCGGTTCGAGCAAATATCTTTTATGGATGGATTCTCTGGATATAATCAGATCAAGATGAATCCCGAAGATAAAAAACAGACATCTTTCCGCACTCCTCGAGGAGTCTATTGCTACACAGTGATGCCATTTGGTCTCAAGAACGCTGGTGCAACTTACCAACGGGCTATGAGTACCATTTTCAGAGAACATCTTCGTAAAACAGTTGAATGTTATGTTGATGATATCGCTGTTAAAAGTCGTCTGAAAGAAGAATATATCCAAGATTTGAGAACAATCTTCAATCTCATGCGCCAACATCAGCTCAAGATGAATCCCACCAAGTCATTCTTGGGTGTCTCTAGTGGTAAGTTTCTAGGCTTCGTCATTACCTCTAAGGGTATACACGTGGATCCCAAGAAGATCAAAGCCATTCAAGAGATGCGTCCTCCACGTAACCTAAAAGAGCTACGAGGATTTTAAGGTCGACTTGCATACATAAGGAGATTCATTTCGAACTTGTCTGGACGCTGCAGACCATTCACTCAACTAATGAAGAAGGGTGTATCTTTTATTTGGACTGAAGAATGTCAACAAGCATTCGATGACATCAAACGATATCTCATAAACCCACCAGTCTTGGTGCCACCAATCTCAGGTATTCCATTCTTGATGTACGTCCGTGCTATGGACCATTCATTGGGTGCTTTACTCGCCCAAAAGAATAAAGAGGGTCACGAATAGGCCATATACTATCTCAGTCGTACTATGATTGGTGCTGAGCACCGTTATAGTCCGGTCGAAAAAGAATATTTAGCTCTTATGTTCGCTGTTCAAAAGACAAGGCATTACATAATTGGACAAACTATTCAGGTCATTTCCCGAGTTACTCCTCTTCGGGTACTCATGAAAAAGCCCAGTACACTCAATTCTCGGCTGGCTACATGGGCCATTCTTCTAGCCCAATATGACATGGTATATGTTCCTCAAAAGTCTGTCAAAGGTCAAGCATTGGCAGATTTCCTGGCTGCTCATCCTGTACCAGAAACATCCAAGCTTTACGATGAAATTCCAGATGAGACATTGGAAGTCAATATGATCTCTGAAGAATTTCCAACCTGGCGCCTATTCTTTGACGGTGTATCCAGAATTGGACCAAATGGTGTCATTGTAGCAGGAGTCGGAGTTGTCCTCGTTTCTCCAGACAGATCAACTATTCAAAGAGCTTATTCTCTAGATGAATCTTTCTCCAATAATGTAGCTGAGTATAATGCTCTACTCACCGGCCTTCAGTTAGCCAAGCAATTGGATATCGAATATCTCGAAGTCTACGGCGACTCTAAGCTGGTTGTTAATCAGGTTAGAGGAACTTATGAAGTTCACCATCAAGATCTGGTACCTTACTTTGAAGCAGCAATCAACATGGCTACATCATTCAAAGCTTTCTTCATTGAATATGTACGCCGAACTTACAATACTGAGGCAGATGCTTTGGCCAATCTTGCAGCAGTCCTAGCCATCCCTATTAGAAGACAACAGGTGGTGGTCATCTCTAATCGAGAATTATTCTGTATCGAAAACAATCGTAATATTGAGTTCAGTAATCTTACTGAAGTCAATGTTATCAGTGAAGATTGGAGAACTCCCTTCATCGATTTTGTAGTCCATGACATACTCTCTGAAGATCCCAAGGAGGCTACGAGTATTCGTCGGCGGTCTCTACGATTCTACTACAACCAAACCACTAAGACTCTCTATCGACGGACTTATGATGGCTTACTTTTGCGCTGTCTAGCTGGTGATAAAGCAAAACAAGTATTGCGTGAAGCTCACGACGGTGTTTGCGGAGCACATCAACCTGGTCCTAAACTACAGGATCGTATCCGACGCATGGATTACTACTGGCCCTCTATGGTATCTGATGCCATCGATTATGCAAGAAAATGTCGAGCTTGTCAAATCCATGCAGATTTCATTCATCAACCATGAGAATTTCTTCATCCGACTGCCGCCTCTTGGCCTTTCGAAGCTTGGGGTATAGACATCATAGGTCCTATTAATCCTCCTTCTTCCAGAGGACATCGGTTCATACTAGCAATAACCGATTACTTCTCCAAATAGACTGAAGCTATACCTTTGGCTGAAGTCAAGACCAGCAACGTCATCAACTTTGTCAAACACCATGTCATCTATCGATTTGGTGTCCCTCGACGAATCATCCATGACAACGGACCGTAATTCATCAGCCAGAAATTCACAAGATTCTGTGATGATCACTGAATTGACAATGTCGCTTCGACAGCCTACAATCCTGCTGCTAATGGATTAGCTGAAGCTTTCAATAAAACTATTATCAAGCTTCTCAAAAAGTTTGTATCCACTAACAAACGGAATTGGAGTGAAAAGCTTGGCGAATGTCTATGGGCCTACCGAACTACGGTCTGCAACCCTACAGGCTTTACACCTTTCTCTTTGGTATATGGCTGTGAAGCAGTTCTTCCTCTGGAACTTCAAATTCCTTCTTTAAGAATTGCCATTGCTAACGAGCTCACTACAGAGAACAATGATCTTCTTCGACTTCAAGAATTAGAGGCACTTGATGAGAAGCGGTTAATGGCTCAGCAATATATTGAGTTATACCAAGCCCGTATCTCGAAGACTTTCAACCGCAAAGTTAAAGTTAGAGCCTTTCAATAAGGAGAACTTGTTCTAACGGTCAGACGTCCTATGACTATGACTCATATGAGCAAAGGCAAATTCGATGCAAAGTGGGAAGGTCCTTATGTTGTAAGCAAAGTCTTCTCAAATGGGGCCTATCAACTCTCAGAGCTCGACGGTCGAATTGTAATGATGTCTATCAATGGCAAATTTCTTAAAAAGTACTATGTATAAATATAAATGCTTGTAAATCATCAGACAAGTCCAAGTTCATAAATAAAATTTTATTTCATCATGAATGATAGTACATGATATTAAGGGAGATCACTATCATCCTTCTTAACATAGGGACGCGGACCACTGCCGTCCTTCTCAAAGACACGGTCAGCAAAAGAGTCGAGAACCTCCTTGCTGGAACCCACGAGGAACTTGCAAGCAGCCAGTCTCATGGCCTCTTCTTCTTCAGTCTTTCCTGGTTCAAGCAGGAAGTCCAGAATATCTCGCGGTGGTTTTGGTGCAGACAAACCTTCGCCCGCCTCTGTCTGCTTTGGCTGAACCAGTTCGGCCGGACGTTCTTCAACGCCTTCTTCAACCTTCGGGGCGAGTTCAGTCTTCTTGGGTGCATCTCCAGACGACATTTTTATGTTAAGAAAGTGGAAGTGCTCCTTTCTGCTAAATTTTTGTTCTATTTATAGGCAGAGATTCTCCAAATAACGAAGCGACACATTCATCCGACGGTTCATCCGTTCATTCACATTCACCTGACGGTTCACCCGTTCATTTATTATCACCCGACGGTTCATCCGTTCACATTCATACGACAGTTCGCCCGATCATTTACATCCACCTGACGGTTCACCCGTTCATTAATCATCATTTGACGGTTCATCCGTTCATTCATTTCCATTCGACGGTTTGTCCGTTCATTCTACCATTCGACGGTTTACCCGTTCCTTTTAACGATTCATTTCGTTCATACCTTTTTGACGATTCGTTATCGTTCATCATCTACATAAGTAACTTATCATCCTTGATTAAGTTATCTATTGAAATAATAATATTCAATATATTCTGCCACGTCCATATTACCTCTGAGCAGATATAATGAATATAATTATTTTCCTACAAAATTCAGAAATATATCATATCTTGCACCTCTGAATATATTTTCTATCTCTATTATTTATATCTGAACAAGATATGCAACAAATAATGGAGCCACAGCAAAAATGTCTTTTATTAATCAAAATATGAGACATTACAAAAATACATGTACTACAAAAGACATAAAGATACAAAATGTTCTACTAAGACGGAGGTGTTATCAGACTAGCAATTTGTTGTTTTAGAGTCTGCAGTCGTTCTTCATGAGTGGACATCACCCTCCTTCTGGCCTCTTCCATCCCGGTTTCTTTATTGAAAGCAGGCATGGCCACCATTCGACGAGTAATCTCAGTATTATGAGCTGCCACGTACTCATCCCTCTCCTGAATCAGAGTATTGAATTGTTGGACTGCAACCTGATGATCAGTAACTTCATCTTCTAACTCCTTCTGGAGACGAGCAATCTCTGCCCTCAGCTCAGCAGCTCTCTTCTCTTTTCTCTCAGCCATCAAGGTCACTGATTCTAGCTTGGATTGATACTCAGCAGATTTTGCAGAGAAAGCTTCCAAAAGGTTCTGGAGATTGACCCTTTCAATGTCAACTGCCTGAGCCAGTTGTTCGAATTCTGCCTGCACTAGAGACTCCACGTCTCCTTGGTTGAGCTCTTTATAATTTTTGATGGAAATCTCTAGCTCATTCAAAATATGATCCAGGAAAGTGGCCTGAGCCTCGTCACCTTGTTCTCGGATAGTCCTTACTAAAAGAGAGGTTGGACCTCTAACCATAAAGAAATCAGTACCCTCTTTTTCCATCATTCTATTTACTAGAGGTCCCAAAGATTCAAAAAAGCATCTGGTAAATGATTGGATCACAAGATTATTAATCGCTATAGCACCAGGAGTTGCAGCTACTCCTGTTGATGACGAGGCCGCAGGATGTTCAATCTCTCGCGTCTGGACAGCAGGCTCTTTGAACAAAGGAGCCAAAGTGGAGCTAGTTGCCCCTCCTGGTTGTTCCTCTGCAAAAGTAAAAATTGTCATTTTGCCTGTTGTTTGCTATTGTCTAAGAAGATTGAAGATGTAAACTGTCTTACCATGGTTGAATCCAGCAATGAGCCTATTATCTGCTGGAATAGACTCTAGCCGAGCAGAAGTAGCTTCAGCCATAACAGCCTGGCTACTGCCCGCTTCAGAACCACAGGATAAATGATGACTGCTACTAACAATCACCGTCGTTATAGGCACTATGTCCGTGCACGTCGGAGGTGCTAGAGGAGTCTCAAGATCTGCAGGAAATACAAATAAAGACGTTAGCTATCAATCTATTTAAGAGGAGATTGCTAATTTCATTTTATACCTTGAGTATCAGTGGCGGGAGTTTCTTTCGGAGCTTCTTCATCTGCTGCTTTTTTTGGAGATATTTCTGCCTCAACATCCTTTTCAGGATTTAAGGTATCAGCGACGTTTTCTGGAGATGCTTCTACCTCAACTTCCTTGTTAGGATCTAAGGTATCATCGACAGCATTAGGAGATATATGCACTTCATCATCCCTTTCAAGATCTTGTATATATTCATCAATATTTTCGGACGAAGAGCTCTCCTCATCTTCACTTTCTTCTGGTACATTCCCGCTGGCAGTTGCAGCTTGGTCACCATAGTCCTCCAGCGAGCTGTAGCTGCAATCTTCTAGAGCCGTAATCACTTCACGATCTTCCTCTTCACGGAGGGTCCTAGGAGTAGGAGGAAGTTGAGTCGTCTCCGCAGCAGGTGGAAGAGATCGTACAACATCTTGCTCTTCCTCCATGATACTTCCTCTGGGCTCTTCGGCCTCAGTTCTCGGATCAGGATCTTTCTTTTGCTCGATCTCTTCCCTATGTTCTGGACTAGGAGTTTTATTCCTAGGCTCTGAAATAGGAGTAGGAGATGGCAAAGTGAATCCCGCCGCAGCATCCACTACCATTGAAGACGGGGCTAGTCTAGAAGGAGAGGCCATTCGATTTCTTCTTTGGGCCAACTTCTTTCTTTTCAGAGGCCTCTTAGGGCTCTCTATATTTATAGTCTCGACTTGTCTTTGGACAGAGGTCGGTGTGGTAGCCTCTTCTTGCTGAATTGTCTCGGCCAGCTGTCGAGATTGAGATCTAGTGGTAATCTTTTTAGAAGAATGATCTAAGATTAGTTTCTTCTTTGCTGCCGGAGCAGGAGGCTCCTCTCTTCTCCTCTTCTTGGCTGGAGATTTAGCCACCCTCAAAGAAATACGTAGTGGTGCGTTAACCTCTTGAGGGAACATACCATCCCTTGAAGCTTCCAAGGGTGCATCTACTGGCTCATGCACTTCATCATTTCCTGGGAGTGACATGGCGATTCCTTCCATCTTCAATCTTGTTGAAGATGCGAAGCTATCCGCGAGGTTGAAATTTTCAGCAAAGGTATTCGAAGATGTATAGAATACTGAGTATGTAAATAGCATCCGAGGGCCATGATTGATGTTTACTGGCATCGAGAATGTTACTTTTGTATCTCGAGCATTATAATAAGCCCATGCTCGGGCCCCATCTATCAAAAAAACCCTTTCCTTGAAGGCACGTGATAGCATTTCCCACATGAAATTAGTCGTACCCGAACTGCCGAGCAAATCGACTGGGGAGATATGGTTCTAAATAACATTCTTCTTCGAACCGATACACCAAATGGGACGGTCGAATTGTCTTCAACCACTCAAAAGCTGCACGGCTCAAAGGTTGCATCTTCGAGTCAATCATATTTGTCGGCATTTGTTCATATCCAGCAGGAGGAGGAGTGCAACAAAAGTTCCATCCTTTGCTCAGGTTCAGAGCATATCTACAATCTCTCAGAGCAGTGAATTTCCACTTACTATGAGAGTATCTCCGCAAAAAGCTGTCGTCGGCCGGTCCCATGTCGGGGTCCATCAAAGTAGGATGGTGAAGGAGCAACCACCCAAATAGATATGTATACGGTAATTCCAACCGAGGAAATTCCTTTTCACCCTTAGATTTCAGCATCAGATCGACGTACAGACGAAGACCGGCATTCAATTTACAAGTCATCGCTGACAAAAGATCCATCTTATAGCCGAAGACTAATCTAACGGCGGCAAAAAGAACACCGCGATGGAAGCGGTCTACGGCACTGGATCCCGGGACTACAAACCGACGGAGCCAATACGTCAGAAACCCTGTTAATTGGGCTTCTTTTGACATAGATCTATATCCTACTCTCAAATAACTCTCGAGAGTATCGCCTTTCTTTAAAGGAGGACATTGATGATCATCCTTCATCTCTTCATCAAAATTGCCACTTTCTTCCATCAACTTCATCACTTCTGTGTTGCTCAATGGCTTAAAGAAGTCAGGATAGCATCTATCATGTTCCTTGGTCTTCGATTCTTTAATGAGGTTAAGGAACAGATAAGGTAACCATTTTGAGGAATAGCAGGTGTTTGATGTAGCACTTTTGTAGAACAGAGAACAGATTTTATAATGACATAGCAGTTCTTCGAAGACTGCTACCATTTCTGCATTCTCTTTCCGGAGTCTGTCCAATTCATCATTGGTTGGGACAAATTTTTCATATGGGGCATCTCCCATTGGCAAGTAAGAGATGTACTGCATCTCATGAAGTGCAAGCCCGATTTCTCCGCCAGGAGTCATGAAGGTCCCTGTTCTGTAATTGTACCTCTCTGCTAGAGCCAAGAACAGATGCGGGTTGGGAGCAAAACCATAGACAGTGGCATGTACTGCTTGGTACAAGTTGATTTGCTGAAGTTTGTTTTCAAACTTGGTCAGAATCCAGTTTGATATGCAGTTCCATCTCTTAAAATCTGGATTCACCAATCCAGTTAATCTGATGTCCTGCTCAGGATATCTTCTTTTGACTTTCGCAAACTCATTTGCAAATATTGGAGTTCTGACAGGCAATAACAAGGAAGAATTCTCCGGCGGAATACAACCGGGTTTCAAACCTCTTAACAAGACATTGTACCGTTCTGAGGAACTGTAGAACATATCCTTCTTGTTCGGTCCCTTCTTCACAAAAATCCTTCCTGGACGGGCATCTTGGAAAGGTGTAAGGTTCCATTCCATCTTCCTCGGATAGCTCGCATGAGCATACCGGGATAAGGGGAGACAGCGGGAAACATCTGGTATCGAGAATGACCTATCCGTCTGATGAACAATCCTTTCTTCCATCCTTGGTCTCGGTTGAGAACTTTTCTCAAAAGCTTCGCCGAACAGGAATAATGGCTTCTTGTGTATGACAGCGTCTGCTGACTCCAGAGGTTGTCCATTCATCAAAAACAGCAGAGTCTCATTGTCTTGGGATATCAAAATAGCCTGACGGGAAGTTGGCAGATCATATTGAGGATAGTGCACATGAGATAGGTCCTCTTTGTATTCTAATTCTGAAAGGGTCCCTACGAAGTTCTCATATTCTGGATCTTCTCTAGTATTAAATGCATCAGACAGAGAAAACAAAAATTCAGCATAAAGATAAAGAAAAGTCAAGGATGCTATCATCAGTTTGCGCAAACATCAGAATGCGCAACATCAAATTACGCAAATATCAGATTGCGCAATAATCAAACTGCGCAAACAAACAGTCATCAGTTTGTGCTGACAGTCTTGCGCAAATCAGCAAGTTGCGCTGACTTTTGTCAGTGCAGTTCAACCGATTGCACAGAATGTTGTCCTTCATAAAAATGAAGAACGAACCGATTTATGCAACCAGAACCCTAAAATGGGTGGCGCAGTATGATCACATCTCTAAAAAGAGATGGATTCTGAAGAACAGTGAGATCAAAACCCTAAAAAGAGTTTTGATTTAGTCATCTACCTATCAGTGCGGGATGAGCAGATTCGTGACGAGAAGCACGTCGCAAAACCCTTGCCGAAGATTCGGCGGGGGATTTTCCCTTGGCAGCAGCGGAGGATCATCGGGGAGCCATCGAGATCGTCGGAGAAGAAAGGAAGAAAGAGCTCGGAAATTTTTCTCTCAAGTGCACGAAGAAAGCAAGTAAAGAACACTTCGAAGGAATTGAAGAGCTATTTATAGTTTTTCAAATCGAAACGGCCGCCTTAGATTGCGCCTAAAAATAGGGATAATCCCTCAGATTGCGCAGACAGCTCACTACATGCGCAAATTGATTTCAATTTCAAAAATTCAAAGTATTTCAAAATTTTGAATAAATTCAACTTTTGAAAACTTTGAAGGGGGTCTTGTAGGTCCTAAAAAATTAAGTTGCACACATCAACAAAGTCATGAAGATCAAGAAATAAATCTTTCAAATGAACTGTGCAGACATCAGTTTGCGCAGCAAACAGATTGCGCATACTAGATTGCGCACACTCCCAAGCGCGCAGGCTGACGTGGCAGATCATCATCATTACCTGACACAAATCAAATCTTCTAACAGCTGACAGCACGAAGAACGAGGCGACCATTCGTTTAATCGTGCAGCATGACGCTCGAGGACAGCTGGCAGCGCAATCTATGTTGGCGCAATCCATGTTGGCGTAATCTATGTTGACGCAATCCATTCCTGCGCAGTCCAAGTCTGCATAATCCAAAGTCAGCGCAATTCAGGTTGTGCGTTTCATCAACACAACTGACAAAGTACATGTGGCATTTATGCCATCAATTGCTCATTACGTGGCAACCGTCTACACACGATTATGCGCAATTCAATCAAAAGTTGCCATGTGTCCAAGACAGTTGGACCACGATCCAACAACTGCCTGCGTAGTCCACTGTTGCGCAATCCAATTGCTGCACAATCCATCATACGCAGTCCAGAATAACTAAAAGTTAGTTATTTCTCAGAACTCTATAAATAGAGTTTCAAGTCTCTATTCAAGGGGATCGGAGGGAAATCAGGATCAGAGATCAGAGATCAGAGATCAGACTTCAAAGTTCAGAGAGTTCAGGAGTTCTTGCTCAAGTGCTGCTGTATTCTTCCGAGGCTTTTGCCTTCAACTTCCGAGGTTTTTTTTCCTTCAATTCCAGAGTTGTCTTCAACTTCAGAGGCTCCGTCTTCAAAGTTCACATCGTCCAAGGGATAAAGCAATCGTCATCTAGATTGGATTCCTACAGTTGTACCATTCCCAGAATTCAAATTATAATCTTTTACAAAGTTTGTATCAATAAAGTTCTACACTTTTGTTTTTGCAAACACCCGACAGTACCAGTATCATCGAGAGAATCTCCATAGGGATGACGACCCATCCACTGCAGTTGATCTTGCTCTTGCTCCTCTCCATTGTGACTCTTCTTCTTCTCTCCTTTGTTTCTCTCTAGTCGGATGGGTTCTTTTTTTTGGAAAAGACTATTTAACCCGTTCGTTTCGGGGGTGTAACCCGCTCGTAGAGGGGTGTGACCGAACAAGAAAAAGACTATTTGGAAATAACGGTAATGCCACTGTATTAATATTAATTTTAATTATATTGTAAATTTTAAATTAACAAAAATGCCACTGTAGATTTAATATTAATGTTAGTTCTAATAATATTGTAGATTGTAAATAAAAAGAATGGAATTTTAACTTTAACTACTTTTAAGTTGTGAATTTAAATCTAAGTTTAAATGTTAAATCAAAAACTAATTTTAATTTTAGTATTAATATTAGTTTCAATAATGGAAGTGAGATTTATAGAGCTAGTATTATCAATGTTGATGGTCACGAAGAAAATGGTGTCTAATCTCAATGTGTTTCGTGCGTGAGTGACAAATCGGATTTATCATGAGATTTATAGAGCTGGTATTATCACATTTAATGGAAGTGCAAGTACAAACACTAAACATAATATCGGGTTTGCTTGGTATCGTGCACAAATACAAACACTAAACATAATATCGGGTCGGCTAGCAGTTAAATAGAGTAAGCTCCCGATCATACCTCGATACTTACGAATGTCGACCGAGATACCGTCTTCATCATTATCAAGTTTTGTCATTGTTGCCATAGGAGTCCTCATTGATTTGGATGAGTCAACTGTTGGGAACCCTTCGCAAGCATCCAATCTTTGTCCCCAAACAAACTGCGACAACCATCATCTGCCAGCCTCTCTACCGAAACCAAGTTGTAGCGCAAACTCGGTACATGGCGCAGTGTTTCTATCGCCCATCTTCACACGTTCAAATTTGTCGCTGACCTACAGTCCCGACATGTTTACAGTATTTCCATCGCCCAAGTCATACTTTATATGACGAGCTTTGAGATCGTTGTAGTGCCCTGTCCCTACATCGTGCCCTGTTTCCGTCTACGGGGTGCGCGCGAAAGGAACAATGTCGCTACCGATAGGTCATAATAGGCCGAGTCGATCGAACGGGAACGGCTGAATTAAGATCCATTCCACGTTATGGAATGGCTTCTTTGGAACCAAGTTCCATATTCAGCGGATTGCGCCTCAAGAATTGGCTCTGCGGCTGAGTCGGAAGAGACCTCCCGTTGCTCTGATATTCATGCCGCACTTGATTTGGATTTGGCTTTAGTTTTCGTGAATGCATTTTTCGTGAATGTTTTCGATGGATTTTCGTGACTTGCGTGTTCGAGCTTCGCATTCATATCGAAATTCCTTGAATTATACAGTGTTCTAATCAGTTACTTATTGTTTTACTTAACAAAATGCCCTTAAAAGGCTTTTGAAAGAAAACGAGAAAAAGTACAAAAGTACAAGTAGATTCTGGAAAGTATTGCTATGGAAGTCTGATCTGAGAGCGATCACTTTGTTTCTTGGACCACACGATGATGATGAAAAGAACTGCTTGAAGAAGAACAACCGGAAGAACTAAGTCACCAGAAAGGTATCGACACAATTGGCACTGATGGCATAGTCGAATGCTTTGCTTCACTCTGTTCTTGAGAAAAAGTTAAAGAGAAACACTCTAGAAAATCACTTTGCTCTGAAAGTCTCTGGGCTCCAAAAATCTTGTACCTCTTTCTTAAAAAAAGAAATCTTTATATAGGCTTGTCTTCTGTGTGTAAAAAACATCAATATTGAGTCTCTACGCAAACTATTAGGATAACTGTCACCCACGTACAGAAATTAGCCTCTACGCATGTTGACACGTGTCCCATTACTTCAACAAAACAAAGAAAACACGTTCCCACATCCTCGAAAAATGTGGCATGAAAGCCACGTATACAAGCCATGTTTACACATAATTAGGAAAAGTCGGGCGTAAAATAGCTTAAAGTAAGCTTCCTGCGTAAAGCAGCTAAAAATAGCCTTGAGCGTAAAAGCTCAAATAAACTCTACGCGCACAAAAAGAGTAGCTGAGATAGCCTTGAGCGTAAAAAGCTCAAATAACTCTTATGCGTAAAGTGGAAGCGGCTCCTCAAACGTAAAGCAGCTCATTGGCACGCTAAACAACAAAACTTCTTGGCTTCTGTGCAAATCTTTGTCAGAAAATCAATCTGTCAGAGCATTTAATGCGATGTAGACAGCCTGTCTTCTGCGTAAAGTCTGAGGATGACTCTTGCGTAGAGCAACTTGCGTAGAGTCTGAGGATGGCTCTTGCATAGAATTTGAATTAGATTCTATTTGACCTCTACGTAGAGCTTGAGTTTGACTCTTGCGTAGAATTTGAACTTCTTTGACCTGGTTTTTTAAAAAATATGATAAAAATATATCATAATTTATTTTTGCTTCTACAAGACCTCCTTCAAAGTTTTCAAAAATTTTCTAAGATTTGAAATACTTTGAACAGAAGCGTAAAATCCGGGATATCCAACAGTCATCCGCGTAGAGTTCGGGATACCCAACAGTCATCAGCGTAAACTTCGGGATACCCAACAGACACTTTTGAGAATTCAAAATGATTTCAAGTTTTCTATAAATAGAATCCCGATGGTAGAGAGAGAATTTTACTCATCTCTTTCATTCTCAATCCTTTCTACTCTCATCTTCGAAATTTTAGTTCAAGTAAATGGCCCCCAAGAGTAAGACCATCGCCGGTGCAAAGGGCAAGAAGCCCGCTGTTGCTTCGTCGACGGCTGAATGTGTGGAGACCACCGTTCCATCATCGGAGGCGACCCCGAAGACTAATCCTGCTGTGACTCCGGCCATGATAGGTAGAGGCCCTATCTATTTTGGATGTGGGTTCGTCGGAGAAGAAGAAGAAGAAGATAAATCGAACAAAAAACCCCAAATCTTACGCCCGCGTTATACGTGTCAGCGTAGAGAATGGTCAACAAAATGTGACCACGTTTATACGTGCCAGCGTAGAGAAGAAACAGCAAAATATGCCCACGTCTATACGTGTCTGCGTAGAATATTAATCACCAAATACGCCCACGTCTATACGTGCGAGCATAAAAACTCAAAATACGTCCACGTTATACGTGCGAGCGTAAAATTTGAAAATACGCCCACGTTATACGTGCGAGCGTAAAATTTTAAAAAATACACAAGTCAAAAGACTGTATATTTTTCACATTTACACTTTTGAACATAAGCGTAAAAATACGCAAGACTGTATCTTTCACACGTAAAACTTTATTCTTTTGAACAGAAAAAGTATGCGTAAATTTTTTTAT
This sequence comes from Iris pallida, assembly GCA_029216955.1. Taxonomy (NCBI): domain Eukaryota; kingdom Viridiplantae; phylum Streptophyta; class Magnoliopsida; order Asparagales; family Iridaceae; genus Iris; species Iris pallida. The sequence continues at coordinate 25,817,803 of JANAVB010009398.1, read as the reverse complement.
ACTTTAGACTACGTAAAACCCTCGCATAAAACAAATTCTCTAAAAACAGAGAACTTTTTACGCGTAAAACTTATGTATAGTCGTTTGCGTTTGAATTTGCATAGAGTTCATATTTGAATTTTTTTACTAACTTAATTTTTCTTTATTGAACTTCTTTTGCAGTGAACTTAGGGGCCATCCTCTCTCTGAGGTGTTTGGCTCACCAGCTGGCATTCTAGGATCAAATTATCTGGAAAATTTATCCCATGTCGAATTCCCACAAACTGACAAGTAGTATCCCTATGAAAGACAATAACTGATAGCTGCTCAAGGAGATAGAATGCTGTTGTCTCTGATGAACGGCGAACTGTTGACATCACGGGATGGTCAGCATTATCTGAAGCCCACATTTATGTTCGGGGATGCGATTGACTTCAAATCTCAGACGAACCCCAAGAAGGAGTCTTGGGTATTCAAATTTGGAGAAAGGGCGATGTATCTCCCAGAAATGCCAAGAGATTATCCCCTTTCCTCTTTTGTTCATGCTACTCATCCGAGACGGATGATTTGGAACCTGACTCCCAACAGTCATGGAAGACCGGGGAGAATCATATTCAAGAGGGATGAGAACCAGATGGACTATCACTCAAGTACTCCCAGTGGTGGTGTCGTTCCTTTTTCTGGCTTATTGCCTGGATTTACACCGAGTGAGGGCTCAGCTCTGATCCAACCGGTGCAGATACCAATGTTCATAAACAAGTTTATGAAAGCATCAGTACTATATCCCCAGGTAAACCCTAGGCTGCCAGGGTAGATGACCCCTTACAATAAGAACTGGATTCAACTTAGTGCTTGGATCATGAAGAACTTCGAAGTGGACCTGCGAGCCATTGGGCTGTTTGAAGTAGTAGCCTCCACAAGTCAAGGCATACCAATGAATAACTTGTTCTTAGCCTTGATGGAATTGTATATCAGCTCGACAGGGACTTTTGCAACCCCAATAGGTGAAATGGGTTTTGCACTCCATGAGATGCAATTCATCTCCAAGCTGCCAATGGGGAAAGCTCCATATGAAGAGTACGTTCCCTCTAACCGGGAACTAGCAGAAATTAGGGAGAAAAATCCTTACTTAGTTGAGGTATACCAAGAGTTCATGTGCCATTATCTGATTTGCACCACTATGTATGAAAGTGGATCGTATTTGGCATACATCAATAAATGGACAACATATCTATTCTACCATAAGAATAGGATATTCAAGGATGACAAAGAGAGATTCTAAGACAACAAGGCTCAACCCATCAACCCTTGTTCAATAATTTCTGCTGATACAATAAACACTTGGATGATCACCTATAAGTCTTCGGACAAATATCTGACCACCAAGACTGGAGAATTCCCTGCAGGAACTGAAGCATTGAGCTTTCTGAGACATGACAGTCGGAAGCTCTCAAAGGAAGCCTTGCTGGCGGGCTTTCTTTCCCTGTGGCTACGAAGATGGGTCATACCAGGGACTGGTACAGTCGACAGGATTCACCGAAACGTATTATGGCCAGAAGTACGTTTGGTATTCAAGGCCAGACTCAACCTGTTATCGGCAATGGTATGTCGGATAAATGCAGGTTTGCGAGCATTTGGTGATGAACTGGTCAATAATGCTCCTTACCGAATTTTTTTCCCTAGAGTGGAGATGCCCTACACATATTTAATGGGATGGTTATTGCATCACAACTGCAACCTATTGTCGCCAGGCCCTGAAAATGATACAGAGGTATTTCTCCAAAAGTTTAGTAAAGCCACGTGGACTGCGACTTTAGTGGCGGATACCCGGGCAACACTAAACTTTTTCCATGGGTGGAACTTTTTTTGCACAAGACCACCAGTCCCAGCTGACTATTTCGATGTACAATTTGAAGATGTAGGTCAAGAGAGGACTGGGATACCTGCACCAGTCTTTAAATGGCTAATATGCATCAGACCCTCGCATCTGATGTATAGAACTGAAGACAACTGTATGTTCGAACTGTATCTATCCAGTCGGTTCGCTCGTCAGTTCGGGTATGACCAACTTCACGTTGGTAATCCCTCCACTAGCTTCAATTATTATGGAAAATTAGTTGATAGTGCAAGGGTATGGAGGTATTTCAGCACTGGATGTACCGGTGCTAGATTCCGTGTGTCAACTGTTACAAGTACAACTGAGCTATGAATGCTTCATTCGTATGCTCATTTTTATGCCTCTATTCGTTCCTTCGTAAATGACTACAGCATGAAGGGGAGTCTTCGATGGGACAAGGAAAGAAATATCGAAGAACCAGTTATGGTACCTTCGGACATACCTGATGATGCTGCTGTTCCGGATGAATATCTGGAAGCACTCCCTATGGGAATAGGGGAAACAGCTGCAGGACTCATTACCATCACTACAACCCGGAAGCGAAAAACAGATACAGCCGTTATTCTTCGAGAAAAGAAGAAGAAGACTATTGTTAAAGGGCCTTCCAGACAGAGAGCCGCTACTCCAGAAAGTGAAACTCCTGTTGAAGAACCTCAAAATATTACATCTTCTTCAGCTCATCCTGGAGAAGGGTCTTCAGCATCCCAGCCAGCAACAGCAACAGAAGTTATAGGAGTCCTATCTCGTGGATGCCTCAGCACTTCACTACATCTAACTTCACCACAAAAGGCGAAAGCTGTTGAAGACACCGCCACCACTCATACTGTTGATCCAGAACCCATCCCCTCGGATGAACCGGGTCTTGAATTAGAAGATGATGACTGGGATATGGATTATGACGCACTCTTGTCGTGTCCTGCACCCGCTCCAGGTAAAGATAAATTACACAAAATTTATACAAAAATATGTATTATGATTTTGTATATTAACTATTTTGCTTAATCTTTGTAGGTATCATCAATGTAGCAAAATCCATTGCTCCTCCTCCCTCTCAAGAGCCTATCCATGAAGAGGAAATAGAGTCTGAAGAAGAGAGTTCTTCTTCAAAAGAAGATTTCGCTTCTAAAGAATGTTCTCCATCTATGTAGATACAACCAGAGCTTAAAGTAGAGGCACACCAGGAATTGCCTTCTCTTGCCGAAGGAAGAGAAGAAGAACCAGCAGCAAAAGAAGAACCAGTTGCAGCTGAAGAACCAGCTGCTAATGAATCAATTGCTGCTCAAGAACAAATTGCTGAGGCAACATCAATTGTTGCTACCAGTATAGATCAAGTTCCTGAGACAGCTGTGTTTGAGTCTGAATCAAACATAGGAAGCAGCACCTCTATGATACCATCTTCTACCACCGGAGCTCATCCTCCTGAGGTAGCAAAAAAAGTTGCTGAAGATACAGTCCCGAAACTCCCTGAAAATCAATTGGCTATGGTAACGATAACAGATAGATCGTTGACTTAGCTTGCTACCACAGCAACGACAGCATTTGTCTCCAGCTTTCAAGAAAAGAGATTAATAGATATCGCTGATACACCAAGCTCCAATGCTGATATGAATCTGTTAGTAGAGATTCATACTAAATTTTTTTATAAAACTTTAGCAGAATTGATCAAGATGGTTTTGAAGAAGGGCCTCAATTACGAGAGCTTGAAAAGTGCTGTTTCTACTACCATAGACAACATAGCGATGTTCAATGATACTGAAAGGGCAGACGCTTTGCGAAAAATAGTCCAGGGACTTGAACAATCCATCAAAGATTATCTGAGATTGTCAAGTGGGACTATAGAAAGCCTCGTCCAATTCGAGTATGATGCTCTCGCCAATGAGTACACAACTCGAGAAACCATCTTCAAGGAATCTCTCCAAGATTACAGCAATAAGGTTGTCGTGGAGAGGACTTTCTTGAAAGAAAATAAACCCTTATTGGAGCAGCATCAGCAAGCTTATGACTCCATGAATATCAAAATTCACGAGCAAAATGATAAAATTTGTGAAGTCGAGGCTGAGATGGCTCGTTTAAAGGAGGAGCAGAACCGGATGACGGCAGATAGAGATCAGTTCTTAAGTCAAAGTTCCATTTTGGAGGAACAGATCTTTGGTTCTGAAGCAAAAATAAAAACCCTTGAAGATGCCAAAGATAAAATGATATCTGCCTTTGTCGAACTCTCTCACCTCTGCACTGCGGAAGCCCGAAGATCTACAGCATACACAACTGTAGTGGGCTCTCAAGAAAAACATCTGGCAGAGTTGCAAAGATGATTGAAGATCTATCTGCTCCACCTTAGGAATTTTTTGTAATCAATAAAGAATTTTTTTATCTTCTGTCATTTCCTTCATTTTACTGATGTACTATTTCCAATCATGAAATAAATAAAATATATTTTAAAATATGTGTGAGATAGAAAACAATTATCAGAGGCAATATGGACATGATAAGTCTTCCAAACTCAACGAAGTAGATTATATCTATCCAGAGGTAATGTGGACATGATAGATAATAAATCTTGTTTTCTTTTTAGAGTAAACAATAATATTAGAGGTAATATGAACATAATAGATCGTAATGACTCAAAGAAAATAGATTAATATCTATTCAGAGGTAATATGGACATGATAGAAAATAATGAAAAGAAGTAGATTTAATATTTATTCAGAGGTAATGAGAACATGATAAATAAAAAATCTTTTTTTTTCTAAAATCAGCTGGTAAGACAGAAAATCAAAAATTCTCTTTTAGGAGAATAAATAATCAGCTTAACCAAACCTTGGTAGCTGGGGAATAAAGAAGAAATTCAAACGTAGTATTTCTTCAAGAATTTACCGTTAATTGGCATCATGAGCAAATCTCCATTAGGTTTAGATAACCTATAAGCACCATTGGAGAATACGGTTTCGACTACATAAGGACCCTCCCATTTAGCTTGGAACTTGCCTTTACTCTTATGAGTCATAACCATAGGTCTTTGGACAGCTAGAACTAGCTCTCCTACTTTAACACCCTTTCTTTAACTTTGTGATTAAAAGCTCGAGATATGCGGGCTTGATACAGCTCAATGTGTTGTTGTGCTTGAAGACGCTTCTCATCCAAACCTTCAAGTTCTTGGAGTCTTAAGCGGTCATTATTCTTTGTAGTTAGCTCATTAGCAATAGCTATTCTAAGAGATGGTATCTGGATCTCCAGTGGAAGAACAACTTCCATCCGTAAACCCATGAAAATGGTGTAAAACCAGTTAGAGTTCGGACTGTTGTTCGATAAGCCCATAAATATTCTCCAAGTTTCTCGTTCCAATCACGTTTATTAGAGGAGACAAACTTTTTGAGAAGTTTAATAATTGTTTTGTTGAAAGCTTCTGCTAAACCATTAGCAGCTGGATTGTAAGCTGTAGAAGCTAAGTTCTGGATCCGATTTGCTAACAAAATCGATAAAACGCTTGACTGGCAAATTGAGGCCCGTTATCATGGATTATCCTTCGGGGAATCCCAAAACGATAAATGACATGATATTTGATGAAGTTAATCACATTAGACATTTTTACTTCAACAAGAGGAATTGCTTCTGCCCATTTAGAAAAATAATCGGCTATAGCCAGGATAAACCGATGTCCTTTGACAGAAAGAGGATTAATCGGACCAATAATATCCATACCCCAAGCTTCGAAAGGCCAAGAAGTTGTTGTAGGATGTAAAAATTCAGAAGGTTGGTGAATAAAACCAGCATAAATCTGGCATACTTTACACCGTCTGGCATAATCCACAGCGTCAGATATCATAGAAGGCCAATAATAACCCATTCTTCGAATACGGTCTTGTAATTTCGGACCTGGTTGATGCGCACCACAAACTCCATCATGAGCTTCACGAAGTGTTTGCTTGGGTTCACTTTCCGAAAGACAACGCAATAAAAGTCTGTCATAAGAACGACGATACAACATATGCATTGACGAATCATAATAGAATCGAAATGATCGTCTTTTGATTGATGTTGCTTCTTTTGGATCTTCAAGTAAAATCCCATAAACCGCATAATCAATAAATGGACTTATCCAATCCCTTTGTTGAGAATTTGATTCGGTAGCATAACTTTGTTCGATATGCAAATTATTCTTGACACAGAATAGATCTCTATCCAACAAAGTGATGGTATTTTGTCTTCTGATGGGAACTGCTAAGTCTGCAGCTAGACTAGTGTCACGCCCCAGAACCAGAATACTGGAGAGCGGGAGAATGACTCAGCCAGCTACGTATTACGGGTAGATGAATACCGTATAATACGATCAATACTGTCTACAAGACGAGGGGGTGCATACTACATGAAAGTCTCCCGATGGTCACTTCACATCTATCGTCTCAATCATTCGAACAAGAAACAGAAATAGAGAACATGTAAGATGAAGCAGTAAGGCGTCCCAAACGCTCAATCAAAATGTTCTTGATATCTGGCTTTACAAAACATAGCCAGATGATGTAGCAAAGTATACACAATTTTTTATCAGCTGCAGCCTGACTTTGGTTATAATTATGCAAAAGTAAGTACAAGACAATCCGACTAACATGTCGGTGCCAAACGACAAGTATAAAGTAGATAACAAAACGAGCGGGGAAGTAAGAAATCCACTCGAGTCCTCCTGCGATCATCCCTCTAGTATTGACCATCTTGGAGGTAGAAGTAAGTTGGATCCTCGGAAACCGGCTCTAAATCTGGCCATGCAAAACCAGAGAGGTTAGACCTCTAATAGCAAGTACCGCAAGGAAGCACGATATGAGGAATAAAACCAGTAATAGGAAACATAATAAATAGATCACTGCTGGTTACTGGGATTCACATCACATCACGACACTTCGAACCAACTTCCCAACCAAACAAGGACAGAAGTTGACCCGTCATGTCCTGACATTCCGATCATCTTAGTTAGTCATCAGAGTAGGGACAGTACACAAACAAATCAATTTAAACGGCCATGCAACTACTACGGCTTGCTACTGTGAGTTCCAAGTTATCCTGGAATTATGCAATAGGGATTCCTCAGTTCTTACTATGTACAAGCAAGGCTAGTCTATCCAATCAATCAATTGCGCCAATCATATATTTAGACGAGTCCCAGCGGGACGCTCGTCGTTAGTATACCATGTATAATTAAATAATATAAGCAGATACCGTTCCCTGCCCGTGTGGCAGATTTGTAGTATCTGTGGGAACCAACCGGCTTGTCGGGCACTTAATAGTCCCGAAGAGGGCTGCCATGTAAGAACTCGAGAATCCGTTCTCTCCATGCGATCATTATTTTATTTATCTTAATAGCCTCTATGTTAAGCAAAATCCTATACCGTGGATCATGGTCATTCAAATGAGTACTTTCGTACGGGGTACGATATGCACAACTCTACAACGATACCCGTGCGGTTAGGTTGTAGGTCTTACATAGCGTAATGCAACAATCAAAACTAATCACAAAATAATCATGCCTTGACCATAAAGTACACATGCTGCTTTTGTAAAATAAATAAATAAATTGAAACCTGCATGTGTCTGTATGCCAATATTCAGGATCGGCCAGTCGATTACAATAGTTCATGATATGAACGTGTCTCATTCATTCAATTCAATAAGACGACTAGCCAGCCTCTTAGTTCCAATTAGGAACGCATGATCAATTTACTAAATCAAGATAACAATCCCTGTTTATTAATGTCAAGACAATAATTAATGTTAATAAATGTCAAATCAATCAATCAATGGTAATAAATGTCAATCAATGTCAATCAATGTCAATTTGAAACAAGAATCAGCCAAAAAGGCATTATGGCTAGCATTCATGCGGCTGGAAAATTATTGATTCATGCGGCCGGAAATGAATGGGTTACATGCGGCTGGGCAAGGGTGATTCCATGCGGCCGGAACAAAATAGTCTCATGCGGCCAAATTAGCAAAGCCCTATGCAGCTCGAAACTAAAGGGGTCTCATGCGGCTACGGGCAACATACGCCCATGCGGCCAGAGGAAATTCCATGAGGCTGAATAGGTGCAAGCCTATATGCGGCTGGGAAGTCACGCAGCACCATGCGGCTGAGAATGATCAGCGCCATACGGCTGAAAGTTTATCTTATGCGTCTGGGAATAATTGAGGTCCATACGACTGCGGGATAATAAGCGCCATGCGGCTCAGAATCACAAGCCTCATGCAACTGCAGGTTCAGGCTCAGCCATGCAGCTGAACAGCGCCATGCGGCCGATTAAGTCCATGCGGCTGACTAAGCTCATGCGGCTGACTAAGCCCATGCGGCTAAAATGACAGTGCTCATGCGGCCAAGAGAGACTTGTCGTATGAAAACTCATACGGTCAAGCACTGTTCTTCTTCTCCACTTTTCTGAAAAGAAGAACCATGGGAAGTCATTGCTTCTAAGCTCCATAAATCCTTCATTCCAAGCCCAAATCTGGACTTCCATAGGTCAAAATTGGGTAAAACGGAATTCTCTACAGCATGGAACCATCAAAACTTGGAAAATAACAAAGTTACTAGATCAAAACCTAAAAAAATTCGAAAATGCATTAAACTTAGATCTACATGAAATGAACCATGGAAATTGAAAATGCTAAGTACTAAAGAGGCTTAAGATCAAGTAAGGAAGATGATGGAACAATAATAACGGAGATCCATCAAGAAACAAGTTGGCACTTGCCTTGGCGGCTGAGTAGGTGGGGAAGAGTTTATGAGGAAGAAGAAGTGTAAGAAGAGTGATGGTAAAGTAATGAAGAGAGAGAAAGGAGATGGGCTTTAAATGAAGGGGTGGTGGTAGGTGGGGGTTTGTTTCGGTTCATGATGAACCAACATACTTAATCCAATTCAAGCCGAACCCACAACATAGCTAAAGTAGAGTATAAAAGCAGGAAATAAAATACAGAAATAAAATTGCAAGAAATTAATTAACATGAAATTAAAGGGAATTAATTACAGAACAATACATGATAAATATTAAATAAATATATTAAAGCAGTACATGTATTAAAAATACGTATTCTGGAAACGGGAAGTGACATCTCTACCCTCCTTAGAAAAATTCCGTCCTCGGAATTTCAAATCCAAGCAGGATAGGAATATCAAAACTAAGCTAATCTAGGTACATGAAACTTGAGCAAGCAATCATTCTTCAATGTTAACTAGCAGATAACATATCTATATTAACAATCTACGATATCACGTAGTTCTATCCATAGGGTGACAAGCATGAGGGGTTAAGACAATCAAGGTACACGGGAAGAAATATACCTTGTGAGTCAAACAGATGTGGATACCGTGATCGGATATCTTCCTCACGTTCCCACGTTAACTCTCCTAATGAGTGATGACCCCAAGCAACCCGGACAAGGCTAATTGTTCGGTTCTTGAGTATCTTCTCTCTTCGGCCCAAGATGGACACAGGCTGCTCCTCGTAAGACAGGTTGGTACCAACAACCAGCTCAGAATGATCGAGGATATGGCTTGGGTCCGATACATACCTTCGCAGTTGAGATACATGAAACACGTCATACACCTCTCGTAACGAAGGTGGAAGGGACAAACGATAAGCAACATCGTCTACCCTATCAAGGATAACGAATGGTCCTACGTATCGCGGACTCAACTTCCCGTGAACGCCAAATCTAATAACCCCACGGGTAGGTGAGATCCGTAGGAACACGTGGTCCCCAACAGAAAACTCTAACGGCTTACGATGATGGTCCGCACAATGACGATGCCGAACTTGCGCAACTCGGAGTTGCTCTCTAATTCCTTTAACCAATTCAACTGTTTGAACAATCAATTCTGGGCCTAGCATCTTCCTCTCCCCGATATCGTCCTATGCTAGTGGCGACCTACACTTCTTACCATATAGTGCCTCAAATGACGTCATCTGGATACTGGCTTGATAACTGTTGTTGTACGAGAACTCGACTAAATACAGGTGGCCCTTCTAAGATCCTCCAAAATCTAGGGTGCAAGCTCGCAACATATCTTCCAAAGTCTGAATTGTCCTTTCTGATTGCCCATCCGTCTGTGGATGGTAAGCCGTGCTAAATCTTAACTTGGTGCCCAGACTATGATGTAAGATCTTCCAGAAATACGATATGAAACGGGTATCTCTGTCTGACACAATACTGACAGAGACTCCATGCTGCCTGACTATCTGTTGCATATACAACTCTGCCAACTTTTCTGTAGATTGCCCTACTCTGAAAGAAAGAAAGTGTGCTACCTTTGTAAGCCGGTCCACTATCACCCAAATAACATCTTTACCACTTGGCGATCTCGGTAAACCGGTCATAAAGTCCATTGTGATGTGCTCCCACTTCCATTCCGGGATAGAAAGCGGTTGCAATAATCCAGCCGGCCTCTGCTGCTCTGCCTTCACTTGCTGACATATCAAGCAATGGAAAACGAATCTAGCTATCTCCCTCTTCATTCCATTCCACCAGAAGTGTTGCTTGATATCCTGGTACATCTTGGTCCCTCCAGGGTGTATAGAATACTGAGAACTGTGAGCTTCTGCCATAACTTCCTGTCTAATATCTCCGCTAGGCACACATAGACGTGATCCAAACCTAAGTGTACCATCTTCATGGATTTGCATCTCCTTACTGAGCCCTGACTCACACTCTGTCCTAAGCTTCTGAATCCTTGGGTCCTGTGCCTGAGCTGCCTTGATCCTATCTACCAAGTCAGATTGGACTTGTAGACTTGCCAGAATTCCTACATCACTAGGAAGTATAACTTCTATGCCCATCTCCTGAAGGTCTTCTAAAATATGCTTCTGTGTTGTCAACATAAATGCGCCACCTCTTTTGCTAAGAGCGTCTGCTACCATATTAGCCTTGCCTGGATGATACTGAAGCTCAACGTCATAATCCTTGATCAGTTCTAAACATCTTCTCTGCCTCATGTTCAGCTCCATCTGAGTAAAGATGTACTTCAGACTTTTATGGTCTGTGTACATGTCCACTCGATCACCATATAAGTAATGCCTCCATAGCTTCAAAGCAAATACTACTGCTGCCAACTCTAAATCATGAGTTGGGTAATTCTTCTCGTGGTCCCGAAGCTGCCTAGATGCATATGCTATCACCTTTCCGTGCTGCATGAGGACACATCCAAGTCCTTTACCTGACGCATCGCAATAGACTGTAAAACCTCCGGGTCCAACTGGCAATGTAAGAATAGGTGCTGATACCAACTTCTGCTTCAAGGTCTCAAATGATGCCTGACATTCTGCCGACCAAACGAATGGCACATCCTTCTGTGTCAAACGGGTCATGGGTGCTGAAAGTCTTGTAAAATCTGATACAAATCTTCTGTAATATCCTGCCAATCCTAAGAAACTCCGTACATCAGCTACGGTCTTGGGTACTGGCCAACTCTCTACTGCTTCTACCTTCTTGGGATCCACTGCTACTCCAGCTCCTGATATGATGTGACCTAAAAATGAAATCTGATCCGTCCAGAACTCATACTTACTGAGCTTGGCATACAACTGGTTCTCCCTCAGAACCTGTAACACTTTCCTGAGGTGGTCTTCATGCTCTTTTTCACTAGTAGAGTATACGACGATGTCGTCAAGAAACACAACGATAAACTGATCTAAGTATGGCATAAAGATACGGTTCATCAAATCCATAAATATTGCTGGAGCATTGGTCAAACCAAACGGCATTACTAAAAATTCATAATGCCCATACTTCGACCTGAATGCTGTCTTGGGAATGTCCTCCTTCCGAACCCTCACTTGATGATAGCCTGACCGAAGATCTATCTTGGAGAAAACTCTAGCCCTGCTCAACTGATCAAACAAGTCGTCGATCCTTGGTAGTGGGTACTTGTTCTTTACTGTTGCCGCGTTAAGCTTCCTGTAGTCAATGCAGAATCACTACAATAGATATGGGATATGATAGCGTGCGTTGAACGCTGTAGAATGCATATTATAGCATATTCTGTCCGCTATATATACCCCCGCTATAATAACCCCATGTACAAAAACGCTATAAAGTTATAGCGTTCACGAACGCTATTCATGGATTATAACGTTCATTGACGCTATAGACAATGTATAGCGTTTTGAAATACTATATGATAGTTATAGCAATTAGGAACGCTATAGAACTTTAATAGCATTCATGAACGCTATAGACATGTTATAGCACTTACAAACGCTATATAATTTACATAGCCTTTACGAACGCTATAGTTCATTAATAACATTTGTTGACGCTATAAATGTGTTATGGCGTTCCTGAATGCTGTTTATTTTTAATTGCGTTCATGTATGTTATTGTTTGTTAATAGCGTTTCGATATATATCTGCTTTTTATAGCATTTCTTTCCTGCTATTATATGTGCAACAATAGCATGTCAGAATGCTATTGCAGAGTCAAAATTCTGTATTCAAAAATTTGCAGAATACAGCACATCAGAATACTATTGCAGATAATGCTACAGTTACACAAAATGCAGGTATTCAAAAATTTAAATGCAAATAAATCACAGAATGAATTTCGAACATAAGTAAATTCATTAATTTTACTGTCTAATATATGTAGAACATCGAAGTTGTACCAAACATTCAAAATCCTTAATTTCTCCATGTAGAACAACGAAATAGTACCAAACATATGTCCAAAAATTAAACATTAACAGTGTAGTCAGCTACATATATCCCAAAATGTTGACTATCTAACATTTAGCTCCCTTCGAGCCTATCCACAACCAAAACTCCTCAGAAAGCATCCTCTTCCTTCATCCAACCTACACAAAAATTGGGGGTAAATCATTAGTGTAAAGAAAAAAAACCATCTCGAGCCGATCCAGACAATTGACGAAAAGTAAATTATTGGGATAGGAAAAGTGATGCCTTACCAGTGCACTAATTGATAAATATCTAACTAATGAAAAAGAGCTCTATATAACTAATGAAAAAGAGCTCTTTTTCTTCCACTGTTTCAAGTGGATAAGATTGCAGGTATGTCCAATGGGAGACCTTTAACATGTCTACATTAGCTACTTAGCCTATCACCATCCTTCCTTACCTTCATCATTGTGCCTAGTAGTGATACTTGTAATACAATGATCAAGGCCATATAGTAGTTGTTGTATGTAAAATTTAACCTGTAATACAGAAATTTTTTATGCATACCATGAAAATTCAAGATGGCAATTGGCCTTTATAATGTTATACCAATGGAATTAGAGCACACCTCACAGCACGAATCTAAGCTTAACACAACTTATCCCCAAATATTTGAAAATAATATGAAAGGAAAGACATATACAGGTAGTCAAATAAACTTAGTCAAATAAACTTCTAACATACCTGTGGCTCTGTGAAGTTGAGACCAGGGAGAGATACAAACCCAGAAAGGTAATGTTCCATGTACTCAAAAACAAGGTACAAACTGCAAGACATTCGTGAAGTTACCAAGCCTTCTAACTTCATTACGTTACGGATATCATCAGAAGACGAGATGCAATCTTGTTTCATGCACACACTGATTATTTCATCAACATCCTGTCTTGAAAGTTCATTAATGTCCTGTATCTGTCAAACCGAAACAAGAGTTGCACAAGTATTACTACAAATATTTATTAATTAAACGTTGTCTAACTATATAAGTGGAATCTTCTTCCAAATAAATGTGACAGCAGCCATGACTCCTTGTCAGCTATAAGTTCAGATAAAGCGTATCCAGTGCTACTGCCAGCGCTTCAAAATCCTTCAGAACTACTATATGTACTAGAGTCATCTATCTCAAGTTTCTTGACCCTTAAACAACTACCAGAAAACCATTCTGATTGCATAACTATAAACTTAACAACATAGAAACTGAATTTCAAGACATTAATTAAAAAATTATAAGTTAATCTTTCTAACAATTTCAAACTATTCTGAATTTATCCAACATATTTTCCTTGTTACTATGCCAGTAAGTGCAAACAGCATGTCTAGTTACCACATCAAAAATAGGATTCCTAACATTACCTTAGTAAGCAATAAAAACTTCTCTTGGCCAGCTTTTTCCAAGGAAATCAATACCGAATTAAGAAGCTGGACTAGTAAGAGTAATGTGGGTTGCTGCTCAGTAACTGATTCACTGAAATCACCAGATCTAAGCAAAATCTGCCACGTCAAAAGTTGAATCATTATCTATTAGATACCAATCTACCACAAGACGTATACAAACAGAGAAAGAACTTAAATTTATACAAGTGTTCTCAAGGATATTCTACAGTCAAGCTGACACCAAATCGTGTATAAAGCTAAACATCAATTAGAATAATACAGGACAGTAATAAAATTACTACACAAAAGAAAATGGTAAAACATCTTTGCTAGTAATGAATAAAGATCCGTTGTCTAAAGAAAAGTAACGAATAATGTGAACTTGTTCGAAGTAAAAAGGGTGCAATAAAACAAAATTAAATGGATAATTAGAAGTGGAACACCTCAGAGACTACATAAATCATACCCAGAAAACCACTGAAGTCAACAATAACTTCGCTTTACCCTTCCACATGATGTGTATATGATGACAGTGAAATAAATTTTGAAACAATTAAAATAAATGGGTTCTAATAAATTTGTGTCTTCATATTGGGTTTGAATGTGTTCGAGTTAAAAATGGAAATACAGATACCACAAGAAAACTAAGCAAGCAAAATACATTACAAGGTCAAGTCACAATTCACAGGGCTCAAGGATGAAACCTGAACACAGCCCAGATGATATGCTTATTTTCCTTTTTCGCAGATTGAGGTCATAGTGGAATATGCAAAATTAAGCATGAGGGAATTTTGCAGATCGAATCCTTCCCCAACTCACAGGCTAATGGATGCATGGGTGCAAGCAGCTAACACAGGAAGGTGGCACATATTTCATTTTATGTTATTATACCATTTTTTTTATTGAAATTACAAAAATCCAAAATTGTAAGAAACTAAAATGATCATACAAAAAGAAACCTATAGAACGTACTGAAACAAGAACTCCATGGCCAAAACAGAGATAGAAACCAAGTTTACAAATATTTATAGATACATTACAACATAAAATTAACAAAAAGGAAAGAATGATGAACGACAAGTGATCTTTGTAGCTCAAAAGCAGTAACCAATTTCAAGAGGACTACTGAGCAAGGTCCTTGATGGAAGTTAATGTTGTACGGTATGGACATATGTACAAACATGTAGATAAACTCATCCATGGACAAACCAATATAGAGGCAAATATGCACATGTGCATGCATAAACAAGAAGGCAAGCAGATTTAAACAAAAGCAAGATCTGAAAGGTTGGAACATCAACCAAATTATACATGATCTATAATAATCTTTTACCAACCTGCAACCTCACTTGCTTCTTTGTTATCAGAAAGTAAAGGTAAGAACTCAGGCTAAAGCACAGGTGGTATATGCTCAATTCCAACTTCCTCTGACTCTGCGTATTTACAAAGAAATTCAAGCCATAAGAGGAAAATATAATCATGTGCAAGATATAATCCATAAGTTCCTTGAGAAGGAAAAAAATATACCTCCAAGGAATTTGATAATTGCCCAAAACTGGTAGAATTAACATCAAGTTGGAAAATAAAGCTCATCATGTGAAAGAGCCCTTGAACGAAGCCATACTCATCAGTTTCTTCATATGGCCAAACCTATAGAATACCCTCGGTTATGGAAAGAAAACATAATGCATTGACTAATCCATCAAGCTATGTGAAAACAAAATTTTCCAAACAGGAAGAAAAACTATAAATGATATTCTACAGGAAATTCAATTGCAGACCTTGCTGAGTATAGAGGCAACATGATTCATCCGTTCTAGAATTGATTCATTAGCCCCTGAAACATCCTCCCTTAGAATGTGATCAAATAATGATTGATGGCCCTTGATGAAATCTATAACATCCCGCACAGTCTTGTTCTTCACCTGAGAAAAAAAAACGTCTTGAGAGATGGAGGAAACCAATAATATTTAAAACGATAATGAAATGAAGAACAAAAGTACCACAATCATAGAACAAGACATCCCAAGTGACATAAAATGCCAAAGTGTACAAATAAAATAAACGTATGAAGCAACCTTCACTTTCCAAAGCATACTTGAAATGTAGATGACAAACATAACTTTATCATATAGTAAGGTTTTGTACAGCTTATCGAGCTGCTTCTGCTTATACTTTTGGAAAGCTTTACAAGTGTTTGTTAAAAGATGCTTCTGTGCATTTTTTTGATAAGCTTAAGCAATAACAAAGCCAGCCAAAATTATTGTATAGAAGGTAAAGATTTAGAAATCTAAGGGTTAGGCTTGTCTTAGAAAACTCTATATCAACTTCAAGTTCAAATTTGGTATAATCTGACCAGAAGTCAGAATTATTGCCCAATATGGTGCCAGTTGGGACGACTTCTCATCCGGAGGTTCAGTGGTTTGAGTTGAGTGATGCAAGGAAATATTTATAAAAACTAATGGAAAAACCTAAAACCTCTTAGAACCTCACCAGGTTTCCTGAATGTGCCTCCATCTGGCTAGATGAAACTCACAACAAACTGGGTTTCAGATGGTTACAAAAATTGTGCTTCCCATGGTTACACGTCAAGAAACTTCGGCCTCCATGTTTCACTAAAATTTATGGAACCTGCAAGAACTCAGATGAATCAATCTTTAGGATATTTATCTTTGCAACTAATAAGGAGTTCTGTACATTCCATCCCTCTTTTGTTCAGTAACACTTTTTCCCCGTACCCCACACCATATCTCAGCCACTTTTTCCTGCTATTTCCAGCAACCTAAAAATCATCCTAACTTGATAGTAAGTATGAAATACTACTCCAATAAACAATTTTCCCTCCTTATCAATGTTATAAGACTATGTATGATTAATATGAATTTTCAACTATTTGTAACCTAAGATGTCATGTGTCATTTGGCTCAGTGTTCTATCAAAAAGAAAAAAAATCACCAAAACCTCGTGAAACCGGAACTCACAGGAAGGGTGCATCCAAAATCAATGCCGAAACTGAGTTTTTGAACCCAAATAAAAACGCATGATTAAATTCTTAAAAACTCATGATTAAAAACTCATGGTTCGAAGAATTGATGGAGGGGCAAAGACCTTGTCTAGTTTCTCGAAGGAGTCTGCTCTACGCGGCAGGCACCCCTTTATGGCCTCCCCGGCCACGGAGGTGAGCCAGCTGGGCCACCCCGCGGCAGCTGCTAGGTCTTCGACGTCGTGTCCTCCGCCAACTCAGAAGTGGCGAGGAGCGTTGACACCCTCTCCGACAATCTCATCGACATCACCCCCCCCTACCATGGTCCCAAAACCCTAGATTTTTGACCGAATGAGAATAAAGGGACAAATGAACAACATATGGGATTTAGGGTTTTTTTTGGGTGGGGTTTGGGGGGGGGAGTATAAGGGAAAGTACAGCTTTGAGTAGAGCAAGGAGGAGGGGGAATCAAATAGCAACAATCGGTCTGTGGCTTGGGATGGAATGCCATGAGAAAGAGAGAAATTAGGTTATCAAAGACTGGAGAGAAACCAAAAGATGGGAGGGGAACAATATTTTTGGTCCATGATTTTAAGAAACCCAAAATTTACTTTTCGTTTCCCTCCAAGACTTGTTGGGAGTGGGACGAAAAAAAATTTCTAGTCCTATTATTATGATCCATTTACAAATTTGTCAAAAATAATAATATTTTTTTGTTACAAAATAAATATCCGTCCCAATTATTAATTTTTTAGGACACTTTAAAATAGTGTATCTAATTGTGTCGTCCCAAAAGCACTCATTTTTTGTAGTGTATTATAATACGGCTTAGAACGGGCTCCAAATTAAGTCTTTTGTGTCATATGTTGATAGGTGCGGGAGGATTTGTTATCATATATTTGATTTTTGGAAAATATTTTTGGAAAATCTCTACTATTATATACATCTTAGAGCAGGCTCTAAATTTTATTGAAAAAAAGAAATATATTCAACCAAAATTATTCTTCACCTAATTTTGAAAAAAATGTTAAGGTGATAATTTGTTAACATAGATTCATTATAAATCATTTTTATTTATTTGGTGAATTATTTAATTATTTGGAGAAATCTTTTTGATTTGGTGAATTATTTATTTATTTAGAATTTTCTTTTAATTTAATTGGAAAATAGTTTTAATTTATTTCCTGGATTATTTGATTATTTGGATAAACCTTTTTGACTTTATTGGTGAATCATTTAATTATTCCACAAACTTTTTATGATTTATTTGTGAATTATTTGATTCAGAAAAAATGGAAAATCTCTACTATTATTATGTGGCTTAGAACGGGCTCCAAATTAAGTCGTTTATGTCATATGTTGATAGGTGCTCAGTTCATTACCTCATCATTTACCGACTTGCAAGCTCATACAAGTATGCCAAATCATCGACTTGCCGTCTCAGACGAATATGCCACAACTCGTCTCCAGCTGATTTTTTTTTTGAAGTTTCCTTTTCTTCGGGTCGACAAAAAATATCGGGGGGGGGGGGGGGGGGGGGGGGGGTCCGAACCATGAACATCCCCACAGGACCCTCCGGTATACCCAACGGGCTATACACCCACGGACATGTATGAGGGAGCCATGTATCAAAATCTATAAATAAGAGCTATGAAGGTATGTAATCAGATTGAAAAATGTACTTAGCTTGTGTTCCCATTTTCGAGTCTTTCTTTCTTGAATCTGTAATCGGCTTCTTCTTCTCCATTCAATAAAATCTTATTCACGTAGTTTATCTAAAAAAAAACCTAAAATTCTCCAAACTACTTGACATATAATCCTCAAATATTTTAAATTTTAAATTATATGTAAAGTAACTAAATAATATCATTTAAAATATTCTAATTTCTACATTTCTATATTTTTACATTCAATAATATCATAAATTTTTATATTTAATTTTATTGTACGTGTAACACACGTGCATTTACTAGTATTTTTTAATTTGTTTGGTGAATTATTTGATTATTTGGATAAATATTTTTAATTTATTTGGAGAATAATTTGGACTTTTATTTTATTATTATTTTTGACAATGTTTACTTATGTATAGGAAATAGTCAACTACTTCTGATGACATAAACAGATCCTTGGAAAAAACATATACTTTCACCTACAATATTTAACTTCCCTCGTAAATACAAATTTATTTCTGACAATGTTTAGAGTTTCTCATAAATAAATCCTTATTTACGACCAACTATAATTGTCATCGCAATTAGGCTCATACAAATTTATTTTTGTTAACAGTACTACATAATGAACGTTATTGATAATGACATTCTAATAGCAGGGAGGCTTCAACGCTATAGATAAACTGCTATTGTATGAACGTTTAATAGCACTTCAATATGAACGCTATGGATGATTATATTATAATAGCAGGGAGGCTCGAACGCTATAGATAAACTGCTATTGTATTCAATTTTAATAGCACTGCGGAAGGAACGCTATTGATGATGACATTCTATAGCAGGGAGGCTTGAACGCTATAGATAAACTGCTATTGTATGCCCTATTTGTTGTAGTGAATCTGGATGATCCATCCTTCTTCCCCACAAGTACCACTGGTGCTGCCCATGGCGATATGCTAGCTTGGATAAACTTCTTCTCCTTCAATTCCTCTATGTACTGATATACCTCGGCCTGCTCCGAATCTGCCATTCTGTAAACCCGATCTGATATCGGTTAGTTCCAGGTGCCAATTCTATATTGAACTCAATATCTCTAACCGGTGGTAGACAGGGAAGTTCTTCGGGAAATACGTCTAGAAATTCTTCAACTACCTTCGAAACCTGAACTTCTTCCATTGTCGTTATTACTCCCTGCTCTTGCTGAGTTGCCTCTGATCTGACTAAGGTGAATCTCTTTATGCCTAGAATATCAAAAGATACACTCCCACTACGATAATCTATTGTCGCATGACTATCTTTCAGCCAGTCCATGCCTAAGATAATGTCAAAATTTCCAACGGGAAATTCTATCAACTGGGCGGGTAAGGAATGCCCGCAAACTACAACGCTACACGCTAGAATAACTCTACTAACTTCTACGAGCCCATTGCCAGTGAGTATATTCAACCTCCCTGGCAATGCCTCGAACTCCATTCCTAGCCGTGTCGCAAATTGTGCAGATATAAATGAATGTGATGCACCCGAATCAAACAATGCTACTGCGGGGTATGAGGCGACGAAAATGTTACCTACCACAACATCTCTCGATGCTAATGCCTCTTCCAAGGATAGAGTGAACGCCTGCCCTCGACCTCCTTGCTGGTTCCCATACTATGGCCTAGCCTGGTGCTGCTGCTGGCCCCTGCCTTGATGATGCTGGGGTAGTCTATGCTGGTGTTGCTGCATCGGCGGTCCCTGTTGCCGAAACATCTGAGCCTGTGGCATCAACGGACGCTAGGCCAATGGTCTCACTGCCACTGCTGGTCCTCGATACTGTCCTGCCCCTGGTGCTGGCAGAGCAGGAAACTGATGTACTGGTCCTCCTGACCTCGAATTCATGGGGCAGGTGGTAACCCGATGATCTGGATTTCCACATATTAAACACATTCCGTTCAATGCCCGACACACATCTCTAGTGTGCCCTATCTTCCCACAATAAGTACAGCCCGCTGGGGGTTGCTGGTTCTTCCTCTGTTGCTGATGCTGCTGCTGCCTTAGTGGTGGTACTGGCCCTCGCATTGCTACATCATGAATGCGAATGCCAATGGATGGTGCTTTCGTTCGGGGCGATACTCCTCCTCCTCCTTCAATCTGACTGTGGGATCTCTTCTGACCCCCAGTCCTTGCTGCTATCCTCTGAATGGTGATCTCATGCCTTTGAGTTGCCGTCAACACTTCATCAAAAGTTTGATAATTGTGCCCTTCTATCAATTGCAAAAGTTCAAGATGAAACCCTTGCTGAAATCTCATAGCCCTCTGGCTCTCCGTTTCTACCATTTCTGGGGCAAACCTACTCAATCTGCAGAACTCCGCTGCATAAGCATCTACCGTCTTGCCGGCCTGCTTGAGGTTGATGAACTTCTATTGTAGCTCAAATTGCGCCATAACTCTATAGTACTTCGTCTTGAATCTTGTTGTAAAATTGTCCCAAGTAACGGGACGTCTGATACCTACTTCCTCTGATTCCCACCAATCACGTACGAGATCCTGAAGTAGCAACTTCACCTGATCCACACGTTCTTCTGCCGGTACCTTAGTCGCGGTCAAAATAGCCTCAATATCCTTAAGCCATGCATCTTCTGAGATGGCGTCTTCCGTGCCCTCAAAACGGCAGGGGTTGTACTTACAAAACCTGGTTGATGCTCCTGAGTCTGGCCTCGCCCCTCTTTCCAACGTCGTCTGCAACCCTTGGTTGAATAGTACATTATGCTCTTGCAACTGAGCGTGCATGCGCTGCTGGGCTAACATCTGGTGTTGCTGATTAGCCATCATCCCTCTCATGACCTCCAGAAGGGCCGGGGTGTCCACTTCCACAGGGGTAGGCGGAACTATCGGTGGTGTTGGAACTTCCGGATACTGTGGTCCAACTGCTGGTTCCACTATCACTTCTTCCTGGATAGTCTCTTGAGGTAGTACTGGCCCTTGTTGCTGATCAACCTGGTCATGTTGTCCATGCTGTCCATGTTATTGTTGTCCAGCTCTGACAGGTGCGGACGAAGTGTCCCTAAGAAAAGGGACAAGAGAATAATCAAACGACCGGACACGAAGGATCAATGAAGTCAAGGGATACCGGAATGTCAAGCTGGAGTTGAGAATCAACGAATCATGAGATCAAGGGGAAACATGTGTGATTGAGACATCCTATTAAAACACCCCACAAGTCTGAAATCAGACCTGCATGGGCCACCACTAAAACCTTGTCACGTCCCAGAACCATTATACTGGAGAGCGGAGGAATGACTCAGCTAGCTACGTATTACGGGTAGATGAATACCGTATAATACGATCAATACTGTCTACAAGACGAGGGGGTGCATACTACATGAAAGTCTCCCTATGGTCACTTCACATCTATCGTCTCAATCATTCGAACAAGAAACAGAAATAGAGAACATGTAAGATGAAGCAGTAAGGCATCCCAAACGCTCAATCAAAATGTTC
The DNA here is from genome assembly GCA_029216955.1 of Iris pallida. NCBI lineage: Eukaryota > Viridiplantae > Streptophyta > Magnoliopsida > Asparagales > Iridaceae > Iris > Iris pallida. The sequence goes on along the minus strand of JANAVB010009398.1, from coordinate 25,795,714 downwards.
TTGATATCTGGCTTTACAAAACATAGCCCGATGATGTAGCAAAGTATACACAATTGTTTATCAGCTGCAGCCTGACTTTGGTTACAATTATGCAAAAGTAAGTACAAGACAATCCGACTAACATGTCAGTGCCAAACGGCAAGTATAAAGTAGATAACAAAACGAGCGGGAAAGTAAGAAACCCAATCGAGTCCTCCTGCGATCATCCCTCTAGTATTGACCATCTTGGAGGTAGAAGTAAGTTGGATCCTCGGGAACCGGCTCTAAATCTGGCCATGCAAAACCAGAGAGGTTAGACCTCTAATAGCAAGTACCGCAAGGAAGCACGATATGAGGAATAAAACCAGTAATAGGAAACATAATAAATAGATCACTGCTGGCTACTGGGATTCACATCACATCACGACACTTGGAACCAACTTCCCAACCAAACAAGGACAGAAGTTGACCCGCCATGTCCTGACATTCCGATCATCTTAGTTAGTCATCAGAGTAGGGACAGTACACAAACAAATCAATTTAAACGGCTATACAACTACTACGGCTTGCTACTATGAGTTCCAAGTTATCCTAGAATTATGCAATAGGGATTCCTCAGTTCTTACTATGTACAAGCAAGGCTAGTCTATCCAATCAATCAATTGCGCCAATCATGTATTTAGATGAGTCCCAGCGGGACGCTCGTCGTTAGTATACCATGTACAATTAAATAATATAAGCAGATACCGCTCCCTGCCCGTGTGGCAGATTTGCAGTATCTGTGGGAACCAGCCGGCCTGTCGGGCACTTAATAGTCCCGAAGAGGGCTGCCATGTAAGAACTCGAGAATCCATTCTCTCCATGCGATCATTATTTTATTTATCTTAATAGCCTCTATGTTAAGAGAAATCCCATACCGTGGATCATGGTCATTCAAATGAGTACTTTCGTACGGGGTACGATATGCACAACTCTATAACGATACCCGTGCGGTTAGGTTGTAGGTCTTACATAGCGTAATACAACAATCAAAACTAACCACGGAATAATCATGCCTTGACCATAAAGTACACATGCTGCTTTTGTAAAATAAATAAATTAATTAAAACCTGCATGTGTCTGTATGCCAATATTCAGGATCGGCCAGTCGATTACAATAGTTCATGATATGAACGTGTCTCATTCATTCAATTCAATAAGACGACTAGCCAGCCTCTTAGTTCCAATTAGGAACGCATGATCAATTTACTAAATCAAGATAACAATCCCTGTTTATTAATGTCAAGACAATAATTAATGTTAATAAATGCCAAGTCAATCAATCAATGGTAATAAATGTCAATCAATGTCAATCAATGTCAATTTGAAACAAGAATCAGCCAAAAAGGCATTATGGCTAGCATTCATGCGGCTGGGAAATTATTGATTCATGCGGCCGGGAATGAATGGGTTACATGCGGCTGGACAAGGGTGATTCTATGCGGCCGGAATAGAATAGTCTCATGCGGCCAAATTAGCAAAGCCCTATGCAGCTCGAAACTAAAGGGGTCTCATGCGGCTACGGGCAATATGCGCCCATGCGGCCAGGGGAGATTCCATGAGGCTGAATAGGTGCAAGTCTATATACGGCTGGGAAGTCACGCAGCGCCATGCGGCTGAGAATGATCAGCGCCATGCGGCTGAAAGTTTATCTTATGCGTCTGGGAATAATTGAGGTCCATGCGGCTGTGGGATAATGAGCGCCATACGGCTCAGAATCACAAGCCTTATGCAACTGCGGGTTCAGGCTCAGCCATGCAGCTGAACAGCGCCATACGGCCGATTAAGTCCATGCGGCTGACTAAGCTCATGCGACTGACTAAGCCCATGCGGCTAAAATGATAGTGCTCATGCGGCAAAGGGAGACTTGCCGTATGAAAACTCATGCGGTCAAGCACTGTTCTTCTTCTCCACTTTTCCGAGAAGAAGAACCATGGAAAGTCATTGCTTCTAAGCTCCATAAATCCTTCATTCCAAGCCCAAATCTGGACTTCTATAGGTCAAAATTGGGTAAAACGAAATTCTCTACAACATAGAACCATCAAAACTTAGAAAATAACAAAGTTACTAGATCAAAACCTAAAAAAAGTCCGAAAATGCATTAAACTTAGATCTACATGAAATGAACCATAGAAATTGAAAATGTAAAGTACTAAAGAGGCTTAAGATCAAGTAAGGAAGATGATGGAACAATAATAATAGAGATCCATCAAGAAGCAAGTTGGCACTTGCCTTGGCGGCTGAGTAGGTGGGGAAGAGTTTATGAGGAAGAAGAAGTGTAAGAAGAGTGATGGTGAAGTAATGAAGAGAGAGAAAGGAGATGGGCTTTAAATGAAGGGGTGGTGGTAGGTGGGGGTTTGTTTCGGTTCATGATGAACCAACATACTTAATCCAATCCAAGCCGAACCCACAGCATAGCTAAAGCAGAGTATAAAAGCAGAAAATAAAATGCAGAAATAAAATTGCAGGAAATTAATTAACATAAAATTAAAGGGGTTTAATTACAGAAAATACATGATAAATATTAAATAAATATATTAAAGCAGTACATGTATTAAAAATACGTATTCTGGGAACGGGAAGTGACAACTAGCGAGAGAGTCGGCTTCCAAATTTTGAGAACGTGGTACGAATTCAATGAAGTGAACCCTTTGAATGAAAGAGCCAATTCGATTACCACTTGATGATAGGGAATGAGGTCAGAATTTCTGACTTCATATGTCCCTCTGACCTGATTGACAATCAATTGAGAGTCTCCATAAGCTTCCAAAAACTCAATGTCCAATTGTTTTGCTACTTGAAGACCAATTAGCAGAGCATTATATTCTGCCACATTATTGGAACATGGTTCATTGAGAGAATAAGCACGATATATGATCATTTTATCAGGAGAAACCAAGACAATACCTACTCCAGAGACAATACTGCCTTTAGGCCTAACTCTGATGCTCCATCGAAGTATAATTGCCAAATGTTATCCCTCAAAGTCATGTTGCAATCTATGACTTCATCTGGAATGTCATTATATAGCTTGAAACTTTCAGGTATAGGGTGAGCTGCTAAGAAGTCAGCTAATGCTTGACCTTTTACTGATTTTTGAGGTATGTAGACCATATCATAAGGGGTAAGTAACATTTCCCAGGTAGCTAACCGGGAGTTAAGAATACTCGGCTTTTTCATCAATATCCGAATAGGATTTATTCTGGATATGACATGAATAGTCTGTCCCGATAATAATGTCGCGTCTTTTGAATGGCAAAAACCAAGGCTAAACATTCTTTTTCCACAGGAGTATACCTGTGTTCAGCCCCAACCAGCATTCGGCTAAGATAATAAATTGTCTGTTCATGACCCTTATCACTTTTCTGTGCAAGAAGAGCACCAATAGAATGATCTAATGCTCGAACATACAGAAAAATGGTCTTTCTACCACTGGGGGTACTAAAACAGGTGGATTTGTAAGGTATTGCTTAATGTCATTAAATGCTTTTTGACATGCTTTATCCTAAACAAATGACACACCCTTCTTTAGCAAACGAGAGAAAGGTTGACATCTCCCAGAAAGATTTGATATAAATCTTCTGATATAGGCAATGCGACCTTGAAAGCCACGAAGTTCTTTTAGATTACGTGGGGGACGCATTTCAAGAATGGCTTTGACTTTATCAGGATCAACATGGATACCTTGAGAAGTGATGACAAATTCCAAAAACTTGCCACTGGACTAAGAAAGACTTAGTGGGATTCATCTTTAATTGATGTCGACGCATCAACTCAAACACTGTCTTTAAATCTTGAATGTGATAATTCTTTAATCGACTTTTGACAGCGATATCATCCACATAATATTCAAATATTTTTCGTAGATGTTCTTGAAAGGTATTGCTCATGGCCCTTTGATATGTAGCACCGGTATTTTTCAAACCAAAAGGCATAACTGTGTAATAATAAACTCCACGAGGTGTACGAAAAGCAGTATGCTTTTCATCTCCTGGATGCATCTTAATTTGGTTATATCCTGAAAATCCGTCCATGAAAGACATGCGTTCAAAACCACATGTATTGTCTATCATGACATCAGTGATCGGAAGTGGAAATTCATCTTTTGGATAAGCTGTATTGAGATCTCGAAAATTTATGCAAACTCGAATTTTTTTATTCTTCTTCATGACAGGAACAATATTGGCAACCCAATCTGGGTGTTATTCTTTACGGACAAAACCACATGTGATCAGCTTTTTAACTTTTGCTTCAATTGCATCCATCATATCCGGTCGAAAACGCCGCTGCTGTTGTTTTACAGGTTTGGCATTAGGAAGGATATTGAGCTTATGGGTAGCTATTTTAGGATCAAAACCTGGCATATCCTTATAGCTCCATGCAAAGATATCGATATATTCTTTTATCAGCTTTATTAACTTTTCTTTTTCATCTTCGGAGAGATTTTTGCTGATAAATATGGGTTTTGATGTGGTTTTATCTCCAACATCAATCTGGACGATTTCATCTTCTGTGGGTGGCTGTCGCTGTTCAAACCAAATCTCCCACTGAGTGTCCATTTGTTGTGCCCATGAGTCATTTTTAAATAGTTCAGACGATCATCATCGGTTTGAACCATATTAACTGAATATCGCAAACCGTGGCGGGTTCGTTGATAAAATGGATCACCACATAATGATAATCGTCTACCTTTGCTGTGATTGAGACCCAATATGGTTTTCAAGTCATATCCCATATTTTGGATATCTTAAGAGATTGCCACACCGAACATAATTTGACGCTTGTTTTTCTTAGTAGACGGAATCATAAAATAAGATTCTTCATGATGTCTATAAGTTACACAAGCTTGTGATGATAAGGCAACAGGTAGTAAATAAGAAGTAAATGTTAGGAACCTCTGAGCATAGGGTCCAACATCGACATGAGGAGGAAAAGAATTCTCTTTATGGTTAATATATAAGGTTTCCTCTGTATTTATGTCAGTTTTATGTTGATGACTTTGATTATCAACAGATAAAGTCATTCTTTCAATAAATTTGACAGCCATATACTCCAAAAGGAAATCTTCATTAAAATAAGAGAATACAGTTTGATCAATATTTATATCATTGACAGACTGACTACTATGCTTTGGATTAATCATTAACGAACCATCATCCGTCTTTAGCGTAGACTTGCCCAGGTTGATAACTAGCGGCTCTGGATCAGTTGTACGAGAAGTACATCCTTTAAACTTGATCATGAGAGGCTGATCACTAGTGTTGTCTTGAACTCGACCTTTGATCGGAATCTTCACAGATTCATCTGACGTAGCTTGAGTTTTCTCTTTGACTTTAATCACCAAAGGTTCGTCATTGACAGTTTGGGGTTGAATTCGACCTTTAACTTTAATCATCAAAGGTTGATCTTCTGAAGGTGATTGGTCTTCTAAAATCGATTGGTCTTCTGAAGGCGATCGATCTTCCGCCATATCGAATATTTCCTTCACATGCTCCTGTTTATAGAGAATTGAATCAGAGAAATAAGCTTTAACACCTTTAAAAGGATTGAGATCTGCAAATTCAGTCTTCACAACTCCCTGAGAATCCACATACTTGAAGCATTGGTGGAGAGTCGAAGGAACAATGTTATGTTCATGTATCCATGGTCTTCCGAGGAGAATGTTATAAGATACATCTGAATTGATAACATAGAAGGTTGCCATGGTTCGAAGATCACCTATTTGAATTTTCAGACGAATTTTCCCCAATGGTTTACTCCTTCCAGAATTGAAACCGATAATTGTCGTACTAGTGTAAGTCAACTCACTAGTAGGAATCCTCAATGGTCGTAGCATACTCTGAAGAATAATGCTGATGGAGGACCCAGGATCGTTGTAAATCCTGTCAATTTCAGTAGAGTCGATATACCCTGTACAACACAAAGGCCTGTCATGTCGATTATGCTTCAACAACATATCTTCCTGTGTGAAAGTAATATTAGGAATTAATTCCATCACACTGTGGCATAGGGGACATGACACCGGTGTATTATCAGGACTTTTGAGCTGAGCTAAACATGAATCTGTCTGTAGCAAAGCTTCACTCAAAGTTTCTCGACTTTCTTTAGAGAGACGAAACAGTTCAAAGATAGAAAGCCTTGCCAGAGTATTGGCTAATTGGGCTAGAATGTCATACTTATAGGGTTTCATCAACCCTTGATTTGAACTAGACTTCAGCGGAATGTCAAAACGTACTACCTTCTGTTTCCCCTTTTCAACCACTGGTGGTTTAGAAGGTCTTACTTCAGCAGGAATAGAAGATGATTGAGTCGGCAGTGTTTCAACGGCATCATCCGTTTCTTTGGAAGTTCCCTCATAATCTTTGTGATAGTCTTTTCCAGATCTTGTGCCAGCAAAAGACTCTTCTTCAGGCTCAGGAGAATGAAGTACCATATTACAGGATTTAATCTTCTTTCTCTTAGTCTTCTTTTTATGGGGATTTTTATGAGGAACCTCAAATCCCAATCCAACGGAGGATTTTTGACCTTGAATTTGTAAAGGAACTCGCATACCTTTACCATTGTTCAAGCCTTCCGCTTTTTGAAAGTCATAGTCTATCTTTTTCATGAGATGGACTGATTGTTGACTGTACATGTGAGTAGGTAGCGGACTTTCAATACTCGATTCAACAGATGAGGAAGGAATAGAGACCTCTGTATTAATAAGGGTGGAAACTTTTGGTATAGGAGGTAAAATCCCAACCGGAGCTTTCTCGTAGGTAGCAAAAACTTGTTGTGCCATGTATAAAGGGACACTATTCATTGCTAACCACTGCTGATAAGTGAGCTTTAGTTTGGTATGAGGAGCCAAACTCGGAGGGCATATGTTCAGACCCCTTAGCCTATCTTCCAAAGGGATGTCACCCCACAAATGATCAGAATCATCATAATCTAGGTTAACAACATGAGAAATCATATTACAGGTTCTGACTTTTTGACCTTTCTTGGATTTTGAAATTTTACTTCCATGTTCCATTTCAGGTACTAAATCAGGGTGTACCCACATGATTTTACCATTTTTCAAGGTGAAAGACACTAATTCTTCACTTTGATCTCTGGCTGGTGGAAGATTCACAATCTTCATTGTCGCCTTCGGAATTGGGACAATCCCATGAGGAACTTGTTGTGGAGGAAAACCTCCAAATTAAAGAGAAATCATATTGGTTGTAACTGTATGCTCATCATTAGTTAAAGTGATGGCTTTAGCATTTATCAACTCTTGAATTTTTTTCTTCAAGATATAGCAAGCTTTCGTGGGATGATTTATGTATCTATGATAGATACAATACTTGGGATTATCAACCAAATCCACTTCATTAGGTCATTTTGGCTCTGGAATCTGGAGTTTACCACTCTTCACGAGACATTAAAATATCCCAGGAATATCACTGTCGTCGAAAGAGTATTCTTCTTTCGGCTTAGAAGATTTCGGATTACTTGGGGTAGTTTTGGATTACGAAAGGTTCACCACTAGGGTTTCCTTTCCTTTCCCATTGCGATTACCAGAGTTGTTACCTGAAGATGCTTTCTTTCCTTTATCTTCTGAGGCGAAGATCATTCCATGTTCACGAGCCAATCTTCCATTGGTCTCAGCTGAAACTGCTGCAATAATAAACGAGCCCCAATCTGTGAATTGAGAGCCTGTAAAAACAGCGATTGTTGGTCGCAGATTCATTTTGCATGTATCAATCAATGCTGAATCTGGCATACCAGGAGGCATTTTCAAAGTAGCCTGTCGAAAATGTTCTATAAACGTCCGAGTATCCTCTTTCTCTTTTTGTTTAATTTCTATTAAGGAAGACATATTCATGTCCATCCATCCTTGATATAAACGAGAGAGAAATATTGCTTTAAACTCGTCAAAAGACGATATACAATTGTCGGGTAGACTGCGATACCAATCGTATGCTGAACCCGTCAAACACCCTATGAAGACTCGGGTGAGAAGAGCATCATTCTTTTGTAGATGTACAGTCATAATATCAAAATAATTGATATATTGACTTGGAGAAGCCTTTCCATCAAATAATACCATAGATTGTGGCTCGAATTTAGGAGGAAAGGGCACATCATTCCAGTGGGGAGGATAAGGTTGCTTGATCCCCAACTTCTGGAGCTGATATTTGTGCTTAAGAACCTCAAACTGTGCTTTTAACTCCCTAACAGCTTGAATAGCTTCATTAGTTTGAGGGAGTATTATCACGACCCGCACCCTAGAGTAAGGACACGAGAAGTGGTTACGTCCATCCTACGCCGCAGTGTCGACGGTAGAACGCTGTCCTAGGTCAATCATCTAACAGTATAAGGGTACTTGTACAGTATATACACTCCAAATGGAGGTGACATAGCAATACTGTTTCAATCACATCTAAGGTAGAATATGATAAAAGATAGATAGATATGAAACGAAATGAATCCACAGAGATACCATCAGATAGAAGTCTAAGTGTCTAAGATAACATCCCCAAAAACATCAGATAAATAAACTCCCAGTATATACAATAATGTATCAATGAGAAGACAAGGTAAGAGTCTAAGCTAGCAGTCTAAACCACAGGTAGTAAATCCTCTACTGCAAGTGGGTCCAAGTCACAAGTGTTGTCTAAAGCTGCACCATAATGGGTAGACACCAGAGCCATCCTCGTCCTCTGTAGAATTTTCAACAGGTCCAGTCAGGACGGGAGCGAGCACAATACATCTCACACAGATCATAACAGGTTAGAAAATATAAACATGCAAGAGAGTACGATACATGAAACTGAAAGAAAGTATATGATATAAATAGAGAGAGAACTGTAATAGAAATATCTACTATAAGTATAGAGCTACCAGTGACTAGTGATTTAGAGTACAAAGTCGACATATGAATGGCTGGATTTGCACATGAATATACTAAAGAGGCGCACATGGATATACTACTTTGAAATTGTTTACATGACTATTTATACTCCCCCATACCCAATCAATACACAAGGATCCATAGAAGTTATGTTATGCATATGATTTTCACATGAAAGCCCATAAATGGGTGCACATGAAGTTTATATGAGGGCTCATAAATGAGTGCACATAAAGTATAGGTTATACATGAGATACATGAGAAACATGACCGAACATGAGAGCACATGAGAGTACACGAGCATGCATGAACGAGCATAAAGCACATGAGAAATATGAATAACATGAGAGCGAGGAATACATGATGTACATGAAACACACGACATGATGTATCCGATGCTCCCGAGGGGGATAACATCTCAATGTAGGGATCCATATAGTACCAATCCATGATAATATCGTGACAGCATCAAATAAGGTAAACTAGAGCAGGAATATAATTCTAAGCAAGTTATGAAATGATCAGAGAATGTACTCGCCTGGTATCCTGAATATCTGAAGAGAATATACTGTCCGAGGAGTGGTGTCTGTCTCCTATAGAATAGTACAAGTCACTACATGTCTAAAATAATATAACAGACTCCTGCAATACATCTACATGATGTCTGGGGTCAATCTAGGCTAAAGTCAACCCTTGGTCAACTCTAGTCAACTATACTAGTCAAACTAGGTCAACTAGGTCAAGCCTAACCCAAACAAGTCTCACTAAGCCTAACCAGCCTTTTCTAGCAAGCACACACAATATCTAGGTATACAAGCCAACCACACATAATTTCTATGTAAATATGTACACATTCACTATAGGCATATACCTATTAGGAACCATAGGCTATAGGCCATAGGCTAATTATACATTACACACATTATGTATTCCCACATATTTCACACATTTAAAATATATTTAATTTATATAAATAGCACACATTTATACATATATACATTAAGTTAATATAGTTTATCATTCACATATACATATAGGTTATATATATATATATATATATATATATATATATATATATATATATATATATATATATATAGGGTGATAGGGTAATAGCATGTGTTAATGTGTCTATGTGTACATGTGTGTGTGTGTGTGTGACAATAGGAAAAACAGTGTGTGTGGGTGCATGTGAGGGTGTAAATGTCAAGTAACAGCTAGCTATTAGTGTCATTGCAATGTGTGTGTACATGGAACAAAAGAGTGTGTGATACCACGAGAGTGTGTGTGTGTGTCCTGTGTTCTCAGAAATTATATGGCAATATCAGTTAATTAAGTGATGTGCAAAACAGAGAAAACAAGCAATGGCAGTTAAAATCAGTGAGTGAGTGTCAATGTGAAGGCAATGGGAATCCTCAAAATTAGCTAACAGTGTATAGTTGTCAAGTGAACTTGAGTGTATCATGCATAGCTAAGTGTGAGGGTGTGGACATGTAAGCATGGTGTGTGTTTAGATAGGAATAGGTTAGTGAACTGAACCAATATAAGTGTGTGAACTAAGGGAGAATTCAAGTAGTGACAATGGGTTTTCAGGATTTGGGATTAAATATGACAGTTCATAATTGATTAACAGTTAACTCAATGACCCAATCACCCATTTCGAAAACCATTCCTCAAATGCAATCCTAAACTAACATGAACCAACCTAACAGTACCTAACACAATGTTCAGGAATTAAACATGGAAATTTAAGCATCAAAAATCAGTTTTAAACTGGAATTAAATACAGCATTAAGCTACAGTGCAAAATCTCAGAAAGTTTCAGTCTATACGTTTATCAGTCCAACCCACAATAAAAAAAACCATTCTCTTGACCACAACCTAATCTAACATGCAAATCCAAACTAGCAGTAGCTAATACACATGTAGATGAATTTAAACATGGTAATTAACATTGAGAATTCAATTTACACAGGAAATCAAAAATCAGGATTTGAACTAGAATCGAGTATCAGTGATTCAGGGGAAAAAGAGATTAACAGTTAATTACATGTTAATAACACAAATTAGTGGTTGGTAATTCATTATACACATGTGCACGTGTCTACCACTTCATACGTGTCCAACCAAGTGGACACAGCCGTGTCCACGACACACAAACAACACACGAGTGCACCCGTAGTACACTGCATCGTGCACGCGTGCACGCGTGTCCCGCGTGCGATACAGGCCACGTGGTGACACGTGACCTTGCATACAAATGCGCCAGGGGTAGGGCTACCCCTAGGACAGCCTGTACTGTGTCCTAGACACGTGTCGCAGCGTGTCCGAACGCGTGTCAGTGGCGTTTCCTGCGCGCGCACGACAGGTCGTGCGGCCAGTGCGGGAAGGATTTCTCCTCGCACGCTGTACCATACGCTCCCATCTTTTGGGAGGATGATGTCAGTCGATGCCCCTAACACCCTCACCAAAAATGGCATGTCCATGTGTCATGTGTCGGGAGATATAGACCCCGTGATGCAGGACACAGTGCACAGTGCGCTGACAGCGTGTTCGTGTCCCCGTGTGGACACGACACAAAGCTAAAATCAGGAAGAAATGACGAAAATCAATAAGCAAACCCTAGATCTATGATTCTATTCAAAAACATTTGCAAAATCATCAATTCGAAATGGTTCGGGCATTTCATCGAATACCTAGCCTACACAAGTGATACGTGTCCGATACGGACACTAAATGGACACGAATTTTGCCCAAATTTCGGGGACAACTAGGGGACTCTTAGACCTAGCCCTATATGCAAAGAAAACAGGAAAAATAATAGGTTTGAGTGGTTTACCTATTGAGTGTCAAAACTCAAGAAAGCCCCAAATGGAAGGATTCGAAATAGCAACTCCCAAGCTCCAAATGGCACAAAAACAGATGTGAACCTCCAGAATCAATAAACACACAATAATTAGATCATAATGCAAAAAACTAGGGTTAAAATGGAGTTGAAATGAATTAAATAAGATTTTAGGAGAATGGAAATTTACCTTTCCTTCAAAATCTAGGTCAAGAACAAAAGAGGCAAGAACAACATTAAGAGAATACTTATAGGCAAGGAAAACCCTAAGTGTGGCTGCCATGGTTGGGTTGGTTTGGATTTTGGGCTTAAGTCAGGGGCCTATGGCTTAATTACAAGTCATGAAATTGGTAAATCACAAGTCATTGAGTTAAGTCATAAGTCTTGAAACCATTTCACTTAAACTTAACCTTCCTACTTTAAAACTAATTTCTAATGACTAAAGGTAGGTTAACTTAAGTTAGACTCGGGTCACCATAGCTAGGGTTAGCTTCTAGGCTAATCTACAAGGTCTTAACTAGTCAAAGTCAAATTCAACAACCATCAATCCAATAATTAATCAAATTATTCTAATAAGTCAAAATGACCAAATTACCCCTAGGCTAAAAATAATAAATAGTTATTCCAAATCACAGGGTTAGGCTCTAGGTCAGACAGTCTCTACGGTTTCACTAGCTGTATATCAAAATCATAAGTCATAATTTTTAAATAGTTTTAAATGATTAAAAATTACCAAAAAATCATATTATTATTTAAATATCATAATTAAATAATTAAAAACATAAAATTTCAAAATTACCCTCATTTAGAAAATTGGGTGTTACAAGTATGTTTGATTGAATAGTGGTTGGATGTATCGTAACCCCTACCGGAGGTGATACACCTTCTGGCATGAGAGGATCTGGAGATGCAGAGTTTTGATTGATAGTAGGCTCTTGACTCAGATTATTCAAAGGTATATCAACCCCTTGACTATCTTGAGTTTGTGCTGCTACTTGCACCGGTGTTACCACAGCCGGTTGGACTGTTTGCTGATTCGTTATTAACTGATGCATATTTTGCATCATTGCAAGCATACCCTTTAACGATTGTTCCACCGCAGAAAGACGTTGTTCTGTATGAGAAGTAGACGTCTTCTGTTCTTCTCCGATAGCATAAGATTCAACTTCTTTTGAACTTACAGAGGGGTTGGTATACAAATATAAATCAACGCTATCAGTTTCTGACTCCAAGTACTAGGTACCCCTAGCCTCTGAATCTGAATGTTTGCCATTAAAATCTTTGAATTAGAATTTCAATCACAAACAGAACAGTGTTATAATGTAGGACTTAGACGTAGTCCTAGGAGTACACTTTTGTTTTTATCTGGATACTTATGTCGATGGAGCGAGTGGTAATGCGTTGACTCCGTTGACGATCTGACGACGATTTTAGATTCTCTGAAGGTCTGGGTTGCTCTGGATGCCGGAGCTTGCGGAGGGGAAGATGTTGAGTGTCTCTTTCGATCTCTGTGAGTGGACGTGCGTCTCTGTAACTCTGATGATCTCGCTCTCTGTCTTTGTCTCTGTGTGTGCGTGGAAGAAGGAAATGATCCCTCTATTTATAAGCAGCAGGTTGAGCTGCTCATGCGCGCATATGTCGGATGCGCCTGGTCGTGGAAACGCCACGTGGCTGATGCTGGCGGGGGCGCATGGTTGATGCGTACTGATTTGGGGATTGTATCTTTCCTGTTGCGCCTGTGGTGCTGCAAAAGAGCTGACACGTAGCGACTGAGAGGATTCTTCGGTTGCTGAGATCTTGGATGGTTAGCACCCTTTCGTGGACTGAACTGAGTCGAAGGACACGTGGCGTATGTCCGTGGCTCAAAGATCTCGAATTTGGTGGAGAGGGATCTGGTGAGTTGCGCCTGGGATTGGGAGCATGGAGAGGACTTTAGCTGTTGTCTTTAGGGATCAAGAGCGAGTCCAAGCGCATGGCTTTGAGGCACACGCAAAGATTTGGGCGTATGGCTGTGGTGGCACATACGCTTTGGTTGGCCACGTGGCAAGGCAGCTCGACCGAATAACTCTGAAGGGTGGAGACTCCTCGGTGGACGTGTTGCCGCCTCTGTCAGGCGGTATTAAATGTTCGATGTGACAGGCGCATGGGCTTCTGTCCGTCCTGTCACTCAGCATTAAATGCTCGGATCATGGGCTCGATCTATGTTTTGGGCGCATCAGAAGGAGGCGCAGGGATTTGCCATTCGGCGCATCCACCTAGGCCCGACTGTTGGTTCCCAATGTTTTGATTGTGCATGTTGACTGGGCTAATTTCGAAGGGATAGGTTCATCACCATGAATATAAATTCATTGCATGGAATTCAGAGAGCCCGCCACTTGGCGCATGGGTTTGATTTGTCCGGCCTATAAATAGCAGCAAGGAGAGAGTTTGTTTCTCGTTCTCTCCCGTCTTCCCGAATGGAGATGAACTTCTTCGCTCGAGTACATTCCGTTGATAGGACGCTCCCGAAGGTGAAGATACGTCGAGTTGTCTTCGTACACACTCGTGAAGGTGACTGTTACATCCAAAAGTCGGGATCGCGGGGTGTCACTCCCCAGAACCAGAATACTGGAGAGCGGGGGCAGACATAGCCAGCTACGTATATTGAAGTGCATCCCACCTGGCTATACAGTCACGGCTGCCTAGATACATGAGGGTTTAACTACAAGCCAACAGTCTCTTAAAGTCCTGAACAAGCCTAGTGTCTCAATCACAAGCAGGTAAATAAATGTTACAAGATGTAAGACCACCAAATATACAATAGTAAGGCGTCCCAAACATTACATATTCAGCTGATCATGAAGCTAGTCATTACAAAATGTGAGGACTAGTAAGAGTTTAGTCATACATGATCAACCCTAGGATCTGTCAATCATGTTACAGCCCGTAGGCAGACAGTAAGTAAAGTATGCAATACGAGCTAACAGATGCTCGTCGACTAAACGCCTCAAAAGAATATTTTTACAATGAAGTGGAAGAGCCAAAAATAACCCACTCGTTGCCCTGGTTACGCCTGGTGTTCACCATCGGGCTGGAAAGTCGATAGATCCTCGGGAGCTGCTCCGAAATCTGGCCATACAAAACCAGCTGGGTCAGACCCAAGAAAGAGCAAGTGCCACAAAGGAAGCTTCACTTAGGAACTAAAACCAGCAATTAACACAAGAGTATATGTAAATAGTAAGAGCTGGAAATGAGAAAAACATACTAGGATGATATACGACGAGATAACCATGGAACTATTCAGATAACCAGGTTACAACCCGTAAACCAAACAAGGACCGGGGTTGTAACCCTTCATCTGAACGGAACTTGGCTTCCCACCATTTATCGGCAGTTAACATAAGAAATCAGGACATGTAACAATCTTGTACATGATCAAGACAAGACTAGACTGGTTGTTCCATCCAATCAATCACGGCCAAGCAATGAGTACGGCTTGATACTTTAACTAACTAGGGTTATCACATGCCTAGTTACTAACAAGATGCAGTGAGATTATTCCACAGCCACAAGCCCTGCAGACCATCCAGGTTACCCAGGTCGAAATATTAGGGGTTGAGTTCAAGTGGGTACATCGTCCAGGAAATGCATGTACCCTTAGGTGACTTAGAGGGTGCAACACATGACAGTGTGTTGGAAATGTGCCCTACTCGACGGCAGGCTACAGATCCCAAGCGCGCCCAGGTAACGGGATTGTCTGTAGCTGGGAAATCTCTTCATGACTACTGTATTATTCTAGTTATTAGCCATAGTCCATTTTAGTAGGTACCCCTGACCGTGGTACTCAGGGGTCCCATCCTAAGCATGATGCAAGACAAGACTCGTTCATTTATACAAGCATAATCGCCCACGGTGTCCAGGTTATTCATTCTTGTCATGCCAAGTAGCCGTTGCAACAGCTATTCGAGATATATCATGTCAGGTATACTTGTCAGGAGTGTGCCACGTCGGGCCACTATCATGTTCATGGTACATATGCGAAATAACATAGTACAAGCATTATATTTATCAAGAGACCCAACTACTCTGAGGGTTACAAGACATGAGTTAACAATAAAAATAAAATAATAATTAAATAACCCGGTAAGGCACGGGGAGGAGCCATGCGGCTCAAAGAAATGAGTTCAAGCGGCTGGATCAATGTGGGTTCATGCGGCCCAGAGTTTGGGTTCATGCGGCTCAAGCTCAATAGTCTATGCGGCTCGCGGAGGAGGAGCATATGCGACTGGCGGGAGGGAGAGGAGCATATGCGGCTCAAATCAATCCGGGTCATGCGGCCCGGTCCAAGTGATAGCACATGCGGCTGGGTCTAGTCAGGGCATATGCGGTTGGAGAAATGGGTACGCATACGGCAAGAGAGACGGGCGCACATGCGGCTCAGTCCTTGCGGCTAGAAATGGACGGGTTTTCATGCGGCTGGGATTCAACTCATGCGGTGGGGGTCCATGCGGCTCGTGGGGGAGAGGAGCATATGCGGCAGGAAATGAAGGGCTTTATGCGGCTGGAGTAAGAACCCTCATGCGGCCAGGAAGGGACATGCACTTATGCGGCTGGATCAAGTGGAGTCCTATGCGGCTAGCAGGGGACGGATCTTATGCGGCACGCGGGGATGCAACTCATATGCGGCAGCAGAATTGTCTTCATGCGGTTGGGGAAACGATAAGCTTATGCGGCTCTAAATCAAATCTTCATGCGGCCAAGGAGTTAAGTCCCTGCGGCATAGGCCATGCAGCTAAGAAGAGGGCAGCAAGGCTTATGCGACAGTGAGGGAGCTTGCCGCATAAAGGCTATGCGGCTAAGTCCATGCGGCTATGAACTGTGCTTCTTTTCCATTCTTCCGAGAAGAAGAACCCTTCAAGCCATGACTCCCAGGCTCCATGAATCTTTCTTCCAGAGTCCAAATTCGAACTTCCATAGGTCAAAATGGGGCAGAATGAAATTCTCTACAACATGGAACCATCAAAACTTAGTAATAACAAGATTACATAGATCAAAACCCAAGAAATCCGAAAATAAGATAAACTTAGATCTACAAGCAATGAGTCATGGAAAGTAAAAATGCCAAGCACTAAAGTGTTCTAGAATGCTGTAAAGAAGAGAATGGAACAATAAAATTTGGGTTCCTCCATGAAGCAAGATGCACTTGTCTAGATCTCTCTTTCTCTCTCTCACAGGTTGGTGTGGGGAAGAAAAAGAGTAATGAGGAGAGAAAGAAAGGAGAGGGGGCTAATAAATGGGGATGGTAGTGCTAGGTAGGTGGGTTGGTTCTCCAATAAAACCGAACCAGGCTAACAAGTCGAACCGAACCAAGATGAACCATGGCCAAGCAAATAGAATACCCAAATATATCATGCAAGAAAACATGCAATACGAAACAAAATACGTACACGTATACCAAGATACGTAATACGAACTATAGGCATTACAACTCTTTCCACCTTAAAAGAATTTCGTCCTTGGAATTTAATTAAGAGGCTAGAGGGACAAGAGCAAACCATACTAATCACAAGCAAGTTATAACTAAGCAATAAATCAAGCAATCAATCATGTAAGTAAGGAATCGAAGGCATGAGATATAAGGAAGACATTATACGTCACGAGTCAAACAAGTCGGGATATCGCGATCGGATATCATCCTCACGCTCCCACGTTGACTCACCCAAGGAGTGATGACCCCAAGCAACTCGGACTGACTTGATAGTCTTGTTCTTGAGTGTCTTCTCTCTTCGGTCCAATATAGACACGGGCCTCTCCTCATACGAAAGGTTGGTTCCAACAACCAGTTCCGAATGATCCAGAATGTGGCTCGGGTCCGGGATATACCGTCGTAATTGGGATACATGGAACACGTCATGCATCTCGCTTAGCGACGGTGGAAGAGCAAGACGATAGAATACATCTCCTACTCGCTCCAGAATATCGAACGGCCCTATATACCTAGGACTAAGCTTTCCCCGTACGCCGAAATGAATGACGCCACGGTTAGGCAAAATCCTCAGAAATATATAGTTGCCGACCGAGAATTCAAGGGGGCGCCGATAAGAATCGGCCCAATGACGCTGGCGATCTTGGGCGACTCGAAGATGATCTCTGACTCTTCTGACCACCTCAACTGTCTGGGCAATTATTTCTGGACCAAGCATCTGCCTCTCTCCAACATCATCCCAGGCTAGCGGGGATCTGCACTTCCTACCGTACAGTGCCTTGAATGGTGCCATCTGGATACTGGCCTGGAAACTGTTGTTGTACGAGAATTCCACCAGGTGCAGGTGATCTTTCCACGAACCACCAAAGTCCAGTGTGCAAGATCGTAACATATCTTCAAGAGTCTGGATTGTGCGTTTTGACTGGCCATCTGTCTGCGGGTAATAGGCTGAGCTGAACTAGAGGTGAGTCCCCAAACTCTCTTGCAGGCTACGCTAAAAGTGCGACGTAAATCTTGAATCTCGGTCCGAGCTGATACTGACTGGAATACCGTAAAGTCTGACGACCTGCCTGAGATACATCTCTGCTAGCTGAGCCGTCGACTGACCAACTCTGAACGGGAGAAAGTGGGCCACCTTCGTGAGCCGGTCAACTATAACCCAAATAGCATCTCGGCCAGCTGGGGATCTAGGTAATCCAGTCACAAAATCCATGGTCACATGCTCTCACTTCCATTCTGGAATCGGCAAGGGCTGAAGAAGTCCAGCTGGCCTCTGATGTTCAGCTTTAACTTGTTGGCAAACCAAACACCGAAAGACGAACCGGGCTATCTTCTTCTTCATGCCCTTCCACCAAAAGTGCTGATGAATATCACTGTACATCTTTGTACCACCAGGATGAATGGAATACTGCGAACTGTGAGCCCATACCATAATTTTCTGTCTGATATCTCCACTAGGTACACAAAGACACTTTCTATGCCTAAGTGTACCATCCCCGTGGATGCATAACTCTGGTCGCCGTCCCGCCTCACACTCAGCTCTGAGTCGCTGAAGCTTGGAATCTGCTGACTGCGCCATCCGAATCCTCTCGACTATTATGGACTGAACCTGCATACTGGCTATCAATGCCATACTGGAAGGGAGAACAACTTCTATACCCATCTTCTAAAGATCTACTAACAGCTCTGGTTGCGTTGTCAGAAAATAAACTCTGGCTCGCATGCTCAATGCATCTGCTACAATGTTGGTCTTCCCAGGATGATACTGCAAGTTGACATCATAATTCACAAGTAGCTCTAGCCATCTCCTTTGACGCATATTAAGATCCTTCTGGGTGAAAACATACTTCAGGCTCTTATGGTCGGTGAAAATCTCCACCCTATCTCCATACAAGTAGTGTCTCCATAACTTAAGTGCAAACACTACAACTGCCAGCTCCAAGTCATGGGTTGGGTAATTCTTCTCATGATCACGAAGTTGACGTGACGCATAAGCTATTACCTTTCCATGCTATATCAGAACACATCCCAAACCTCTGCCTGAAGCATCGTAATATACTGAGAATCCTCCGATTCCATCTGGAAGCGTGAGAATGGGTGCCATCATCAAGCCTCGCTTCAACTTCTCAAAAGAATCCTGATACTCTGATGTCTAAGCAAAATGCACATCTTCGCGGGTCAACTGGGTCAATGGCGCTGAAATCCGAGCAAAGTCTGAAATAAATCGCCGGTAGTAGCCGGCCAATCCAAGAAAACTACGGACTTCTGCAACTGTGCAGGGCACTGGCCATGACTCAATGGCCACGATCTTCTGGGGATCCACTTCTACTCCTCCTCTGGTGATGATAGGACCCAAGTATGAAATGTGATCGAGCCAGAACTCGTATTTACTGAACTTGGCATATAACTGATGCTCCCTGAGAATCTGAAGAACCACTCTGAGGTACTGCACATGCTCTGCCTCATTCTTGCTGTAGACCAGAATGTCGTCCAGGAACACAATCACGAACTGATCCAAGTAGGGCATGAAGATATGATTCATGAGGTCCATGAATACAGTCGGCGTATTGGTTGCTTCAAAGGGCATCACAAGGAACTCCCAATGCCCATATCTCGATCTGAATGCTGTCTTCGGGATGTCTTGCTCTCTGACTCTGATCTGATGATATCCTGAGCGCAAGTCGATCTTCGAAAATACTGCTGCCCCTTTGAGCTGATCAAATAAGTCATCTATCCTTGGGAGAGGGTATCTGTTCTTGATTGTCACTGAGTTCAAGGTACGATAATCAACACATAATCTGGACGTACCATCCTTCTTTTTTACAAGAAGCATCGGGGCTCCCCATGGCGATCCACTAGCACGAATGAATCTCTTGGTTCTGAGTTCTTCAATCATCTTGTACAATATCTCCAGCTCTGAAGGCGCTATCCTGTAGACTCTTTCTGATACTGGGGCTGTCCCTGGGATAAAGTCTATAGTGAACTCGATCTCCCGCTCTGGCGGCATCCCTGGAAGCTCTTCTGGAAAAACATCTGGAAACTCTTCGACTATCCGGGGTAACTGCATTGCTGCTACTGCCATCCGCAATACTGGAGGAGAAGGTTCAACTTTGCCTCGGGAGAAGAAAAACTCTGGCTCACCTGGAATGCTAAAAACAACCCTGCCAATGCGGCAGTCTATTCTAGCATACTGGTTTCTCAACCAATCCATCCCTTAGACCACATCATAATCGGCCATCGGGAATTCTATCAATCTAGCGAGGAACTCTCTACCACTAACAACGATCCGACACGAGAAAAACACTCTATCTACTCCCATGAGTCCGTTACCAGTAAGTATATTGAGCCTTACTGATATTGACTCGGGCTCCAATCCTATCTGTGTCGCGAATCGTGTAGACATAAATGAATGTGATACACAGAATCAAATAAAGCTGAAGCTGGAAAGGAGTTGACGAGAATAGTACCTGCCACTACCTCTCCAGGTGCCAATCCTGCCTCTGCGGTCATCACCATAGCCTGACCATGCCCTCGGGGTGCTGGTCCCCTCTGCTGGAATCCTCACTTCCTGTTCTGACTCAGGGCTTGGGCTTGTGCATATTGCTGGAGGTGTTGTTGCTGGAATGCCAGGGACTGAGGCGGCAAAGGCCTCTGAGGCTGATACTGCTGCTGCTGGACTGGTGCTGGTCCTCTCACTGAAGAGCTAGAAAGGTTGGACGATGATGAACCACCCCTATTCGGGCAGGATCCAACCTTATGATCTGCTGCTCCACAGGCCAGGCACAATCCCTGCGCCCTACGATATTCTGCCACCACATGGCCTGGCTTTCCACAATGAGAACATCTAACCGCGGAAGAGTGCTTCTGCTTCTGCTGCTGAGGGTACGTCGGGGCTGAATGTTGAACCGACGTTACTGAGGCCGCCCGCCTCAGAGCTCCAATGGCCAAAGCCCTAACTGTCGGGGCTGGGGCGGACGACTAATTCATCTGGCCGTGAGATCTCTTCCGACCTTCGGCCCTATCCACGATCCTCTGGGAGGTATATTCATGCCTCCTGGCTGCTCTCAAGACCGCATCGAATGTCTGATGCTCAAACTTCTCCACTGCTAATAAAATATCTAGGTGAATCCCTTGCTGGAATCGCTGGGCTCTATCATACTCGGTTGCCACCAAAGTGGGAGCAAACCGACTAAGTCTAGAAAACTCGGCCGCATATCCGTCGACCGTCCTGTCCATCTGCTTCAGATTGGTGAACCTCGTCTGTAGATCGTATCGAGCTACAGCATCGAAATACTTGGTCTAGAATCTCTCTTTGAATACTGCCCAAGCAATGGGTGCCACTAATCCAACGGCCTGCGCCGTCCACCAGCTGCGGGCAAGATCTAATAACTGCAGGCATACTACGGCTACCTTCTCGTTCTCTAGAGTCCTTGCTGCTTCTAGAATCACCTCGTTGTCCTGAAGCCAAGCGTCTGCGGCGATAGCATCTTCGCTACCATCGAATAATGGAGGGTTTAAGCGCTTGAAGCTGTTGGCCGTGTTGTTCCCTGGGTGACCGCCTCGTGTCAAAGCATCTGTCACTGCCTGGTCCAAGGCATCTCCTCGACGATCTTGGGAAGCTATTAAGGTCCTGATGAGACCCACCAAAGTGCCATCATCAGGCTCTGCAGACTGGACTGGCTGAACTGGTGGCTCTCCTTCAATAGGCACGACTCTGGAGGCCACTCCCGAATGCTGGGCTTGATCTCCAGGTTGTTGCTGGTCCACGGGAGGTGCTCCGCCTTGCTGATCGGCAGCGCCAGGTACAATGCCACTGAAGAAGACGACATAGGGAACAATAAGGAAGGACCAGGACAGTTCAACGAGACAAACATGGGATCAAGACAAGAATTTTAGGGATTCAGAGGATACGAACAGAGATCAAGGGCGAGTACTGATTGAGATATCTATTCGGAAAACCCTTACATATCTTGATTTACAAGACCTACATGGGCCACCACTTAAACCATGTCATGCCCCAGAACCAGAATACTAGAGAGTGGGGGCAGACATAGCCAGCTACGTATATTGAAGTGCAACCCACCTCGCTATACGATCATGGCTGTCTAGATACACGAGGGTTTAACTACAAGCCAACTGTCTCTTAAAGTCCTGAACAAGCCTAGTGTCTCAATCATAAGCAGGTAAATAAATGTTACAAGATGTAAGACCACCAAATATACAATAGTAAGGCATCCCAAACATTACATATTCAGCTGATCATGAAGCTAGTCGTTACAAAATATGAGGACTAGCAAGAGTTCAGTCATACATGATCAACCGTAGGATCTGTCAATCATGTTACAGCCCGTAGGCAGACAGTAAATAAAGTATGCAATACGAGCTAACAGATGCTCGCCGGCTAAACGTCTCAAAAGAATATTTTTACAATGAAGTGGGAGAGCCAAAAATAACCCACTCGTTGCCCTAGTTACGCCTGGTGGTCACCATCGAACTAGAAAGTTGGTAGATCCTCGGGAGCTGCTCCGAAATCTGGCCATACAAAATCAGTTGGGTCAGACCCCAGAAAGAGCAAGTGCCACAAAGGAAGCTTCACTTAGGAACTAAAACCAGCAATTAGCACAAGAGTATATGTAAATAGTAAGAGCTGGAAATGAAAAAAACATACCAGAATGATATACGACGAGATAACCATAGAACTATTCAGATAACCAGGTTACAACCCGTATACCAAACAAGGACCGGGGTTGTAACCCTTCATCTGAACGGAACTTGGCTTCCCACCATTTATCGGCAGTTAACATAAGAAATCAGGACATGTAACAATCTTGTACATGATCAAGACAAGACTAGACTGGTTGTTCCATCCAATCAATCATGGCCAAGCAATGAGTACGGATTGATACTTTAACTAACTAGGATTATCACAAGCCTAGTTACTAACAAGATGCAGTGAGATTATTCCACAGCCACAAGCCCTGCAGACCATCCAGGTTACCCAGGTCGAAATATTAGGGGTTGAGTTCAAGTGGGTACATCATCCAGGAAACGCATGTACCCTTAGGTGACTTAGAGGGTACAACACATGACATTGTGCTGGAAATATGCCCTACTCGAGGGCAGGCTACAGATCCCAAGCGCGCCCAGGTAACGGGATTGCGTGTAGCTGGAAAATCTCTTCATGACTACTGTATTATTCTAGTTATTAGTCTTAGTCCATTTTAGTAGGTACCCCTGACCGTGGTACTCAGGGGTCCCATCCTAAGCATGATGCAAGACAAGACTGGTTCATTTGTACAAGCACAATCGCCCACGGTGTCCAGGTTATTCATTCTTGTCATGCCAAGTAGCCGTCGCAACAGCTATTCGAGATATATCATGTCAGGTATACTTGTCAGGAGTGCGCCACGTCGGGCCACTATCATGTTCATGGTACATATACGAAATAACATAGTACAAGCATTATATTTATCAAGAGACCCAAGTACTCTGAGGGTTACAAGACATGAGTTAACAATACAAATAAAATAATAATTAAATAACCCGGTAAGGCACGGAGAGGAGCCATGCGGCTCAAAGAAATGAGTTCAAGCGGCTGGATCAATACGGGTTCATGCGGCCCAGAGTTCGGGTTCATGCGGCTCAAGCTCAATAGTCCATACGGCTCGCGGGGGAGGAGCATATGCGGCTGGCAGGAGGGAGAGGGGCATATGCGGCTCAAATCAATTCGGGTCATGCGGCCCAGTCCAAGTGATAGCATATGCAGCTCAAATTAATTCGGGTCATGCGGCCCGGTCCAAGTGATAGCACATGCGGCTGGGTCTAGTCAGGGCATATGCGGTTGGAGAAATGGGTGCGCATGCGGCTAGAGAGCGGGCGCACATGCGGCTCAATCCATGCGGCTAGAAATGGACGGGTTTTCATGCGGCTGGGATTCAACTCATGCGGTGGGGGTCCATACGTCTCATGGGAGAGAGGAGCATATGCGGCAGGAAATGAAGGGCTTTATGCGGCTGGAGTAAGAACCCTCATGCGGCTAGGAAGGGACATGCACTTATGCGGCTGGATCAAGTGGAGTCCTATGCGGCTAGCAGGGGACGGTCTTATGCGGCTCACGGGGATGCAACTCATATGCGGCAGCGGAATTGTCTTCATGCGGTTGGAGAAACGATAAGCTTATGCGGCTCTAAATCAAATCTTCATGCGGCCAAGGAGTTAAGTCCCTGCGGCATAGGCCATGCAGCTAAGAAGAGGGCAGCAAGGCTTATGCAACAGTGAGGGAACTTGCCGTATAAAGGCTATACGGCTAAGTCCATGCGGCTATGAACTGTGCTTCTTCTCCATTCTTCTGAGAAGAAGAACCCTTCAAGCCATGACTCCCAGGCTCCATGAATCTTTCTTCTAGAGTCCAAATCCGAACTTTCATAGGTCAAAATGGGGCAGAATGAAATTCTCTACAACATGGAACCATCAAAACTTAGTAATAACAAGATTACATAGATCAAAATCTAAGAAATCTGAAAATAAGATAAACTTAGATCTACAAGCAATGAGCCATGGAAAGTAAAAATGCCAAGCACTAAAGTGTCCTAAAATGCTGTGAAGAAGAGAATGGAACAATAAAATTTGGGTCCCTCCATGAAGCAAGTTGCACTTGCCTAGATCTCTCTCTCTCTCTCTCTCACAGGTTGGTGAGGACTTAGTGGTGGGGAAGAAGAAGAGTAACGAGGAGAGAGAGAGAAAGGAGAGGGGGCTAATAAATGGGGATGGTGGTGGTAGGTAGGTGGCTTGGTTCTCCAACAAAACCGAACCAGGCCAACAAGTCGAACCGAACCAAGATGAACCATGGCCAAGCAAATAGAATACCCAAATATATCATACAAGGAAACATGCAATACGAAATAAAATACGCACACGTATACCAAGATACGTAATACGAACTATAGGCATTACACGGGGTCCCGCTACAGGCCGAAGGTGCCTGTTGCATCCAAAGATCGGGACGTTCGGGTCCCGTCTTCTTATGCTGGAAGAGCCACAGATCAGAATTGTGGTGCTCCCATCTTCCTTGGGCTTTGGAGAGCTCTTCCTCCAGCTAGAGTGGGGTTGATCACCCGCTTTTGTTATGCTCAATAACTGCTTCATTAGCCGAAGCACTTGATCGGGTCAAAGTAGGGCGCATATGCCAGACTAAACGCTGAAGAGATGCGCCGGATTGAGACGCCGAAAAGATGTGCCTGATTGAGACGCCGAAGAGATGCGCCTAGCTGAGATGCTGAAGAGATGCGCCTGACTGAGACGCGCCTGGATGAAGCGTAGCTTTAGGCTTTTTTTTATTTCTTCTTCGTAAAAAGAGTCTTTTATGTAAAAAGAGTCTTCTATGTAAAAAGAGTCTTTAGTCATGTAACATACTTTTATGAAATAAGAAGCCCATTTATGCTGCTACTCTTTTACTGTTTTATGATATTCTCGGCGCATGTTAACTTGGGTAGTTGATGCACCTGAAATTTTCATGCTTCTACAAGATCCCCTTCAAAGTTTTCGAAACTTTCTGAAGTTTTGGAATACCTTGAATAAGAAGCATGGTGGTGTCTTTAATGGGGCGCATGACTGTTCGGGGTGCATGATTGCTCTGCACATTTGTTGATGAGGCGCACACTCCTCTCAGTTTTAAATGCCAATGATAATGTTTTGGAATAAACGAAAAGATTAATGATGATCTTTTGGATATCCGCCGTTATCATTTCGCAGAACCTCAAGCGGTGGCTGACATCACGTCTCATCGGTTCACGTGTATGACCGAGCCTATAAATAGGCATCTGGTGGAGAGAGAGAGAGTCCTTCCTCTCTTTGCTTTCTTCTTTTAGAGTTCTTCTTTCAAAAACCCTAACTTCTTTTAGGAGATAGCTCCCAAAACTCCTCGCGGTGGTGCTGGCCGAGGGCAAAACAAAGGAAAAGAGCCTACGACGGTCGATATTGAGGATGTTCCCAGGACGCCCGTCGACGTTCGGCCAGCGGTGATTGGTGGGTTTTGTCGTTCTTTGTCGTACCTTTCTGTAGTAAAAATTTTTTTAGAACTCATATATGCCGACGCACATGGACCTCGAGTCCTGATGATGTGTTGAAGCTTCTCGCTGATGCGCATGGACTTCGAGTCCTGATGATGCGCTAAAGCTTCTTACTGATGCGCATGGACTTCGAGTCCTGATGATGCGCTGAAGCTTCTTGCTGATGCGCATGGACTTCGAGTCCTGATGATACGCTGAAGCTTCTTGCTGATACGCATGGACTTCGAGTCCTGATGATGTGCTAAAGCTTCTTGCTGATGTGCATGGACTTCGAGTCCTGATGATGCGCTGAAGCTTTTTTAGATGCACCTGAGCCTTGGTTCAGTTTATGCGCTTCTGATGAGAACAAGACTCAGATATTCTGTCATTTTAACATATCTGAGTCTTTGTCATCTTTCTCTGACCGCCAGTTTCGATGACCGTCCCGCTCTTGAATGAAGTGCTTCTAGACGCTGCTCTCTGTCAGATGGGGGTTAACTATAACGAGGAGGTGATAAATCCTGTCTGAGCTGCCATCATGCTGGATCAGCCTCCTGAGAGAATGACCCAAATCTGGGAACAACAGTATGTGTTCCTCCAATGGATGATGGAGCATGGCAGTTTAAAATCTGTCATTTCTGATAATGTGACTTTCTTGAAGCCTGAGTTCCTGTTTGGGGATCGTCTCACTTCTACTGAAGTGAAGGTGTTGAGGATCAAGGAAGATTGATTCTTCACAGCCAAAGAGGTGCACATGTGCATTAAGCAGCTCGAGCGTCAATGGCCTTTGACAGCTTTCTGTCGTCTTGCTTCCAAGAGGAGGATGACATGGGAGCTAACCCCGTCTCAGGGAGGAGCGGTGGCGGACACCATCAGGATTGATGCTACCTCGAACCAGAGGGATACTTTGGCCGCCACGCGGGCTGGGCCTTCTTTCACCTGGCAAACTCTGCGTCCTGGGAGTATTTATAGTAACGTCCCTACCGACACTTTTGTCTTTGGTGCTTCGATTTTCGTAAATCGTATGCTGTCATCGAAGCGGTCGTACTCGAAGGATGAATTTCGGGTAGAGGGTTGGTGTCATTATGTATCCAAATGGGACAGGCTGACACTCTGGGTTCTGACGAAGTTTCAAACCGAACTCAGGGAGATTGGGCTGATTGCCGCTATCCGTGCCACCCAGGCGGGCGTCGACATCAACAGGCATACGTTCCTTACGCTTCTGGAGATGTTTAATACCCAGACCGGGACCTTCTTCACTCCGGTGGGGGAACTAGGACTTGCACTTCATGAAATGTATGAGGTGTCGAGGCTTCCATGGGGATTAGAACCCTATGAGGAGTACTTCCCGACTAACGAGGAGTTCCAAGTCCTGGGGGACAAAGAAGAGGAGATGATGGTTGTCTTCAAAGAAGTGGCGAGTCATCACTATTATATGCAGAAGAAGGATAAGGGCGGGGCACAGGCCCATTTGACTACTTGGAGGGATTATGTCTTTGAGCAAGACAAGGAGGATCCCTCTCGGTTTACGACTTCGCCAGATCTCTCTCCAGTACTGAAGTGCTCTCCGAAATGAGCAGACTACATGAGAAGAGTCCCCACAAAAATGAGGACCGAGAGTTGGACGAGCGTTCCTACAGCTGTTTCTGGCACCGAACCCATCGGATGTCGTCCAAAGCAGTGTTAGCTGCTTATATGATGATTTGGCTCCGGGATTACGTCTTTTCAGG
Organism: Iris pallida; assembly: GCA_029216955.1. Lineage (NCBI taxonomy): Eukaryota > Viridiplantae > Streptophyta > Magnoliopsida > Asparagales > Iridaceae > Iris > Iris pallida. Next base: position 25,767,732 of record JANAVB010009398.1, on the reverse strand, counting down.
CGGGTCAGGCTCTGTAGAGAGGGTGACCCGGAACCTCATCCTGCTAGCTGTGAAGTTGGTTTTTAGACGTCGTCTGGCTCTACTCCCCGCGATGGTGTGTAACCTGCTGCGAGGTTTACGAGAATTTGCGGGTAACGTCGTTCATGGACGAGGTAAGAATGACAACTTTTCCCGTACCGAACTGCCATTTCATTATATGATGGGGTGGTTGATTTTGCACCATCCCAACGTGATGAGTCCGGGCCAGAAAGAAGATCACATGGCCGGAGATGCATTCCGCCGCCGCTTCTACCAGAGGAAATGGCTGCATACTGGTGTTCCTGTTTATAGGAAAGTTTTATCCTACCTTCAGGGATGAGAGATCACTAAAGTTGGTCCCATGTTTACAGGCTTCGAGGCTAACAAAGATTTAGCAGATTCGGGTGAAGACGCAACAACTCTGCCTCCGTGGGGATTTCGTTGGTTGCAAAGCATCCGGCCGTCCCATTTGGTGTACAGGAATAGGAACCAGTATTACCTGGAGCCGTATTTGCCGAGCCGTTTTGTATGTCAATTTGGCTATGCTCAATTGATGTTGGAGAACCGCAGTACTAGCCTGGGGTATACTGGGAGTCTGTTGGACGAGGCACGAGCTTGGCATTACTACAATGCCGGATCCACCGGGGCTCACTTTACCATGCCAGTTCTGAATCCCCGGCCGCCGATTCTTTTCTCAGTCGCCAAATTTTATTGTGCTATGAACACCGTATCCCCTGGATATGATAGGGAGACCAGCTTCATTGTCGGCACCCAATTAGAGGCGACTGGGAACATGTTGGCGAAGGCTCGATTGTACCTCCCGCCAGAGGTTGGTTACCGAGATACCCCTGTCGTATCCTCGAGGGGTACTCAGGCAGAGCCCTCGGCTGATCACCCGAAGAGACGTGCCGACACGGAGGCCGATTCTTCTGCGTCGAAGAGGCAGAGAAAAGCAGTGTCACCGGTAGTGTCAACAGAATCAGCTCCTGTAGAGGTAAGGACGTCCTACATAGCCTGGTTCATTCTACTATTCTTGTGACATATGCTTTCTTTCTGTAGGAGCCGCTGAAGAGGAGACCTTGAGCTTCGAAACCGGGTGCTAGCAGACCGAAGTTGGTGGCGAGCACATCTGATGAGCGCATTCCGCCGATTGTCGCTTCTCCCGTGGAGGAGAACCCTGATGATGTCGCTTCTGTGGAGATTTTAGTATCTCCAGATTATGTTAGAAGCGAAGCTGAAGATGCAGCAGTTCCCAGGGTAGTACAAGCTGGCGTGGGGGCCTCTGGTATCGAGGTCCCAGCAGAAGCAGTACTTCCGGATGAGGAAGAGGAATGGAGTTCGTCTTCTTCGGATGACGTTCCTCCTGAGATCCCTGAGCCTATAGTAGGGGCAGCAGGCATGGTTGTAACAGAGGAGAGGGTTGATTCCTCTTCTCGTCATGATGAAGGGAGGTCGGCTATACCGTTGTCGAGCCCTACCCCAGACCCAGTAGTGGAAGTCGAGCTGGCTGTCCACCAGGAGGTACTGACAGACTCTATTCCTGCAGAGGGATTTGATGAGGGAGGCGAGACTCGTCTGCCGAGCCTGACTCCAGAGGAAATGTCGAGTCAGGGAACGGGTGCTGATCCTGCTGTCTTCCCGGAGGAGGAAGGTCCTGTGCGGGCTGCAAGTGATATTTTGGAGATGGAAGAGACAACCCCAGACGTCGGTGGTTCCTCCGAGATTGAAAAGGGTAAGGGTTTGCTGGTGAAAGAACCCTTTGTCGCTCTTTCTACTTGGGGGACGATATCGACGCCCCATTCAGCTCCTTCCGCTCTCTTGGCTCCTCGGGCGAGCGACGAAGTTCAAGTCCCAACGAGGGAGGGTTCGCTGATGTTAAGGTTTCAGCCTCGCGGATTGAGGTCGGTGGATCCTTCTGGTCTGCCGTCCATCACAGCAGCTCCTACAAGTCCTGCTATGATGCCTCAAGTGTTGGCTGATGCGGATGAGTATGTACAGTTTGTTGTCGAGGCAGTGTACAATGCTACAAAAAGGAGTATCGACAGTGCTGAATGCGAACGGGAGTTTTGCGATAGCAAAAGCCATGGCGCTCCCTTACATTGGTCTGATACGTTCCCACCGGAGCCATGATCATATGGCTGAGATTCTGGAGGCGTCTGTGGCTGAGCTCGACCAGTATCTTTTCGAACTTCAGAGTATTCGACAGAATGACTTATCTACTCTGATAGAAGTAGAAAAGAAGAAATTGATAGCTGATGTCGAGTCGTCTTATCAGGCCACGGTGGCCATTTGGGACCGCGAGGTGGCCGATGCTGAGGCTGCGGCGGAGAGACTATCTCAGTCCACGCAGGAGAAGGTGGAGATGTGTCACGACCCGCACCCACTGTGAGGGTACGAGAACGTAACAACGCCCAGCCTACGCCGCAGTGTCGGCGGTAGAACGTTGTTCTAGGTCACTATTTAACCAACCAATCACGCAATTATATAATGTACTTATCAATATATCAACTCCGAACGGAGGACAAGTATAGATATAATGTAATCTCAATCACAGTCTAAGCACGATATGATAACACAGAAGATTATAACTAAGACTAAATAACAGAAATAAAACCAACAACTAAATAATATAATCTCAGACAATCTCAACTACAAAACTCAACTTATATACAACTCCAGTTCTAAAACATGAAAGCTAAACAAAATAACTAGCTAATCTCCCGATCACTCCTGAGTGTCGGGGCCATAGGTAGCTAAGCCATCTCCTGGTCAGTAATATGTAGGGCATGTGTCCTCACGGCAATCATCTGTAAAATTTACAACAGGTCCAGTCAGGACAGGAACGAGTACAACTCATCAAAAAAACCCAAGTAATGGCAGAGAACTATAAAGCAGTTATAGACAGTTTTATTGATGAATATGGCAGTTTATATACAGGTGATGGTATGGAGAACAGATAAGATACAAGGAAAGTAAGTAACTAAAACAAGAGAAGAATGATGGCAATGAAGACTGTAAAATAAATCTAGCTGAACTAAAGTAACATAATAAGTCCAGGCAGTAAATGTAAACCAAGTGTAATCCTATGTAAATCCAGTACGAGATGAATCTAATACAAGATGAATACAGTACGAGATGATTCTAGGTAGTGATCAAGAATCCAGGTGAGTCCAGCTATTCTAACAGTGTGTTTTAAAATACCGAGATCGACATGTAAACGGCTGTAGGTAATCAGGCACATCTCTCACTGATCAGGCGAGAGATGGCTATACTTCCAGTAGATTCCAGTTGGAGATTCCAGATTTGGGGTATGTCTACATGTCTTACTCAATATTTTCTCGTCCCGCAATACAAATGAATCCAGAATTCGATACGAGAATCGAGATGAGTCCAGCCAAAATATGATAATTCCAGAAATAGATTCCGGAATGATTCCAGTGATTCCAGTAATAGAGGCCAGATAAGTAAGGTATGTGTGTCGCATACATGAATCCAGAAATATCCATACGTGTGATATCAGAGAATCACATAAAACTAAATAGAACTGAAGTACAGTAACTGGCAATAAATGAGAGAACTATCAGAGAATGTACTCGCCTGATACTCTAAAAAGAGTAGTGTAATATCAGATGTCTGCACCGGAGTCACAATGTCCTAAATAGAACAGTACAGGTTATAATGTGTTTAAAATAAGGTAAATGATGTTTATGATGCAATCTACATGATTTCTAGGTCAATCTAGGTCAAGGTCAACTCTAAGTCAACTCTGGTCAACCCTAGAAGTCAAACTAGGTCAACCAAGTCAAACCTAAGTCAAACTAGTCTATACTAGTCTAACTAGTCTATTCTAGGTCTAACAAGACTACACAAGTCTAATCTAGGCTCTATACTGACACACAGATACACCCATAGGCTAAGAGACTAGGCCATAGGCTATTAGGCAATACCATGCCTAACCAACCTACAAATCACCTATACACATAACACATGACAATATTATAGAGTAACACACATTGATATATTTATATAATATAACATAGTAATATTTATTTACATATAGGCTACCTATATACATATTAGATACATACATGTAGGCATACCTACAATTATACATATATCAACTATTTATATACATTACATATATGCATAGAGAATAAGGTGGAAAGATTGTGATGGTGTACATGTGTATGTGAATGAAGACATGAGTGTGTGACATGAGAAGATGTGTATGAGTGTGAGAGGATACATGAGAGTGGGTGCCATGTGAGGATGTGTGTGTAACTGTCAAGCCAATGTGTCAATTGGTGTCACAGGTTTTAGGGTGTCCACATGTGAGAGTTATGTGTGGTTTTATGGTATGTAGGTGACAGGAACCAATCTCAGGAATTTGTGGGTAAATGACAGTTAGTTCATTAGGAATAACAAGGATTGGTGTGAGGGTTTGTAACAGGGTGTGTGTGTGTTATAAGGACTGAAAAAAATATACATGAACATTCCTAAATTTCTCAGGAAAATTGAGATTGAGTCTCAGGGATTCAGTTTTTAGTAGAGTGGTGTGTGTGTGTACATGTTTTCAAGTTCTTAACAGTTCAGTATGACAGGTTAGGGAAATTGGAATAATGCAAATGTGTCAATGACAGTTGTGTAGATGTGAGTGAACATGAGTGAATGGCAATTTAGTGTGTGTATCCTGAAAACAAGAGTGTGTGTAGAATCTGAAATTAGGACTAAAAATCAGTGTCTGCAAAATGTACGGTGTCAATGATAGTATCTATGAGGGTGAGGGTGTATTATTGAAACAGTGTACAAAACTCAGAATGCAATGACAGTTAGTGTCACATGGATATTGGTGTGACAGTTTAAAATCAGAGAGTGGGTGAACTAACATGGTATTTAAACATTACCAAAACAGTAAGAAATCAGAAACAACTAATGAACTGTGTATCAGCCGACCCAATCAAATCTCAGATTTCTTAACATAACCCAACTCAATTCTATGTAAACAAAACTCAGTTTTACTTCCCTTTCAAAATTCAGTTAATCATAATCTAAAGTATATGCAATAGTAAAGAACATGGAAATTAGCAGTTTCAAAACTGTTAAATCTAAAGTCTCAAACATCCATTGGAAACCATTCATCCCATTGAAAACCAATTCGAATTCCCATTGCTAATAGTTGAACTAAAAAGGCACATGAACTTATCATGTAATTTGAACATCAAACTAGTTTTAAACATGGGAAAAATAAATCGGAATTGAAACAGGGAGTATCAGTCCCCATTTGCACAGCCCAAACCACATCTCAAAATCCCATTATTCTAGTATAAGAACCTAATCTATCATGTAAACCAACTATCAGTAGCATTTACATATGCTCATGAATTTAACATGGCTAAAAAACACTCAAAAATCAGTTTTTAAAAAGAATAAAAAGTTCAGGATTTAAGTATCAGTATCGGACTGTTCGGTTCATTGAATCTAGTAAATGAAAATCCCCATTCGAATCTCCATAAACCCAAAACTGAGATGAACAAATCAAATCCTATCTGGAAACCAAATACCAATATCATTGAATATATCAAACTCAAAAACCCAAAACAATCCCCATTCAATTCAGGTATCAGTAAAAAAAATAAGTGACAAGAGAAGTGCTAAATCGAACTAAATCCCATTTAAATCCAATTTCAGTGTGATCAAGTGTTCCTCCTATAAGTACGTGTCCTGGGGGGGTATTCGTGTCCATGCAAATGGACACGAGGTGTCCAAGAATCAATCGAAACAGTGTATCAGTATCTGCATAGGCAGCCTCGTGCAGCGAGGACACGGCCTCGTGCACGCGACACAGGGCACGACTCGTGCTCGTGCCCACGTGTTCGCCACATATAGGGCTACACGTGTATACCCCTGCACCGCGTCCCCGTGTCCCCGTGTCCAATTTAAATGTTTTATTATATTCTTTTACTGTTCGCCACATATGGTGCCCATTTATGCTGCTACTCTTTTACTGTTTTATTATATTCTCTTCGCATGTTGACTTGGGCAGTTGATGCGCCTGAAATTTTATGCTTCTACACTGAAGAATGTATATTTAAAGGTCGTTGACTTCTTGACCGAGTATGTTGATATACTCCTTCAAAAAAGTCAAGGATTCGGTTGAACCGTTGTTGACCTGGAGTCTGGGACGAATTGCGTCTTGAACGTCGTCCTCTATTAATATGAGATGCCATGTTGACAGATGCATAAGACAACTCATGTTCTTGGTCATCAATTTGTTGCTGAGGTATGTTGTAGCTTAATCGGTCGAAAACTGACCGTTTAGTAGCAGAACATCAACATTTGATCACAATTTGGTGACACTCACAATGATGGTTTTCTTGGGGGAGTGTCACAGAAGATTTTCTGTTTTTACGCTTTTGTACAAGTAACTCACGTAAATCAGAAGAATTGGAAGGTAGTATTTTCTTTTTTATATTTGGGACAGAGAAATATTTAGTCCCTTGTGTAAAAAGAAGATTACTAGCTTCATTGGCAGAAGAAAGGTGTGCGCTTTTACGCGCTTGGAGTTGTGTGCGTAAATCCTGAGTTGATTTTTGTGCACTGAGAACTCCATCAGCATTGCGCGTAATCCTAAGATTAGATATTTTGTGTAAAGCAGCATTAGAAGATTATTGGCGTAAAACAGAAGCTTTGCCAAAAAAATTATTCTCCTTGGATAAACCAAAGGAATTGTTTATCATAGTAACAGAAGACTTATTTTTACGCTGCACGCATGTAGGCAAATTCACTTTAGGTGCAAAAGCACCATTGTGAACTTTATCTACTATGTCACCGACAGGAGATTTGCCTTTACGCGTATAGCGCAAAACAGAAGTATCTGCCACGTCACAGACGAAAGATTTGCCTTTACGCGTGGAGCGCAAGACTTGAGCGTCTACCACGTCACAGACGGGAGACTGGACTTTACGCATTGGGCGTAAAACTGAAGTAGGAACTGCCTTGTCACAGACGGGAGCCCCAACAACAGGAGTGGAAAGAATTCCCTTGCCTTCAGAGACAGCAGAGAGGTCAGAGGGTGCTTTGGACTTAGGAATCCAAAATTTTTGCACCTTTCGTGATTTTTGAACATTGGAGCAGCGAGTACTACCCCCAGTTCGGAGCATTTCTTCATAAGCAGTCTGGTCGAATTGAACGACCAGAGTCTTCTTCGTTGATCCAATCGACACATTATCGTATTGAGCAATTGCCTTCTCGTCAGAGAAGAAAGTCTTCTCCAGCAGAGTCGCCATTTTGTTTCACTTAACAAAATGCCCTTAAAAGGCTTTTGAAAGAAAACGGAAAAAATTACAAAAGTACAAGTAGATTCTGGGAAGTATTGCTATGGAAGTCTGATCTGAGAGCGATCACTTTGTTCCTTGGACCACACGATGATGATGAAGAGAACTGCTTGAAGAAGAACAACCGGAAGAACTAAGTCACTAGAAAGGTATCGACACAATTGGCACTGATGGCACAATCGAATGCTTTCCTGCTTTGCTTCACTCTGTTCTTGAGAAAAAGTTGAAGAGAAACACTCTGGAAATCACTTTCTCTGAAAGTCTCTGGGCTCCAAAAATCTTGTACCTCTTTCTTAAAAAAAGAAATCTTTATATAGGCTTGTCTTCTGTGTGTAAAAAATATCAATATTGAGTCTCTACGCAAGCTATTAGGATAATTGTCACCCACGTACAGAAATTAGCCTCTACGCATGTTGACACGTGTCCCGTTACTTCAATAAAACAAGGAAAACACGTTCCTACATCCTCGAAAAATGTGGCATGAAAGCCACGTATACAAGCCACGTTCACACATAATCAGAAAAAGCCGAGCATAAAATAGGTCAAAGTAAGCTTCCTGCGTAGCAGCTAAAAATAGCCTTGAGAGTAAAAGCTCAAATAAACTCTACGTGCGCAAAAAGAGTAGCTGAGATAGCCTTGAGCGTAAAAAGTTCAAATAACTCTTATGCGTAAAGTGGAAGCGGTTCCTCAAGCGTAAAGCAGCTCATTGGCATGCTAAACAACAAAACTTCTTGGCTTCTGTGCAAATCTTTGTCAGAAAATCAATCTGTCAGAGCATTTAATGCGATGTAGACAGCCTATCTTCTGCGTAAAGTCTGAGGATGACTCTTTCGTAGAGCAACTTGCGTAGAGTCTGAGGATGGCTCTTGCGTAGAATTTGAATTAGATTCTATTTGACCTCTGCGTAGAGCTCGAGTTTGACTCTTGCGTAGAATTTGAACTTCTTTGACTTGATCTTTTTATAAAATATGATAAAAATATATCATAATTTATTTTTGCTTCTACACTTATGCGATTGCAGGTGATCGCGTAGGCGACATCAGCGCAACCAACCAGTCGCTCGCTTGAAGCAAGTCTAAGGCGAGTGGCTGACCTCCTTCGCCTCGTCCCTCTACTTCAAAATCAATATGTGAAGTAAATGAATGTTTGTCATAATAGTGTAGAATCAAAGAAAATCGTGGCACGATTCTTCACGAAACACTTGCTATCAAACTGCCGGTATTAAAAAAGGAAAACATGCTTCCTCATGCAATTCTACTTAGCCTATGCAAGACAATGAATGAATCAATTAACGTTTAACGCAACGATATGGCCAAGTGAGTAAATCGACTAAGTTCAAAACAAAGGCTAAGTTTCGTACATAAAAGAGAAATGATAAGGTTCTAGAAAAGAGAGAGCATATTTCAAGACTCTGTAAAACGGTCATTGGACAACTTGTCGACAAGGTATAGTTTCCTCGAACGGTTGCCTAGGCCAAGGGACCGATTCGGCCTGGAAGGAATGAGTATAGCAAGCGCCAGCCTTACATCAGCGTGGGTTATTCGGAAACTTTCGTACAGGGCTCGCTACCCGCCACAAAAGGGTCGCCGTGTAACCCAGCTATAGTCCGTGATGGCTTGACATTGCCGGTGGCCTTCATACCCTTTCACTGCTTAACAAATGCACGTGACACGGGATGAATATGATAGCTGCTTAATGCTTACAAATTCATATGCTTGCCTCAAAACATGTTGACATGCTAATTGATCAGGATGGTTAGAAAGATCACATAAATAGCTAGCTAACCTGTTTATAAAACTGCTTGAATCAAATGCAGAGCTTGGATTTTAATTAGTCATTCGCCAGTACATGTGATCGTACTGATCCTCCCTCTTGCAGGTCCCGCGAATCAGGAAGGACGCGCCAACTAGCTCGACGACGCTCGTAATTTTGAAGCTTCGGCCGTGCGTCGAAGACTTGTTCCATAACTCCACTTTTGAAGACTCTCAATTGTCCAAGGAAGATGGCACAGCGTCCCTCCATTCCAGGTCACTGGAGTACTTTATTGTATATTGAAGGATGTGTGCAATGTATGGAACGGCTATCTCATCGGCACTTTTTTGTAATTGTGTGCAATGTATGGAACGACTATCTCAAAGTTTTCTTTACTTAATGTGTGATTCAATTTGTCTGCTTATTCTCTTAGATCTCGTGTCTTGGATTACCTTATGACTATGTCTTGTGCGATCGCAAATTAGGTTCGCACGATATCACGCCCGGAAGATGACTATCAATTTGACGGAATCGAGGCGTGACAATCGTGGGACTAAGTAACTTGACAACCGCAGACAACAGGGGACAGTGCTTGCTATGACTTCGATAGCCCAACAAAACTCTTGTCTAACGTGTTCGTGCAACGACTTGACAAGCAAGGGCTACGTCAAGCCTTGCATCGAGGGAACGTGCTGTGCACGCGTTCGACTTGAACAATCAAGTTCTTTGGGTGCCTAGACTTACGCAACAAGCAGTGAAATACGACTTAAACTACGGGACAAGCGAATGTTAATATTAATTGTAGTTCCAATAATATTGTACATTTTAAATAAAAAAGAATGCAATTTTAACTTTAACTAGTTTGAAGTTGTGAATTTAAATCTAAGTTTAAATGTTAAATCAAAAACTATTTTAAATTTTTGTATTAATATTAGTTTCAATAATATAGTAAATTTTAAATTAACAGGAATGACACGGTATTAGAAACCTAGCTGATGTCACATTGCTCGGGCTCGGTTAGTGTTCTTCTAAACTCGTACGTGAGAACAAGTTATTAGTAATGAAAATCAAAAATTGAATTTTAAGTTTAAAATCTAGTCGAGCTCGATCCTTTATCTTTATCCCATCTCCCACTCTCTTTCTCTCTCTCTCTCTCTCGGGTTCTCTCTCACATATTGTATTCACTAATACCATATCATTAGAAATAATTACACAACAATAGACGTAGCATTAAATGTTGCTGCATGCGTTATCCTACACAATTTAATAATACATGTACCCAGAAGACGAGAAAGTTGTGTTGTTGGAAGTTATTTCTTTAAAATTATGCTTGCTTCTAGAATCACTCAAGCATTTTCATGAGCCAACAGAAGAGGGCCACGTGGCAGAGGTACAAGGAAGACGAAAAGGTTGTGTTGTTGCCTTGTTGGAAGTTGTTTCTTTCTGAATGCTATTTGTACCTCCAAATTGTACCTTCAAACTGTCCCTCCTTACGTGGCAGCTGACGTGATATGTTGATCTGGCAGCTGACGTGGCAAAAAAATTTAAAATAAAAAAATAAAAATTAACATTAAAATTAATGTTAACATTAACATTAACATTAACATTAAAATTAAAATTAATATTATCGTTAACATTAACAATAATATTAATATTAATATTAACATTAACATTAATATTAATATTAACATTAATTAATATTAACATTAATATTAACGTTAAATTAATATGGAAAAAATTGGGTGGTTAACTTTTTGGGTTAAAATTTGCCATGTCATCGGTCATGTCAGATGACACACAATATTATTTAACATGCCACATCAGATGCCACATAAGGAGGGATATATTAGAGGGACAATTTGGAGGTATGAATAGCATTACTTTTTCTTTTTGTATTGTTTCTTGTCTTTCGTTTCTTCTGTTAGTTTCTAACACACTATATTTTCATCAATGGCGACGTCACATAGAGAAACTGATCGTCGTGTGGAAGAATTAGTTGATGAAGAAAGCTTCACTTCAAGAGCAATGTCAGATGATTTGGATGATGAGCAAAGTTTGGAAGCTGTTAACTTAGGAGACAATAAAGAACAAGAGGAAGAAAACAACGGAGGAATGCATCATAACGCTAACGACGACATCAACGTAAACAACGAAATGTTAATTCGCATCACCCTTTCTAATAGATTTAAGAAATGCATTATATTTTTACATTGATTTCTCATACTTATTTTGTTTTATTCTATTCTTGGGGACGATGGTGAATCTCCATTGGATTTCGATGCAGCGACGATGAAAAAAATATTGCAGTCTGCCAACATTAACAAAGGCCCAAGGGATGTCTTAGATGAAGATATTGTTGGCTTACAGTTCAACTCTATTGAAGAAGCAGAGACATTCTACCGGATATATTCAAAAGCATTTGGTTTCAGTATTAGAAAGAACAAGTAAAGAAAAACAAATCTGGGATGGTGATGGTCCGTAGTTGGTGTTGTTCGAATGCGGGATTCAGACAGAAGAAATACAATGAAGCTCCTAACAGGGTTCGCGAGCCAAGAAGTGAAAGCATAAGTGGTTGTAAAGCAATTTTTCATATTGGGTACACCAATTCTACAAAGCTGTGGGTCGTCAAAAAAATTTACGTACATCACAACCATAACCTGGCGAATGATTATGAAACAGTTTTTTTGAGATCCCATCGTAAGATATCACCCGCAGAGTTGGAACAAGCTAAGATTATGAAGCAATCAAGGATGGGGACTAGAGATATATGGAATTTACTTGTCCACCAGAAAAGTGGCTGGGATAAGGATGGATGGACGAAAAAAGATTTATACAACGCTTTAGCTAAAGATAGTAGAGCACTAGACGATGTTGATGCTACGACAACACTTACATTTCTTCAATCTAAGGAGGGCATTGACCCAGATTTCTTCTACGCGTACAAGGTAGACGAAGATTCCAGATTGACCCATCTCTTTTGGGCTGACGGTGCATGTCGATTCGATTACGAATTATTTGGAGATTCACTAGCATTTGATTCTACATATAAAACAAATAGAAGTCAAATGCCGTTGGTGGTTCTAATGGGTACAAACAATCATGCAATGACTTGTGTGTTTGGGTTTGCAATGATCCATAATGAGACTGCAGAGACATATTCTTAGGTTTTAGAAAAATTTCAAGAGTGTATGAATGGAAAATTACCAGAGACAGTTCTCACGGATGATTACAGATCCATGAATAAAGCAATTGAGGATTTAATGCCCAACGTAGTTCATCGAACGTGCTCATGCCATATCCTAAACAATTCAGCCAAACATGTACACCGAGATAGTTTTGCAAATGAATTGAGTCTTATGATTAAAAGGTACATCGCACACTTGCTACTTTAATTTGAAGTATGTTGTTGTTACAATATTAAAACTTTAGTTACTATCCATGTTTTCTAAACAGGTACTATTCAGTCGAAGAATTTGAAAACCGTTGGCAGCAGATGCTAAGGGATTATAATGTAGAGAACAATGAGTGGACCACTGCATTGTACAGAACGAGGGAGCGATGGGCGGACACATTCCTACGTAAAAATTATTTTGGTGGTTCTACTACAACAAATAGATGTGAATATATGAACGCATTTCTGAAAAGATTTTTGAATGAGAAGCTGCCACTATGGAAGGCTCTTCAAAATTGTGACCACGGTTTGGCGGACTTACATTACGGCCAGATAAGTAAGCATGTCACTGATAAACTCTTAACACCAGCTGTGAAGCAAACTAGCATGACCAAAATAGAAGATAAATTTGCCGCAATTTACACTAAAACGGTGTTTATAGAGGTAAGGAAGGAAATCACACGTTCTGATACATATAATGTTCTCCACCATTACATCATAAGAGAGGCAGAAGTTTGCACTATCCAAAAGTATATGTCGCCAAACAGTATCAACCGGAAGGTTACATTTAATCGGGCCGACAACATCATAAAATGTGACTGCTTGTGGATTGAGGCCAAGGGGATTCCTTGTAGGCATATTTTTCAGCAATGAAGAGAGTGCAAATTAGAGATATTCCAAAGAACTTGATAAAAATTCGTTGGCTCAAGGATTGCAAAGAGAGTTATCTCTCTAAACCTGGAGCAGAAAGAAGATTCATCCACCCAGACAGTATTGAGAGCAGAAGGTATGGTGGTATTAATGAACAAGTTAATCTGTTTACGTATTATTATAAAAATCAAGCAAAATTCAAGAGAAGGGAACGGAGTTGATGTCGTCTGTTCTGATGGAGTTGAAAAAAATGGTGACCGATATTGGTGAAGAAGAAAAAATGGTAGCTGATGCAGTTCATGGAGTGCATGAATCTTTTAAAGAGCCAAATCCGGTAGCAACAAAAGGAAGGCCTTCTCAAGAGAAATCAAGCCAGCCTAAAGTAAGTCAGACTATCCCGAAGCCTAGAATTTGTAAAGTTTGTAAAAAATCGGGTCACGATTTTCGTAATTGTAAAGTACGAAAGCGAAATAGCGACAAAGAGCAAATGGAATCAAATGAAACGTCGTTGACTTAAGAGCATCTCCAACCCTATTGTCTTGTTTTGTGTTGTGAATCCTATGTGGCATGAGACATAAGACAATGTCTTTCATATGTGGCAAGATGAAATTCACACAAGACAATGAGATTAAAAAAAATATTCTCCAATGCAAAAGTTTGAGAAGACAATAAATTGAATTGGAGAATCCTATGTGGCATAAGACAATAAATTGAATTGGAGAATCCTATTGTCTTGTTTTGTATTGAGAATCCTATGTGGCATAAGACAACCAACTTCACATTCTCCTTGCCATGACAACTTCACAATTTATTTCACATTTGCATTGGAGAAGTACTTTTGAAAAATATGCTTGTCATTCCTACGTGGCAACCATTTTTATCCAAACTCACAATAGGGTTGGAGATGCTCTAATAATCAACTCTCTTTTTTTACAATTCTCCGTCAATTAGGCGCATCAGTACACGGAGAATGGTGTTGACTTGGCAGAATTCGAAAGGGCAGATTTATTGGTATTAATGGCAGTAGTTGGGAGAGTTTGTTCTCGTCTTACTTAGCTTTTCTTGTGAAGGGGTAGATGCATTGGTATTAATGCAAATTAATTGAATTGAATTCGAAGTGACTGCCACTTGGCGTATGAGTTCGAGTTGTCCTTCCTTATAAATGGCAGTAGTGTAGGGAGAGTTTGTTCTCGTCTCACTTAGCTTTTCTTGTGGAGATGGACTCTACCGATCCCCCGCCTTGGCAAGACGATTTCCTGTTGGTTGTCGATCTCCTCGTTCAAAGAAGCTTTGGTGGTGAAGTCCTTCAGAAGACTGAGATGTGCCTAGTGGACTGTCCGTGTTCGTGCACTTCATCGACTGTGTGCCATGATGTTGGTTACTGGAAGAACCCCAGGGTTTGGGTTGATTGCCAACCCACACTCTGTCGAAGCACCCGCAAGTTGATTCGCTCTGACTATGCACGGTGTTCCGTCTACGCACGTTGACGATGAAGTAATTCGCTCTGACGATGCACGGTGTTCCGTGTTCGTGCACTTCATCAGAAGACTGAGATGTGCCGAGTGGAATGTCCGTGTTCGTGCACTTCATCGACTGTGTGCCATGATGATGGTTACTGGGTCCGGGATCGCCGCGGTCCAGTTTTTGTTATGCTGGAAGAGCCACAGGTTGTCGGGGTCGAACGATGGAGTGATTTTCTCTGACGATGTTACGCCTACGCACGTTGACGATGAAGTGATTGCCAACCCACATTATGTCGAAGTTATAGCTTTTAGGCTTTTTTCTTGGTGGTAGGATTTTATGTAGTAGTTCAGACTTTCATATGTAAATAAAAGTTAAACTTTTCGTGGTTTTGACAATGTAAATGTAATTCAAAAATAATTTTATTATAAAAGACAAAGCAGACCAGACGTTATAAAAGACAGAAGTTCCTTGCCCAATTATATTGTTGTTTTACAATGTCATTGCTAGGTTGGTAGTGTTACATATTCGTTTGAAAGCAACTTCTTAGCCCATCCCAACCTCATTATTGTAATCTTCTGGTGAGTGTCATCGTCATTTCCTCTCGGTATTTCGAAGGGAGTAGTCATCAAGCTCATCATATAATATGCCGTGTACAAGAGGCAGTTGGGTGCCTGTTGTTGTGGGCACCGTGGAGAAAAATTCAGTATTGTGCTCTCATACTCCATCTTCGCCGGGCATCTCTCCCTCATCATATCAACTTTTCTCTTGACGATAGGCTCTAAGGTCTTCTTCATTAATTCTGTATCCACCTTGCCCTTTTCGTACGTAGTTTGCCTCAAGGAGTTGTAGTGTGTCCAGTCGTAGGAGATAAAGTTGAATGTGAGCAGCGTATAGTGTTTGATGGATACATGAAAGAGTGGGATGAATAGCAACACTATGTCGTCCTCTAAACCCATGACGAAGTCTTACATCTGTTTTGTAAGTGTCAAGGGCGCCGACTTTTGCTTCTGGTTCAATGGCACGTTCAACGATGTTCTGTTTCCCAAAAACAAAACACAATATCATGAGTAATTTTTTTATGTCATTTTTCATCGGTGTACACATGAATATAGATTTTTCTGTTTGGATTCTTACCAATGTGTGGGGCATCAAGAATGCAGACCACTTATGTTGCACATCCTTCGAACTTGACTGGGCATACCTTCTTGCAATGTCTTGAATTTCTCTCAGCTTCCTTATTATTAGGTTGAGTATGCCAGCCTCTATGTCTTCATAGTTGAGTATGTCTTGCAGGTCTATTGCCGACAGCTGGATTGCAACTTCATTTTCACCCTCTTTCGGCAAACTCAAGTATACAATATCACTGCACATAAATTTAGTTTAGATTAAATTAATAGAGATTCTCAGGACACAATTGTGAAAAAAAGTCAAGAAAAGAAAAAGAAAAAAAAGGGTCATTCGTCGTCCAACAGACACGGAGAATGGTAATTCGCCGTCCAACTGACACGGAGAATGGTTGTTCTCCGTTAAGAATTGAACGGAGATTGGTCGAGTTCAGAATACATATTTTGGACTCATCTTTCTGGGGATTACGATGTCGATGTAATGCTTCTTCAGCTCTTCATCCGCATCTTTCCAAAGTACGAGTTCATCGCATTCCCTTAGTATGACACCCTTCCTCTTTAGTTCAGCCATTTTGGCGACTTCTCCGGATTTCGGAGCGACATTCATCTTCCGCTTTTTATTAGCCTCTCTAACTGTATTCTTTTCCAAGGGAGTAACATATTCATCGGCTAATGTCGCTGATGATTTTCTGGACCTCTTTCCTCCCGATCCTCCTCTTCTTTTGGCTTCTTTTAGAGCAGCAAGTTCAGCAGCTGCTTGAGTCTCCTAATGCTGTAATGCTACAACAATGGCTTGGAGATCAGCGATTTTCGTATCCTTTTTAATGGCTTTAATATTCAACGATTCAACTTTATTTTAAAGCTCTATTTTCTTATTAACGAGCCTTTTATTTGTTTCTCTGAGTTGCTCGGTTATTTGTACTGAAATAAAATAAACAACAATGAAATGTATGTTGTGAATCTAACACGGAGAATGACCATTCTCCATGACCTTAATACGGAGAATGGTCGTTCTCCTTCCATCCAAACACGAAGAATGGCCATTCTCCTGCATTCTAAAACGGGGAATGTCCATTATCCGTCATATTAACACGGAGAACGGCCATTCTCCTTCCATTTAACACAGAATGTCCATTCTCCGTGGTAATAAAACGGAGAATGTACATTCTCCGTTATTTTAACACGGAGGATTACAAATCAGAACTTCGAAAAAGTAAAAAATTTACCTTGTGTCTGTAGCTCTTTAACCCTTTCGCTAAGCTTTCCATTCTCAGCAAGAATCTCAGATTTGTCTCTTCGCAAGGAGTCCAATTCCTGCGCCAACATCTTCATCGAGGTGTTCCTTTGAATTTGTTGGGCTCCTTGTTCCTCTAGCTCTTTAAGCTTCTTATGGAGATTCTCGTTCTCAGCAAGAATCTCATATTTGTCTTTTCGCAAGGAGTCCAATTCCTGTGCCAACATCTCCATCGAGGTGTTCCTTTGAATTTGTTAGGCTCCTTGTTCCTCTAGCTCTTTAAGCTTCTTATGGAGATTCTCGTTCTCAGCAAGAATCTCAGATTTGTCTCTTCGCAAGGAGTCTAATTCCTGCGCCAACATCTCCATCGAGGTGTTCCTTTGAATCTGTTGGGCTCATTGTTCCTCTAGCTCTTTAAGCTTCTTATGGAGATTCTTGTTCTCAGCAAGAATCTCAGATTTCTCTCTTCGCAACTCCTCCAATTCATGCACCGAGCCCTCCATCACAACGTTACTGCACGTTGTTGGGCTTCTTGTGCCTCTAGCTCTCTAAGCTTTTCATTAAGTTTTTCATTCTCAGCAAGAACCTGAGAATGTTGTCTTCTCAACTACTCCAATTCCTGTACCGACCCCTCCATCACGGTGTTCATTCCAAGTTGTTGGGGTCTCTCTTGTTCAGCATCCTCATCCCCACCAATTTGGTGGTGTCCCTCTCCCTCAAATGCATCTTTTTCTCGTATTTCTACGTCATCTTCTAGGTGGCCTTCCTCTTTCCCGACAGCTATAACCAAATCTTTGAATATCTGTTTCGATCTAAATTTAATGTGATATTCGCGTTTGAGGAAGACCGAGATTTCGTACCCATTCCATGTGTAAAATCTCGGGTATTCACGTATTGGTGCGGACTTCCTTTCCACAAGCGTACTATGTTCCGCAAACCAATAGAGGAAGTATATTGTGCAACCTTCTATTTTGGAGTATGCATCGGAGTAATCCCCCCTTAGTTTTACTTGTAGTCCTCTTGATGCTCTCCATGACATACTCCAAGATTAACCTTGGCCAGCATATTCTGTTGATAACTTCTATGATGTCTATCAAGGCCAAGAATCTATACGGCAAATTTGAACCGTCGAACTTTGTGAAGGATACTATTTGGCACAAGTGGGAGATTATTAGCTTGTCCAAATCATCTGGATTAACAGCGTTATCTCCGCCACGAAGCCGTTGTAACAATTCAAAGAACTTCTCCCTCACTTCCTTTTTCGTGACTTCTGAGTGTTTGTCCTTAGAATTAGCCAGCAACTTATGAAGTGATCTCTACACAGTCTCAACGATGCTGGTGGTGTGGGCTGCTGTTGTTTTTTCATTATCAACCTTCTGTAATTAGCATCATCCTCACTATCATCCTTCAGCAGTAGACCGAAAATGGTTGCCATATCGCCCACATTCGGTGCTATTTTAACAGTAGTGCTTAGTTGAAAGTATCCGATACCATATTTGTCTTCCACATAAGTTCCTATCAAATTCTCAAGACCTTCTGAAACCTTGGCCAATTCTTGAGTGCGAACTTTGTTTTTGTAGAATACCTCGACAAAATTGTAGAAACCGATATTCTTCAAAGAATCGATAACTGGCTCGAGCAAACGGCCGTCATCTTCTTTGATATCATCCATAAGAGTTTGTATCGTCTTGAAAGAAGAACGAAAAACTCTTGAATCTTTATTTTTGACAATTTTTTCCCTACAAAAAAGACAAAAAAATTAGGTTTCTGTCAACTGTTATTGATTACTAGGAGAATGGAAAACTCTTGAATGGCCATTCTCCGTCTTGAAAGAAGAACAGAAAACTCTTGAATGGCCATTTTCCTTCTTGATTACTAGCCTCTGGCTCATGTGCCACCTTCTTAAATCTCTTCACAACAGCTCTCTTCTTGCATATCTATATCTTCTCCCTCTTCTCTAACTGGGGTTCCATTTGATGCTGATGCGACATGGTGTGAAGATTGCGAATGGAGAGTCACTGACGAGTTTTTGAAATAGGGTTTGAAGATTTTGAAGGATGAAACCTAGAAACGAAAAGGAGCAGCGTATGGAAGAAGAGCAAGAATAGAAACTTTTTGGTTTTGAAGAGTCGTTTCGTGAGTATTTTGAAAAAATTAGAAGGGCAATAAGGTCATGCCGCACCCTTTTATATATTTTTAGCTAATTCTGGGCACGCGATGAAATGTTATTTTACGGCAGGTTTTTTCATAAAACTTTTGCGGTTTTTGGGCATTTTATAAATTTTCTCTTGTCAATAACTTGAGAATTTTTCTCGATACATAGGGTCAGAGGCATAAATCACTTTAGCACGAAGAGAGGGTATACCCATATGGTCAGAGGCACGGGTTAGGAAATTTTAGGATTATATGGCAGCAAGATTATGAAACAAATGAACATTTTGATATTATTTTTATCCCACATTTTAAGAACATTACAACTCAACAAAACAAATGAACATAATACATTAGATAAAAGAAAAAGAAGAAAAATTATCGTCTTCCATATTCAATCATTTCAGTTTGGACTCCTTTCTGCTTAATTATATTATATACGCAACTTGGATAATACTTCATTGTGCTCTGAAGTTGTAATCCATTCAGCAGCTTTACGTCTTTCCATTCCCGCATCAAACTGCATATAACAAACATAACATCAAAAATATTGCTCTAAAAAGTGTAAGTTTTTGACGACATATTTTCAGACTTACATTGAGGTCCAGACTACATCGGTCTTTCATGAATACAATTACAAAAATCCCACAATCAAGTAAATTGCCTTGGCGGGGAACATAAGGACGACGTTTTATGACAAAAGTAGAAAAGCTGAACCTAGCATCTCTCAACTTCAAAATCTCTTCTTCGAGAAAGAGATCCAAATTTGAAAGCTACAACTACCAAAATACAATATGTATTAGTATATCGCGGATCTTGTACGCAATTCATAAAAATTGATGAATATAAGCTTACTATTTCTTTTATGACTGATTTGTTTTGAATCGGATCATCTTTAGATGCAAGTGTGTCCGAAATTTCAACAGTCCTTGTTTTAACCAGAACTCTTGTAAGAGTATAGTGTCCGTCCAAAAAATGGGTATGTATATCTGTATCAGGATTAATTAGGTAAAACAAATTAGTAAATTTTTAGAAAATTAGGATTAATATTTAAACAGAAATACATTAATACCTCGTTACAAATGCTTAAAGATCCCATGTAATCCTAAAAATATTTGCACTTCTTCCATATTTCACGAAGCTTTTTGTCAGATGGAGGTAACATTGCTTTCTACATACACATCAATTAATACATTACGAAGGACAAACAAACGAGAAAATTGTTAATGCATATGAATTGAAGAATAAAATGCTCACTCACCGTTATCCTTATTGGTAAAAACCATACATTAGCTTTATTGGAGGTTCTTTTCCGTTCCTCCGCGGTGAGAAGAGCAGAGACAAGGGTTACAATCTGAATATCTCATTAAAAATGTCAGCGATGGAATCGAAGTAAACATATATGGTATCTAAGAAGAAATATACTATCTATACATACCCCATCTTTAATTCTCGTTAAAGGAGCTAAGGATTTCATCTCAGCCCGAGACACAAACTGTTGGATTCCATCTTTAATTCTTGTTGCAAGATGATATTATTTCACTAAGAAAAGAAACAAATAAATTAGGAGAAAAAAACTGTTGGAATTAAATCAAAACTCATATTACTTACTCTTCAGGTCTATCATCCGCAAAAATATAGTCGTAATAACTCGAAGAACCACTAGTACACTTGCTAGACTTCGAGGTTGAAGTTTTTGTTAAACTTTTCAGAGGTGTGGCCGGATCTAAATTTCCACGCATTCTTTTCGAAGAACTGCTAAAGTCAGTTTCTTCTGTAGGACACAATGCGAGAATTCGGTCAATTGCTTTATCATGATTCTGTAGCAGCACATCCTCCTCATCGAAAGATTCAACGAAAACCTCCTCCACATTATTAAATACTCCAGATGAAGATGCCTTCTTCAAAGCTGGAGATTCTTCAATCTTATCCAAACACCGAGATATATTCATTTGTTCAATTTCTATTGAACCAAGCTTAGAATTGATCGATACAATTTGAGCTGAAATCGTCGACAGTTGTTCTTCAAACCTGCGCAACATACGCGGAATGAAGGTTTCATTTGGAGCTGGCAACCAATCTTCTACGTCTTCTACATTTTCCACCATACGAGTAGACATCTTGAGAACAAGAAAACTATTGTATTTCAGAAAACTATTCTATGTATTTCAGAATAAATAATAGTTGAAACAAGAAAACTATTGTATATATAGCAAGAGAAAAGTACAAAAAGTGAGGAAGATGGAAAAACAAATAAATTTCGAGACTAGCAAACAATCTACTAGCCATTTGATTGAGGAGGGCTCGAGGAAGATTCTACTAGCCGTTTGAAAAGTATAAAGGTTATCATGATTAACAATTTGAGGAACTCTATAAGAGGTTTAATTCCGCTGGTACTCCTCGTTGTTCGAGGAGGGCTCGACGAAGTCCGCCGCGAACCGGAACTTCTTCTTCTTTCCTTCTTCATCTTCGTTTCTCCTTCCACCACCACCACAATGGCCTGTAGCTTTATAACAAAAATATTAAATTGTTAGATGAAACAAAAAAACAAATTACGGAAAGATTACTAAATCAAAATCAAACAAACACATATTCATAGAAAATATGAGATTAAAGATAAAAATTTACAGAAACAACACCACAATTTTACAGCAACTAAGCAGACTCTGCTAAGCAATAACTAAAATTAGGGATTGTGTCCCCCTTGGATTTAATTTACACAATGAAGTGATTTGAGAGAACGAGCTTTTATCGGCTTCCTACCACTCTTCTTCCTCTGAATTCTTCCCTTACTATTATCCACATTGGCTACAGGAACTTCGTCCATGTCGTCGTCGGTGTCATCATCTAGATCGCCAGCAGCGGTGGTATCGTCGTCTACATCGCCTACAGATCTGGACACACTGTGTCCTTCCTTTCCGGCCGACACCCAATTATTGTTATATATACGTAGTTGCACAAAATATTAAATTACATGGACGAAAGAGAAAGTAAATATGAGTTAATTTAGGGTGTTCATTGAAAAAAATTGCATTGAAGAATGACCTGCTATAGCAAGTTAACAAGAGGTCAAAAGTCAAAAACAACATTAAATGATGTCTCCTGCATTATTTAATCTAAATTTAATCTGAACCGTTGGATGAACATCTAACGGTTCAGATTTGGGATGTATCGATACATCCAAAAAGGATGGATGTATTGTAGAATTTTCCTATATATATATAATAAAGTGCATCTTACCCTATACCATACGATAACATACACAATACATTAAATTTGAAAATTGATACACAATTTGACAACCTTTGTTACAAATATAGCTATAATCCAATCCGTATAAGTTCCCATTAATTTACACTGCTACTCATGTTCGATCGGCAACAATTAGTAGTAGCACAAAACGAAAAGTTGTTAGTGAGCCAATTGATTTGCTACCAAATTAAAATGTTAACATAAATAAGGAATATATTCCTTACACCAAAAACCAAAGTTGGTAGCATCCGGCCTTTCAGGAAGACAATTTATATGGACACATCATATTTTGATCATGGCTAGTCCGAATTGTGGCTAGCCCAAATTTTGTGGTTTTACTAGGCTAGTTCAAATTTTTGATCCATGGCTGTCCCAAATTCACCCTCCCCCCCCCCCCCCCCTCCCACCCCCCCCCCCCCCCCCCCCACCCCCACCCATTTTTTCCTTTAATTTGCAAAATCTATTCTCTCTTCCAAAACCCTCACCCCTCTCTTCTTCTTCTTCTTCTTCTTCTTCTTCCTCTTCTCCTCCACCTCTCCTCAATCCCCAACATCTTCCTCTTTTCATCCACAACTCCTAAATCCCCAACATCTTCCACTTCTCCTCCACCATCCTTCTCTTTTGAAGAAATTAATTCAAGCACCCAAATTCTTTCTCAATTTATTTCCAAAACCCTATAAATTAATTTAAAAAATTCAAGCATCAATTATATTGTTTATTTCAATTCTTTGTAGCCCATTTGAATGAATTAAACTACATTTGGAGTGAAAAATTACCCATTTAAATTAAACCCAAGTATGAACGAACGAGAAAACTCCGCGTCGACAAGGACTGCCCAATTTTCTTGTAGTCCTACAAACTGAATGGATTGCCAGAAAACTGGGCAGTCCTAAGTCACAACATGTGAAACTTAGGAATGCCCAATTTTCTGTCAGTCCTACAAACTGAATGGACTGCCAGAAAACTGGGTAGTCCTAAGTTACAGCATGTGAAACAAAGGACTGTCCATTTTTCTGGCAGTCCTTATTATATGTAGGACTGCCAGAAAACTGGACAGTCAAGGACTGCCAGAAAAATGGGCAGTCCTTTGTTTCACATGCTGTGACTTATGACTGCCCAGTTTTCTGGCAGTCCATTCAGTTTGTAGGACTGTCAGAAAATTGGACAGTCCTTGTTTACACTAGTTGAAGCAGCAATATTATGGTTTTCACTAATATTAGGGTCTGTACATTATGAGGAGCCTTTGGGTGCCATCCAAATTGGAAATGAGAAAAAATTAGGGTTTAATTTTGGGTGTTTTCTTCTCATTTTTTTCTTCTGCATTAATTGAAAATCGAAATGGAAAAAAAAAATTAGGGTTTAAACCCCATTGTACTTGGAGACAGTGAGGATGAGTTGAGGAAAAAAATTAGGGTTTAAATCCTATCAAAATTTTCATTTTTATTGTTATTGTTCTTCTTTCTCTTCTTCTTTTTCTTGTTCTTCTTGTTCTTCCTCTGCTTGGATAAGTTGAGGAAGAAGAAGAGTAAAATTAGAAAAAGTGACTTTTATACCAAAGAGTGGAATAGCCATGATCACTTTTTTCAATGACAAATTTATAAATAAACTAAGGGGGCGTTTGGTACGCGGTATTTTTTTTTATTCCCGAAAAAATTTAAGATGAGAATCTATTACCACGTTTGTTTGGCTTATAAAAAATTTATTCCCGGAAATTATAAATACCCGGGTAAATAGTTTACCCACAAAACATGGGAATTCTATCCCTTGAGAATAGGTGGGTTTTTTTTTTTTTGCCCGGGCAAAAAAAAAAGTTATCTAAATTTTTTTCTTCTTTTTTTTGATCAATTTTGATTAGTTTTGAACTTTTTTTTTTATTCTTTTGTCGTTTTTATCGTTTTTTTTTTGTCATTTTTGGTCGTTTTTACCAATTTTTGGTCGTTTTAAGCGATTTTTTGTCGTTTTTACCCATTTTTTTTGTCTTTTTTGTCACTTTTTGATTATTTTTTTTGGTTTTAAGCATTTTTTGTCGTTTTTAACCCATTTTTTGTCTTTTTGTCACTTTTTGATTATTTTTTGTCGTTTTTACCCATTTTTTGTCGTTTTTGTCGCTTTTTGTCATTTTTTGTCGTTTTAAGCGATTTTTTGTCCTTGGTAGTTTTTTTTGTTGTTTTTACCGATTTTTAGTCGTTTTTTGTCGCTTTTGTCGCTTTTTTGTCATTTTAACTGATTTTATGTCGTTTTAAGCGATTTTTTATATCATTTTTTTACCCATTTTTTGTCCTTTTGTTGTCATTTTTTTTTGTCATTTTTTTGTCATTTTTTTATCGTTTTAAGCGATTTTGTCCTTTTTTAGCTTTTTTTTTGTTTAGTTTTACCGATTTTTAGTCGTTTTTGTCGCTTTTTGGTCATTTTTACTGATTTTATGTCGTTTTTTGTCATTTTTGTCGTTTTTTTTTTTTTTTTTTGTCGCTTTATTTACCGATTTTTTGTCATTTTGTCGTCTTTTGGTTATTTTTATCGTTTAATCGATTTTTTGTCGTTTTAACCGATGTTTTGTTGTTTTTGTCGTTTTTGCCGCATTTTAAATTTTTTGTCGTTTTTATCGATTTTATGTCGTTTTTATCGATTTTATGTCATTTTTACATTTTTTGTCGTTTTTTTGGTCATTTTTGTCGTTTTTTAACCGATTTTTTGTCGTTTTTCATCGTTTTTGTCGTTTTTTATTTTGTCGTTTTTACCGATTTTTTGTCATTTTTACCATTTTTTTTTTGTTTTTACCGATTTTTTGTCGTTTTTATCATTTTTTTTTTTGTTTTTACCGATTTTTTGTCGTTTTTTACCGGTTTTTTTTATATTTGTTCATTTTTTTCGTTATTATTATTTTTTATTTTTTTCTCCGGGAATATTTATATTGTCACCAAACATGGAAATGTAATTTTTCAGGGAATTTAATTCCTTGGAATTTGATTTCCGGAAATATAGAATTTCCGGCTATATAGTATTCCGCATACCAAACGTCCCCTTAAGTTCAAAATAGACTAGTCATGATCATATTTTAATATGCCCATATAACTTGCCTTCAAGAAGGCCTGCATTGATGAATGTTGTTGAATAGCGAGGAGTTGGGTTGCTGTGGAAAGCTACTCGCTGCCCACTAATCAACGGGAGAAGAATCTTGATCCAGCCGATCGACAATCAAGGAATGGTCCAAGTATTCAATTGTTGTTGATTTCTTAACTACCAACAAACCCATTGAGAGTTGTTCCCATGCCTATCTCTAACTCAGAATTGTCATTCCTAAACATTTCGGAATCCACAAATGGGTTATTTATTATCTATAATATGTCACGTGCACTACACTGATTAAGCTGGTTAGATGTCACCAAGCATCCGTGCGAAAGTGATAAGTTTTTCCTTCCATTCCTTTGATTTTATGAAAAAGTGGAGCGTTGGCAAATGTTAAAGACCACCCCTAAATTACTAAGGACCACCAATCTACTAAGGACAACCATTCTACACTTATATTTTTACTAAGGACAACCTAAAATAAATCATTTCACTAAGGGCTACCCAAAAAAAACAAAAAACAAAAAAACCAAAGAAAACCCAACAGCCCCCTCCCCCTTTCCCCCTCCTGTTCATTCTCTCCCCCTTCCTCCCCGAAGTCTCCTCCCCCTCCGACAGCCCCCCCTTCCCCCCCTCCTGTTCATTCCCTCCCCCCTCCTCCCCGAAGTCTCCTCCCCCCCTTCCTCCCCGAAGAGTGCTTGGTTATTGGAAAAAAACATTTATATCAGAATCAGAAACATATTTGTTTGCAAGATTTATTGTTTTCCTTTTCACTTTGGGTGAGAAAAGAAAAAGAAAGAAAGAAAAGTATTTTATGCACCAGGAGAAGAGCCACATCACTGCAGTCTCAAATTTTATGCACCAGTCATTACAAGCTTTTTTGGTACTATAATAACTAATAAGTATTTTATGCACCAGTCGTGAGATGGTACTTGAATATATATATAGGACTGCAGCCTAGGATGCAGTCCTCAATGCACAGAGGACTGCAGGACAAGGCTGCAGTCACTGTAGCCAAGTTTACTTTAAGTAACAGATTAGTTAGTATAGGATTTTATCATGGGAGAGCAATAGGACTGTTAGGAGAGTAATAGGACTGTTAGGTATTGTACTTTAAGACAAACAAATTGAACCATTAATAGTTGAAGACCATTCAAGCTTTTATCTAATGAAAATCAATATGATATTATGGACTTCCTCTCTCGTTTGAACTAGGGGTGAGCATTCGGTTTATTCGGTTTAAACCGAACCGAATAACCCAAAACCGAATTGGACCGAAACCGAATAAGCAAAACCGAAAGCGAACCGAATTGGCCCAAAACCGAATCAAACTGAACAGAATTAAATCGGTTCGGTTTTCGGTTTATTCGGTTTATTTATATTTTTTTGATTTTTTTTGAGTTTTTTTTGTTAATTTATATAGTAACTAAATATACATAGACATATTTAGTATATACCTATATATATTTAGTATATACCTATATATATTAATACTTATATATATAGTACACACACACACACACACACACACACACACACACACACACACACACACACACACATATATATATATATATATATATAAATTAATTAATTAATTAAATTTTCTTATTCGGTTTTCGGTTTTGGACCGAAACCGAAACCCGAAACCGAAACCGAAACCGAATAAGAAAATTTAGTATTTTCAAAACCGAAACCGAACCGAATTTTTTTTAAACCGAACCGAACCTCTTATTCGGTTCGGTTCGGTTCGGTTTTCGGTCCAAAACCGAATAATGCTCACCCCTAGTTTGAACTTAGTAGGGGTTCCTTTGTCTGATGCCAGTTGTAGGACTTCATCGCTAGATAGTGAAATGAATATTTAAGCTAAAGCCAATTAATGTGTGAAGCATAGTGACCTTCAACCTGTAGAGTTAGACAGAGACCCATTTAGCTGTAGCCTTCCTCTCTTTTTTTGGTAGGACTGCAGGCCAAGCCTGCAGTCGCTGTAGCCTTCTTTTTTTTGGTAGAATGAGACCCATTTAGCTTCTGTCAACATTGGACTGCAGCCTAGCTGCAGTCCTCAACGAAACTAGGACTGCAGGCCAAGCCTGCAGTCACTGTAGCCTCCTTTTTTCATAGAATGAGTCCCCATTTAGCTTCTGTCAACATTGGACTGCAGCCTAGGCCTGCAGTCCTCAACGAAACTAGGACTGCAGGCAAAGCCTGCAGTCACTGTAGCCTCCTAGGTTCAAATTCATGACTAATATCCTGAAGCAATAACTGGTTTGCAAATTAAATAATCAATCTTCTAGGAACTGTCAGAGGGAAACATTAGGATAATGTTGTTGGTTTGCAATGGAATAGATCATTTGAAGGGGGTTTGTTCTCTTAGGGATAAGTGTTCAAGAGGCCAGAAGGAGATATCTATAGCCAGTGATTCCTACTTCTGTAGTGTCGGTTAGGAGGTTATCAGTTCACTTGTCCTTAGTGCATCATTAGCTAATAGCCTCACCAAGTGAGATTGGAATGTAAAAGCACTACCTAATGGACATTATCAGTTCACTTGTCCTACTCGCTCGGTTGTTGAGCAGTTTGCTAGTACAAATCTAATTAAGATGGATTTCTACTGAAATGGGGACAACAACAATGGAGGAGGGGGGACCAATGGTGGAGGTGGGGACAACTATGGAGGAGGTGGGGACAACAATGGAGGTGGGGATTGAGAGAAGTGGTTTGGGGATTGAAAAAAGAGGAAGAAGACAAAGGAAGAAGATGGTGGCCCTTAGTGTTTTGAAAATGGCAAACTTGTAATTTTTTAAAAAAATTTAAGTTGGTGGCCCTTAGTAATTTGGGGGTGGCCTTTAACATTTGTCTTGATTTTCAGCGTGGTCGAGAAGGACAATGTCCTGATATATAATAATGGGTAGCTTACGCCTTCCGAAAACTCCAAACAGCCCACCCTATTCTTCCTGAAACGAATCTTCAAAGTGGTGAAGAAAATTTTGCTCTTTTTTGCCATTCGCTTTCTAGTCTTGTTGCATTTCTACAAAAGTAGTGAGCTGATTTATATGTCAAGGGAGTTTCTACAGGCACATGACAGTTCCATAACTTCTAGACAGTCTACCTTCATACAATTTTTACTCAGAACGGTCCTAAATTTACTTTGGGACTGGCCACATCCTATTGAAAGGGAAGAGGAGGACTGTCGAAATATTTGACAGTCCTTCCTCCGATAGGATTTGCTAGAGGATGCTGCGGTGGAGCGCGGGAATGAGCGGTCAAGATTCAAAGGGATCGTGGGTGAGGTCGGAGATGATGATGAGGTTGTCGGTGGTGGTGTGGCTGGCTTCGCCTAATTCACTATCAAAGGCTAGATAGCTCGAACAAAATTATCTATCAAGAGGGTTATATATTATATAACTTCAACAACTAGATTATCTATCAATTCATACACTAACATTAACAAAAGGATTTAATGAAATAATTAAGAGAAATTTATTTATTCTGTTTATACAAAGCTAAGTGGCGCCCACGATGAATGTTTATAGGTACCGTGCAAGAAAGAAAATTTGGAATAATTACAGAATTATTAATATTTTAATTATGACCAGCACGATATGTAGTGCTCTTTAGTCATAATAATGGCTTTGGGGCCTTTTGGATAGTGATAACTATTAAGTGTGAAAGTGGCACTTATAACATGTTGTAATGCATGATACTTGTAGCATATATAATTTTTTAAAATGTATTTGGATACAGTTCTTTTTGTCTCCCGCAAGTGAGGGATGACTTTCACTGTTTAGATGTCATCACATGCAAGTGATATAATCACCAATTTAATTACCAAACAGTGTCCAAGTGATTTAATTACCAATTTAATCATTAATTTAATTACCAAATAGCTCTCCAAAATAAAATGAAAAACTAAATAAAAATCTGTAAAGAAGGATATCGAGGCACCGCCCCCATGGTCTTCGGCCACCGCGGGGGAGCCTATAAAATAATTGCTGCGAAGACGACCCCGCCCACATGGTCTCCTGCCACCGCAGGCAAAACGCTTCCCGACCTGGACCCGTCGACCCTGTCCCCATGGCCTCCGATCCCTCACCAGACGTCGTCGATCGAGCCGATCCTCCTCGAGGTCATCCGCCACGATGTCGTCGAGCATACCTAAAGACGGCTCCAAACGTGGAAGCTCGGCCGGAGTGTTCAGATATAGAGCTGATCGTCTCCAGCCCGACCAAAGTTGAGCCTCGATGCAGCCGTCATTTACGCTGTCTCAATCGACGTGCAATGAGAACCACATCCGTCGACCCCAGTCGACCGTGCCTCCCATGCATGACAGGAGGACCCAGGCAATTCCCCTTACCCCAAACTGCCGACGAGTCGAGCCGAGCTCCCTCCATTTTTCTGCTCACCACTTCCAGAGCACTTCCCTACCTTCTGTGAAGTAAGTGAAACGAGAAAAATTGGAGGGAACATAAAATGACAAGTGTCGGAAAAAAGATATTGCACGTCACTTGCCATATTCATCCAAACACCCGAACCAGATGCACTTTTACTAAAAATGGGAGTTGCATCCCACTTTCACCCCCACCTACCACTATCCAATCATCCCCTTAATACTGAATAGACTAGAAAAAACATATCACAAAAGAAACATGAAGTTGATAATTATTAATACTACATGCATGATATTGATCAACTCATGTAGGGGTGAGCATTCTGAATAAATCGAAGTTCTAAAAAAATCAAAATCGGACCGAAATTAGCAATAATCAAAACCGAATTCAATTTATTCGGTTTGTTCGGTTAAACTATTCCTATCATTTAATGAATCGATCCCAAAGTTGAAATTGTGGATAAATTACATTTTAAAAAATATAATTTTTATACACTCCAAATTTGGACTTTGTTAAATTACTAAAATCGGACTTCAAAACACATAACATTATTGTTTTCGAAATATACACATTTCTAATGATAAAATAAAATATGTACAAAAGTAAGAATATTTATATAATTGTATACAAGTCGTATTCGATTTTGGATCCAAATTGAAATCCAAAACCGAATAAATTGTTTTAGTATTTTCAAAACCGAAATATTTTTGTTTCGAATTGAACTGAATTTGTTATTCGGTTCAATATTCGGCCTACAACCGGATAATGCTCATCCCCAAAACTCAAGTCTTTTCACGAATACATTATCATGATAAGATGATCACTAGAAGTTCAAATACAAACCTTCAGGGTTCTATCCCAGATTGGGAAGTACAAACATAATGTCCGAGAAAAAGAGCAGCAATAGTCCAACAGATAAGTTTGGAGTAGTTGGTGACAAACATACAACAATTCTATTTCTTCTTAAAAAGGACGTGCGCAACCATCCATTCTTCGCCATTTTTGTAAGCAAAGATCTCGGCCACCCAAATAAAGAAAGTCCGCCAATAAGCAATATACTTTATAGCTGAATCCTTTCCGTAGGTGGATTCCATAATGGGTCTAATGGCAGCCGCATTTTGATCCATCCTTTTGAGCCACTCTTCACTGCATGATACAATTAACAGTTAATTAGCAGCCATGTCCAAGTTTTCGTAACTACCTTAATCAAAACAAAATATAAAAAAGAAACAGATGCATGCATGAGTTTGTTGATGACTTTGTACAAGCTATATTGCATGCATTTTGGGTCCACTGTTCTCAACTCCCATTATTTTTTATAAATGGAAGAAATTAATAATACATCCACGTGGCTCAATCCACTGATCTTCTGCCACCCAATCAGGACCTTATATGCCTCTCCACGGTAACCACAAGGATGTTAGGTCATTGTTTAAGATGGATGTTAAGTGTAGTGTTATCTTTAGTCATTAGTTTAGCTAATCATAATTATCCTTTGTATTTTGTCTTTACACTAGCTTGTGCTTAGTATATATAGACAATGAGGCATTGAGGCCTAAATGAAAGGTATACTTTCTTCTAAACTACACCAGGCTCATCCAGAGTCCACAAGTAACTCGATCCTAATAGGGGAGAGTTTGCTTTAATTTGTAGATATTATGCCTTGATGTTACGAATAGAGTTTGGATATTTTGATGCTTTATTATAGAAAAGAAGTCATATATAAAGGAGATGATTAGATAAAGGAGATGATTAGCCTCATTCTTATTCTCTATTTGATGTGGGACTAAATCCAATAGACTTCTCAACACTCCCCCTCAAGATGGACGATAGATATCAATCATCCCACATCTTGTTACATAGTTTAGAAAGACTCAATGAGCTAAGACCCTTAGTAAGGCCGTTTGCGACTTGTTCTTCTGAGCTAGCAAACATAATCAAGCTTCAATGTTCCGTTCTCTCGCTTCTCTTTGATGAAGAACCGATCGATCTCGATATATGCTTTTCGTTCTGTCATATTGAACTGGAATGTTAGCTATACTCATTGTAGCTTGACTACCCCTCAAAATGTGTAATGATGCTCCTCGATCCAACTTGATGAGAGTTTTTACCCACAGCAACTCTGACACTCCCAGAGCCATTGCTCTATACTCTACTTCAGCAGTCGATCGTGCTACACAGACTGTTTCTTGCTCTCTAGGAGACTAGGTTACCCTACAAAGACACAGTACCCTGAGGTAGACCTTATGTCATCCATACAGCTTGTCCAATCTACATCGCAGTATCCCTCAACATCCAAGTGTCCATTGTTCTTGAATCATAGCCCCTCTTCCAGGAGCCCCCTTCACGACTCTCAGAATGTAAAAAACTACATCCATGTAGCCCTTTCTTAGATCATGCATGTAGCGGCTTACTACACTTACAGCGAATGAGATATCAGACGAGTGTGGCCGAGATAAATCAGTCGGCCTATTAGTCTCTGATATCTCTCACGATCAACGGGCTCTCCTGCCTCTGCCCCTAACTTATTTCTTAGGTCAATCGGAGTGACTGTCGATCGACACCCCAGCATGCATGTCTCTGTGAGGAAGTCTAGTGCACACTTTCTCTGAGAGAGGACGATCTCATCTCTTCCTCGAGCCACCTCAATCCCAAGAAAATACCACATCATTCCAAGGTCCTTAACTTCAAATTCCTTGGCAACTTTTGACTTCAGTTGGGCAATCTCCTCCTCGTCACCTGTGATCACTATATCATCTACATATACTGCAATTATGGTGACATGGCAGCTCGCATGCCAGAAAAAGACCGTGTGATCTGTATTGGTATAGCTGTATCCCATGTCTATGACAGCCTTTTCGAATCTCTCAAATCAAGCTCGATGATATTGCTCGAGTCAAAACAGTGATTTCTTCAACTTGTAAACCTTCTCTGTCGACTGCGTAGTGCAAAATCCTGAAGAAATATCCATGTATAATTCCTTTTGTAGATCCCCATGAAGAAAAGCATTCTTCATATCCAATTGATGCAGCTTCCACCCGTGATTTGCTGCAAGGGAGGCCAGGATTCTCACTGTGCTCATCTTTGCTACCGGAGCAAATGTCTCATCATAGTCGATGACTCGATGCCATAGGACTGAGTGAATCCCTTTGCAACCAATCTTGCTTTGTACCGCTCCAACATCCCTTCTGGCGTCTCCTTTACCATGAAAACCCATTTGCATCCAACTACTTTCTTTTCTTTAGGCAATGGAAAGTTTCCATGTCCCATTTCTTTCAATTGCCCCAAGTTCCTCCAACATTGCAGCTTTTCATCTC